>CM072817.1:67769838-68161983 GCA_036937905.1 Salvia rosmarinus
TGTTAAAAACTTCTTTTGTGACACCAAGATCAACAATATGTGATGCTCGTTTACTTGACAACTTACACAAGACAGGTTCTAATCTCAAAGCATATTAACCAGAATGAGCACACAAGTGCTTTGCAAAACAATGGCTTTGAAGTTCATAGATTTTTTGTAATAAGAAACGAATTATATTAGAAAAGCAAAAAGGTATAAATTACAAAGGGATGAGAAATCCCCAAAGGTGAAATCAACTTAACTGCAAATACAACTACAATCGCTGGTTTAAAAAGGCGCTGGTGAGGCTCGCCTCGAGGCGTGCCTCGGTCGAGGCGGTCAGAAATCGCCTTTGAGGCGGCGCCTCACCTGTTGTCCAAGAGGAGGACGCCTCAACCAGTCCGAGGCGCACCGAGGCGCGAGGTAGATCGAGGCGGATGCCTCACTTTATCATCCAAATTTTATTTTTTTTATTCTGTTTTTTTTTTTACTTTTATTATGTCTTTGCATGGGCTTTTATTATTTTTTGATAATTTCTAATAGGTTGAGAAAAATAGCCTTAATTGATTGAATTAAAACCTAATTTCTCCTGCACTCTATCTTTCTCTTCTCTCCTCTCGCTTTTTCTGCTCTTCACCACTCTCTCTTCTCCTCTCTCGCTCTCTCTCGACGGTCTCTCTTCTCCTCTCTCTGATTTCAAATTGTCTTTGCGGTTCTACCTTTATTTGCAGTTCGGCTTTATTATTTTAGTAATTACAGTAATTTTTAATTAATTATGTATTTGGTTGTCACAATCTGAGGTTGAAGTTTTCTACATAGTCTCTCTTCTTATACTTTTGATTATGGTGAATAATTATATTTATAGGACTTGAGTTTAAGATTTTAAAAGACTCATAAGTACTTAATTATAAACTTTTTTTTTATGTGTTGTAATATATTTGTTATGTTTTATGTGTTCTTTTATATTAGTTATAATTTTATGTGTTTTTGTGATTTACGCCTCTGACCGCCTCGAGGCTTACGCCTCGCGGTGCTATTGGAAAACGCCTCGGTGCTTAAAACATATATTTAAACCTCGCTAGCAATATCCATCACAAAGAAGGGCCGTACAAACTTTGTGATTTGAGGCGACCAAGCAACTCTACATGTAACTATATCCGACACCTCTTGTAATTGTAAAGAATCTTTTTATCTCCAAGCTTCCCCTATAACTTTCAAAACACAAGACTAACATAAGGCTGGAAGAATGATCTCCCTAAAGCACTTTGCCTTTTTTTTACAAATCAAACTGCCAATATTAGACAAAGATAAATCATTGCCACTATATGCCTTACTCATTTGCAAGAAAACTTGTCAGAAGATCATTGTGGAAATTGAAAATCTGTCTAAATATCTCTATGGGTCGAAATTACGTGTTAGGATGTGGCCCCTTTGGACCCCAAAAAAGGATAAGGCGCTTCCTCTAGTCAAAGAGAATTTGGAAATTCTAGGCTGGCTAAAAGGAAGGTAAACAGTTTAATGGCTGCTATTCTAGAGTCTAGACTGCTCTCATACATCAAGAAATATACTCCCCTCCTCCACACTAGCATTCTCTAGAAGGAAAGTGTAGGGGTCATTGTTCCATTCTCTATGAAAATTCTAAAACATTTGCACAAACACTCATAAATTCCCAAAAAACTTATAGGTTCACTTCCTGATTAATGATATTACCATTAGAAAAATAAATTTGCAGTATGCGGCTAAGACAGGATTGGCAGATCAACACTTAACTAGAAGAAGATATACAAGTTGGCGATAACTCAAAATAATTCTTCCTAATTCTAACAAATAACTACAAGTCTGGCCCAAAGGACCCTTAAATCAATAAAATTAGCAACTTCCTTAAAATAAAACATCTAGTTCCATCCCCAGTTTATTCATATAAAAAAGTTAGAAATCTTCAAAATATATTGATCACCAGTTTGGGCACTATCCCTTCAGGTTTGAGTGAGAGAGGGTCCAAAATAGGTAGCAGTTACCCATTATCAGATGGCAATTCTACAGGGTGAAAGTAATAGATGTAAAGAGAGGGAAATAGGCTAAAATTGTCATTTCATTATACAATGAGAAGAGCATTTAAACAATAAAAAGTCATTGCTCATGTATACTTGGAGATAGGAGCAATGCGATATAGAAGTTTTAGTAGTAGGGAACAGTGTTATCAAATTTCCGCCATGGCGGTGGCGGGTTTTATGGATTTCGCCATGAGCACCTCATGCCATGGTATGGCGATCATGGCATAAATGGCGGTCCAATTATAATATTTTTTATACTTTTGAGGTCTCATAAGACCCAATCCAAACCGAGGGCCATGGCATAAATGGCGGTCGAATTATAGCCCACACTAAAATTAGGGTTTATCTTATAAACACCGCTTTTCCTCTCCTTAGCTTCAAACATAAATATATTCTACTCTCTACACCTAGACCACCGGTGACCACCGACGATGACTCTGATAGATAACAGACTTTCAGTTTCAGCAGGTTAGTTTGAATTTTTCAGAAAAGAAAAAAAAAATAGTTTCAGTCAAACATAAATCTATTCTACTCTCTACACTCAGATCTCCGTCTACCACCGGCTACCACAAAGAGCAGACTTTTAGTGTCCGCATGTTGGTTTGATTTAAAAAAAAAAATCAATTTCAGCAGACTAGTTGCTGCAGTAAATCAAAACTCAAAATATATTGCAAATTAAATATCTTATATATGTTAGAGTTAAAACAAATTCTTATATACTACTATGAGAGAGAAAATCTGCTTATTGTTGTTTATTTTCCTTGTTTTCTTTTCTCCAAGACTCCAACAGTTTATGCTTTCCTTTTCTTGAGTTCTAAATGAATCTATAAACAGTGACGAAGCCAAACATTTTACTCTGGGGGGTCCAATTTTTTTTTTTTTAAATTAGAAATAAATAATATTGTTTAATTAATATCACAATGTTAGAAAAATAAAAGTTAAACACAATCACCATCATAAGTTTATCTTATATTCTTCATTTTTTGAAATCGTGCATAATAATTTTATTAGTAGCATTAACAAATACATCATTTTCAATGTACGAAATTAAGTTCATTCAATAATTTGGTTCAACACTTATATTTCTAAAATGATCATCATATATTCAATTGATCTATATTTTTATTGTTTTATCATCAACAAGTTTTTTAGATACTTAAAATAAGAATTTAAATAACTTAGATGCCTTCAGTTAGTTGTTGTTAGAATAATTTATCATAAAATTTTTAGAAATTAGATTGATCATATTAATTCACATATAAAAAACTTTATTTTTTGCATACATTTTTTATTTTATCAACATAATACAAATAATAGAAAAAAGGAAAAAGAAAAAAAAGAGCACAAAGAAGACGAGAAGGAAAAAAGAAAAATAGAAGAGAACTAAATTACAGGAAAAGAATGAAAAATGAAAGAGGAATGAAAATGAAAGAGGAATGACGAAAAGGAAAAATGAAAAAAGAAAAAGAGGAGAACTAAATTACAAGAAGAAAAAATGAGATAGCTGGGTTTCGAACATGAGTGTTCAAAATGAGGGTAAGTGATCCTAACCAGCTAGACTGCAAAGAATTCTTTATCTAATTATTACATATATACTACTAATAATCAAAAAACCCGGGGGCCAGGCCCCAACGTAGCTCCGCCTATAAATCAAGTCTTAAATTTTGTAACTGCATCATCTTTAAATTCATGTAAAAATTATAAAATTAGGTGAATTTTATGTTATTTTCCAAATAATCTTAAGTGCAAATTTGTTTATAACAGCCAATTGCAATCATTTCGTATATTATTTTGTAGCTAGTGATACAAAAGATAATGTGGTTGGAGATGATGTAGAAGTTGAAGATCAATATTATTTTATTAATGAGTCATCTGAAGGAGAAGAGGAAGAAAGATTTGCTCCATTAGATGATAAGAAAGAAGATGATTATGTTGGGGTTGATGAGGAGGATTAGACTTTAATATTAGACATATTTATATTTATGAGTTTATGCTTTAATGTTTGTGTTGAACTTGAAACTTATGTTTTATCAATTTCTAGAGTTTTAAGTTTTATATATATATATATATATATATATATATATATATATATATATTATTTTTATTTAATCGTGTTAACTACGCCATAACGCCACCACGCCATCCGCCATAATCTTATGGCAGGTTTTTGGCCATCCGCCACCGATAACTATGGTAGGGAACTCTCCTAACTTCTATTTCAGACACTCAATAAATACCTCACATAATATCCAGAGAAGAGTTCTATAAAAATTTTATCTTTGTCATAATTATCATCAGAATAGCTGGTATAATAGGTTGATATAAAATGTATTATTGCACCTGTTGCTTTGCCGCCAACTTTTAACCGAGGGCAAGAAACAAAATTGGTATAATACAGCCTTACTTACATTATTCATAAACGACTATATAAGTGTTAATATACAACAAATAATCCATAGCCTTGCATGGCATTAGTTGATAAGCTGGAAGATCAGTTTTATTCTCATGCATGGAATAATCTGAGCCGTCCGTGATCAACGGCTAGGATAGCTTACAATCTTAGATAAGTAGATTAGTTGTGAGAATAACCGTTTCATTATTCTGTTAAGAGTGGTTAGCGCAAATACGTAAGCTAGAGAGAAAATAATAGAGGATTAGAGAGAGGATATTGAATATTCATTTCTTGGCTGTTCTTATAGCTTGTAGATATTCATTCGTACAGAATAATACTTCACTATCGTTTTCCCCGTGGATGTAGATCATTTACGATCGAACCACGTAACTCTTGCGTCGTTTACTATCGATCATATCGTCTTGTTCTTCGACGTTCGAAAGAGAATTTCTTAACAAGTGGCGCCGTCTGTGGGAAGATGACAACGACGAAATTCGATGCGGAGAAATTCACCGGCAAGAACGACTTCGGATTATGGCACATAAAGATGAGGGCTCTTCTTACGCAGCAAGGGTTGGCTGCCGCACTAAAAGACGACGGTGGATGGGTTGGCTCTACTGATATCAAGAAAGTGGAGATGATGGAAAAAGCACATAGTGCTATCATCTTGTGCTTAGGTGACAAGGTCTTGAGGGAAGTTGCAAAAGAAAACTCTGCGGCTGCGGTATGGTCAAAACTCGAATCCATCTACATGACAAAGTCATTGGCTAACGATTGTATATCAAGCAGAAGTTATACTCTTTCACATTGGTAGATGAAAGATCCATGGATGACCAGTTGAATGATTTCAACAAGATAATAGATGATCTTGCAAACTTAGAAGTAAAGGTTGATGATGAAGATCAGGCTATAATCCTTTTGAATGCCCTGCCAAAATCCTACGAGCACTTAAGAGATGCCATGCTATACAGCAGAGATGCGGATTTGTCTGTACAAGACGTGCAATCTGCGTTGAGAGCTAAAGAAATGCAGAGAGTTTCTCAAGAAAAGTTGCAGTCCGTAGGTGAAGGGTTAAACGTGAAACAAAGAAATATGAATCGAAATTCGTCTTGTTCTTCGACGTTCGGAAGAGAATTTCTTAACAATAAGTATCTTTCTTCGGTATGTACAAAGAGGATAAAAGATTCTCTTCCGGTACCTCAACATTTTGGCAAACATCATTTATGCACCTATATAGTTCTAACATCAGACAAAATGATTGTGATTTGAAAGTTTTGAGGCTTTTCATGTGGCGTTGAATGAACTCATTTCAGAAGCAAACAAATCTCACATCTCTTTCAAATCACACCTATCTTATAGATCACTTTCTTTCCCCAAATAGACGTACTAATGAATTCACAAGGTAGCGTGTGTTGAAACAATCAACTAATTCAAGTCCGAGGTGAAATTGTAAATGTGAAAGTTCCATCCTCAACACTTCGACAACCAAATTCACTCGTTCAGCAGTCAAAATAGCACAGAACATGAAGCACGAAATTAGCCCAACACTCGTAGGGAAAGGAGCAAGGGTGAAATCAAATAACAAAACAAGCGCAGAACCACTGAAAGTAACAGAAACTTTTCGGGGTGTGAAAACCTGATCGCGGACAGGGACGCGAACTACGCGCTCGGAGGCGAAAACGGGCGGCTTTGGGGGGCGGCGGATGCTGGAGAAGCGGCGCTTGCAGAGAGGGCATTTGGACTCAACCTTGGCCCACTCCATGATGCAAACAAAGCAGTAGTAATGGTCGCAGCACTCGATGTGCCCTCTGCTGACTCCAGCTTCCGACAAGCAAATCCCGCAGCAATCGGCGGACTCATCTTCGGCGATCGGCGGCAGCGGTTCGTCTTCGATTTTGGACTTGCCTTTCAGGATCGGGGACTGGGAATTCGGGGATAGGGTTTTGAGACGTTTGTTTGGGGAAGAAGAGTGCAGGTGTGTGGCCATGGCGATTGAGAGGTGGGGAATTTTCACAAGGCTTAAAATGCAGCGGCAAATCAAAGCTCCTGTTATTTACATTGGGGCAGCAATCCGCGAGAGTAGCCCCACCGTCTAATAATGAACTTTTTATGAATTTCATATGTATTTTTGTTTTGTTTTGTTTCTTTTAAAGAATTGATATGTATTTATATTTAGGTTAATAATACTTTATGGACCCCACTCTGGATCGACTTGAAAAAATAGACTAATTTTTAAAAATTGAATTTTTCATTTATCTTTTGACAGAGTTCCGAAAGGTCTAACTTTTTCAGGCTTGAAATTCGGAAGCAAAAAATTCAAGGCTATATTGATGTTTGGATAAAATAAATAAATCTATGTGAAATTAACATTCTATTCAAGTCTTCCATGTCAAAATCTAGTTTAGAAATTTAGATTTGGACCATGTTTGCAGCTTTTTTCAAAAGGTCAGGGATATTTATTAGATTGTTTAATGTCAGACTATTTTTACAATTTGATTCTAAAGTCACGTATAAAGTATAATTAATTTTTATATTATCTTATTTTCATGTAATAAATTGAGATTTTATGTCTTTTTGCGCATAACATAATATTTTTTACAATTATGTTGGTTTCTATATATATATTGTAAAACCATCATTAAGCTATAAACTTGATTAGACGTATTCTATACGCATATTCTGGATGATTTTGATGACTTTAAATGCTTAATACATACTTAATCATATTTTATGAATCTAATTGTATATTTTGTGGATTTTGTAGGTGTTGATTTTATTTTGGAAGAAAAAGCAAGATTTTGGAAGGAATTTGAAGATAAGAGATTGAATGAATAGTATTGTGGGAACTTATTATTATTATGGAAGCTTTTATTTGTAATTGAGTTTTATTTTATTTTGTTAAGCTTTTTATTGTTGGCCTTGTGTTTCTCGGCCCATGAAGTTTAGGAACACAACTTTATTCCCACGCCTCTGGACAACTCTATCACAACTTCCTCACGCCTCCACTTTGGCATACAGAAGCAAATTCACGTGAAAGACATTGGAGGCTTCAAGCTATTTATTATTTTTCCTTTATCATTCCAGCGGCTCTTCTTTGTTTCATTTATTTATTATTTTGTTTTTATTATATTATGAGTTCTATCTCGTTTTATTATGATTAAGTTGATTCTAGATCTAATTTGTTATTTATCCTTTAATTAGTTGTAAGTATTTGTTGTTCTAATTTTAATTGTTTCAATCCATTAGATAGTGTACAATATTTAGTGAGTTGGAATTAATTAATAGACAATTAAATCGACCATACGTAATCGTAGTTTAGGTTTGATTAGTGGTAAATTGACCTTCGGTCAAGAGAATAACAATCTTAATTCGTTAATCTTGCGTCAGAGTTTATCAGTTTTGAATCGGATTTCTCTAGTTCTTAATGCTGTCGGCTCATTAAACGTATAAAGCGTCTCTTACGGTTGTCAGTCGATTAGAGAAGTGGTTAGTGAAGTGTCTTCCTAATTATTGAGAAGCTAAGGAGAGATAAGATCGCATCAGAAGCGTCTTCGGTAGTCATAACTGGTTTATTTACATGAGTTAAAGTTATCTTTGCATCGATGATCAAAATATCAAGTTAGGATGGAATTAATTGGTTGCTGGAATATTTTCACACATTTGTTATCTTTCTCAATATTTATTCTCTTTAATCAAAATTCAATCCCTTTTTCTATTTATTGTTTATTTAATTATTCCTAATTTTTAGTAATCCCAATTTATTCGTGGTTACGTTGCGGTCGAAAGTATAGGAGAATTCTCGCGGTCCCTTGGAGACGATTTTGCTTCTTCATTGTTTGCTAGCTTTGGGCGTCTGGATCGGTGTCGATCGATTATTTTGCTTCTTCTTTGTCTAAACGGTTTGGACATACCGATTGTCTGTCGATCGATTATTTTTGGTGAAAAACGACGCACCAAAATTACGAACATCTGAAATCATCTGAATTCACAGAAAAACTTTTGAATTCATCATGTAAGTGTATGAATTCATAAAAATAAAAATTCACCTCTCATGGGATTTGAACCCAAGTATTTGAATCCATCAAGTAAGGTAATGAATTCACCGTAGATCTTCACAAATCAAGGGCTATAAATGGTTCTTATTTTATACTTTAAGATTGGTTTGTATTTGATCTCATTTATATATATATATATATATATAGGATTGGGTTCAAATAAAACACATTCAAAAATAAGAAATGAGAACAAATTTGAACCATTGATTTTGAAGGCAAATTAGGGTATAATGGTAATTCTTATTACGAAAATAACCGTCCCTTAATTATAGGGAATGTGATAAAATCTTGAACCATTGATTAATGGTAAATGGATGATCAAGATGAATTCTTATTTCTTATTTTAAGGGGTTTGTATTATAACCCATCCTATATATATATATATATATATATATATATATATATATATATATATGGGTTAGTTCATTTTGGATAGAAAATAAGAACTAATCTGAGCTATTGTATTTCAATAACTGTGGTTCAAATTATATGAAGGTTTCCCTTTTTTGTTTGCGATTATTTAAGATAAATATGAGATTATGATTGAAAGTGTTAATTAATTGATTTTCTACCTTCTATTTCATCTCCCCTATTTTATACATATATATATATTCTTCTCTCCTCTCCCATCTCTTCTATTTTCTCTCTCTCTCATTTTTTCTACATATTTGTAATTTTAACATCATAAGTTTGTATCTTCCCATATCAGTTTGTAATTCAGAGAAACCTGATTTGCAATAAAAACTCATCTACTTGCAATAATTTCAAAGTATCCATTTTAAAATTCAAATTTTTGCAATTAATTTTGCAGCTAACAATGTAACACGTATTTGTAAATTTGCGTTGCAAAGCTAAATCCTAAACATATTTTAGCAAACAATACACTAATTAACTACAAAAAATTGAGTTATAAAATCGAAACCTTAAAATTATTGCAAATAGATGAGTTCTTATTGCAAATAGAGTTTCTTCGAATTGCAAATAGATGTGAAATTATGCAAACTTATTACATAAAAATTACAAATGTGTAGGGGAAAGAAGAGATAAATATAAGAGATGATAGATGAGTACAGATGACAATGGATCCTGGACCTAGTTTAAATCTACAGATTCAGATCTATTTTTCAGGATCTAGGTCTTCAAAAATTAGGACCTGACTGATCCGAACCATTCTTTTAAAATTCGAATTTGGATCCTGAATTCTAATTAAGATCCAGATCCGATCATTGGATCTGTAATATATGGGATGATTCACGTAAGAATATAAATATTTGTGAGAAATAAGAATGTAACGTTGAACGTATAAAGGTGTTGCACTAAATGTATAAATTTATTGCACCAAATTCGATGCAACAACTTTATATTGAGAACTATATTTTAATTATATATCGAATTTGATGAAACAAATTTATATATTTAGTGCAACAATTTTATACGTTCATGCTGCATTCTTATTTCTCACCAATATTTATATTTTTACGTGATTCATCCCATATATATATATATGAGAGAGATCAAATAGTACCCGAGTTTGATGTAGTATGTAGTACTCAATCTCATAGATCCTATGGTGGAGATTTTTTCGGATTTTTAAACCATTTGGCGTTGATTTCGATACGTAAAGGTAGATTGGTAATTTGATTTTGTATGTGATACAAAAAAACAAATCATGCCTGTTTTAAAATAGAAAATTGCATACGTTTGAACACAAAACTGCATATAGTTTGAACACAAAACTGCATACGTGTTAACAAAAAATGCATGAGATTTATTTCTCCAGAAATTACATACATATTGTTATATAGAAAACTGCATACGATTGAACATAAATGTGCATAATGTTGAACACAAAATGCATATGAGATTGATTTCTCCAAAATTTATTCTCACGTTTAGATCGATTACTTCTAACTTCATAATTTGAAAGAAAACAAATGATCAACAATAAAGAAAACAAATGATCAACAAGATAAGTGTTTTTGTATATTGGAGAAAATATAAAGAGAGATATCGTGAATGAGAAACATGTGATTTTATTTTTTAAGTCATGCAGGTTTGTGTTTCGTAGCATGCAGGTTGTTGTTTCGTGGTATGCATTTTTATATTTTTCAGTATGCATGTTGACGTTTTGTGGTATGCATTTTTACGTTTTGCAGTATGCATGTTTCATTTTCGACAGCAAAATTCTGCATTATCCTTCTCCATTGTTTTGTCGCTTCTTTCTCCGATTACCGAAGAACTTCGTCATAAACCACCATAACAACCATGTCTCTCGATCCTTCAAAATCTACATTTCTATTTTTCCATAAAATCCCTCAAATTTCTTCTCAAAAACTTATTTTCTTTTTTTTTTTCAAAAGTTATTGTCCGCTGCTTTATACCGCTGCTGTCATGCCACCGTCCCTGCGGATGTTCAATGGAGAAGAAATGGGAGCATCTCTATCGGGTGATAAATAAAGCAACCGTGACTTCGTTGATTTCTCTGAAATGTCAATACGATAAATAAGGATCGCTACTACAAATAGTATTATACCATTGATCGTGAAATATCAGCGTTGGCGTAGTGGTTTAGGACGGTATTCGCCAGAAATCGAAAAAGGAGGCGGCAGAACAAGATGGGGGAGGATTTTCCATTGAGAGTGAAATACTCTAGAAGAAGAGAAACATTCATACTGCAACACATAAATATGCATACTTGCAAACAGAAACATGCACATTAACATACTTAATACAAAACAAAAAACATACATCTGCATGATACTTCAAAGATATATCGAGAAGTGTTTGCTGAATTTCCCATTGTTTATCTATGTATGTGGCTTACATGTGTTCTGAGTGATGAAAATTTCAAAATTGTGGTGATAGAAAACGAAAGCAAAGAACTAGAAACCTTGATTTAATTAATTAATTTCAACTGAATAAAAATGACGTTATTGCTTTTGCTCTGGATGAGTAGCACAAGAAGAAGACGCAATTAATAAATCATGGACACTTGAGCTTCCCGGCGCGGGTGGTCATGTTGGCGTAGCATTTGCCGCACTTGTCTCTGTTGCCGTACTGCCCAGGAGGAACGCATTGGCATCTCCCGCAGCAAGTCAAGCACGCCCTCAAGCATATCTTCTTTCTCGAATGATTCTTGCACTGAACCACACACACCGGAACACACTGTGCGCACATTAATTTGCTTTATCTCCACTTCTTTGAATAATAAATCTAGATGGTTGGAACTTAGAAGTTATATATGTACCTTGTATGTTCCTTGGTGGGTGTGGCGGAGGAGGGGGATACGCCTTTACTGCTGGTGGTGGTGGTGCCACCGCCTTGTCTACTGGAGGCGGGGGTGGACATGGAGACGGTGGTGGCGGTTTCTTGTAACTGGCCTGCGTTAGGAAATAAGTGATGCTTGACTTCTATATTTAAATTCAAACATGCAAAGCAGAAGGTGTTTAGTAGAGATAAGTCTAAAGCATTATTACCTCAGTAAGGAATCTTTCTTCCTCATGTGATGAAACCTACCAAAACGAAGAGATCATATAATTAAGGATCAAAAACAATGATGTTAGAGAAAGAACATAAACTGAGATCGTCATCTCAAGATTCTTCCCACTTCACCATTGCTCATTTCGAGTTCTTAGCAAAGAAACATATAACTCAAAAAAAGAATAAAAAAAAGGTGAGGCCATACCTTGGTGTTGAGATCAGAAGAAAGCAGGCTAGGACAAGAAGCACAGGTTTTGAAGCCATTTTGGAATGATTGAAGATTAATGGATGGTGTTAGTGTATATATAGAGATGTCTTGGTATCAAGTAATAGAGCTGCAATGAGACATATTGTGATGGGCTAGCTGTGGCTGATCCACTCGAATGTTCAAACTGTTAGGATTCGTTCTTGACAACATCTAATGCGCAGCGGAATAAAACATCAAGAACAGATCCAGATCTATAATTAAACATGCGATGAGCCCTATGAACACGAAGATCGATGACTTACGTGTTTGTAACGCTTCCAATGTAGTAGTAAAGCTTCCAAGCTTCCAATGTATCATTCGAGAGCGTTTCCACAACTATGGTATCCATGTGTCTTTAATCGGTAGGAACAATTCCTCGATAACCAAAATTCAACGAGAGAAGCGAGAATCTCTATTGAATATTGCGGTATGTTTTTCTGTAGTGTGTGTTCTCTGTATTCTGGTCTCACGTTAATCTCAAAGATTAACTTCCCATATAAAGGATAACCACCCACTACCTAATTGAATGGGCTATGGGCTTGATTAATTAATGTCTAACATTCAACTTAATTAGTCCCAATCTAATATCTAGTCCATTAAGTTTTCAATCTCCCACTTGGACTAGTATTAGACAACATACCCTGCACTATGCATATATGTAATAACCGAAAAATTTAAAACTTTAATTGGTGATGCTTAGACCAATTATTTATGGTATAGACCTTAATTAAGTTTAAGGAAACCAATGAAACAATTAGAATCGATTCGAGATCGAAAACTAAAGAAATCAGCGGTAACTAGTCCCACTAGGATTAGGGTTTTCCGAGTAGCTTTGAACATAGAATGAAAGATCGAGAATGAATCTAAACAAACAGATTTCATTTATAGAATCCTCACACGAAAACATGTGAAGCGAAGAATGAGAATTTTCGGGCATACTTGCGGTCGGTCTTAAAGCACTATTTACGAGCGGAACAACTTCGGTCCGTGCTAATCATAATAAATTGTGATAAAATCTAAATCATAAAGGAATAAATTATTATGAATTTAGAAATTATAAGAATCAATTTAGAAAGAAATTCTGAAGAACTTAACCGAGCGTCGAGTAATATATACCGGAAAACCCTAAATTGATCCGAACGACCCGAAACTCGAACCAAGGGTCTAAATCAATAAATTATGATTTATAAAATTCAAATAAATGTTGAAAGCTCAAAATTCAATAGAATTTTGAATGAGCATAATTTAATCGCAAACGCCGCTTTTTCGCGATAACTCGAATTGACTTATCGGACGACGTCAAACTTCATGAAATTTTATAATCATTGAAATAAGTCATTTGGAGGCTATTTAATAAAATAAAACCTTAAGGTTCTGAGAAATCAATCAAAGCGTTAAAACCTAAAGAGTCGGTATTAACATGCCAAAGCGGGTAATTTGATCAATCCACCTCCCAACTACCACCAAGACCACCCCAAATGAGCTAAGGACAGACCATTAGGCTGTAACACAGCAACATTTTCGTGTCATTACAGCCTCTCACTTGGGAACCAAAATTCTCTCGTTTTCAAATTCTCTCAATTGTTCTTCACACTTTGGAGCCTTTAATCCTCCTTCCAAACCCTCCCACACTCAAATAATATTTCTAAGACCATAGGAAGTTATTATTCATCATCCTCTTCCATCCTAATGGGTGGAATTTTATTTTGAATTTTGGGTTTAAAACCCTAGTTTGCTCCTCATTTTTTTCGTGACTTTAGAGCCCTCAAATGCTCTCAAGCCATGAATGAAAATTCTTAGAATAATGTTCTAAGGCTACTGTCAAAATTTCATAATTTTTGGAGCATGTTTGATTTTTTCGATTTATGCTTTATTTCTTTTATATGTGATAAAGCATGATTTTATGAATATTATTTGATATTGTTGCTTGTTAATGTATTATAAGCATGTATAATAAATATGGTAATTTTAGAATATTTTGGAATTTTCTTGTATTTGTTTGATTTTTTTTGTTGAGAAATAGTTGAGATATAGTGTTTAATATATGATATGAACATCATATATTAATCTTGAAAATTTTGAAACACTACTCCTATTTTTTTCAAAAATGGGCAGAATATATTTAAGTATTTTTAAGCCATTATTTGATTTTATTTGTTGGAAATAATAGGATATATGATGTTTAGAAATAATATGAACCTAATATGCATTGTTGGGAATTATTGAACACATATGTAAAATATGTGTGAGGACAAAAAAATTCAAGCATTTGGTTCATATTATAAATATTAGTTGATATTTAATGTTAATATTACATGTTTATTTCATATATAAACATATTGTGCAAGATTGGAATTTATTGAATATGTATATATATAAATGTGGAATTACAGAAATGATTTAAAGATGAAAAGCATGATTTTAAAATTTTAATGCATGGTATGAAGTGATATTTCATGTTTAGTATATAGTATAAGCATGATATAATTTTGTGGAATTTATTGAACACCAAAGCTTACTAATTTGAAATGACCGAAAGTTTGAGACTTTTAACCCATGGTTTAAAAATTTATATGATGATATTGAGTTGGTAATTAAATTCTATAATATGATAGGAGTATAATGTGATTTTATTGGAATTTATTGGATGCATATGCTAATTGTTGCTAATTATCGAAGCGTAATAGAATGGCTAAGTATGGATTTAATTTTGATGATGAATGATGCTATGATAGTAATATGAAACTTTGGATAAATGGTTGTGATTAGGGTGAATGAATGGAACACTTATGCACACTTACACAATGATGGTGTATTACATTAGAAATTAGGGTTTTCTAATGCTTTAGTATAGTTTATGTTGTGTATGGTTTTGTTGATGTTGAATGTTTATGTTTATATTGAGCCGACAAACCAAAACCCCAACGTAAACAACATAATACTATATGTACGAGAACGAAAAGAAATCGACCAATTTCGATAACTTAAGGCGGAATAAGCGAGGATCGAAGTTAGACATAAATTAGGGTTTTCCATTAATAAAAGGATACTCAAGCGTGAGTTCCTAAGTTAGAAAAACCAAAGGTCGAGCTACTGGCGTTAATATTCAATAACGACAACTCAATACGATAATTGGTTGGGCGTTAACATAACTCGCTAACGAATAACGATTATCGACATACGTAATCTCAGAAGAGTAAATTAAATAAGCGATGTCGTAATGAGTGGCGAAGATTCGAACATAAGATGTCGATCCTTATGTCTCGAACATCGAGCTAATATTCCCGAAGTACTTCGTTTATTCTTAAGTACTTAGCTATATGATAGCATGTGCTCACTTGAATCATAAATTAAGACTCATCTTTTAATTGTCGTGCGAATCGATAAGTCGTCAGCATAACCTACTAGGGCGTAACTATAATTGTTAAGTCTAGTTGGTGGCTTGAGATAATCTAAATTACCAATCACAACTTGAATACTAACAATCTATAACGTAATAACGTTTAAAAGAGCACTAAGGTGAAGAGTCGAGGATAGACTCGGAGTATGTGATTCATAAGTCAAAGTTCACTATGAGCGATGAAGTAATATAGTTGGGAATTGGGAATGTAAGATAATAAAATTATCTTAAAACCATCACATGAAATCATAAAGAAACCCTAATTGGGAACTTAAGTCGTAATTTATAAGCGACCATCGATCGATAGAAAGAATCTAAGAAATGTTATTTTCTTATGAAGGGTTTGACCGTGCGTGGTCGGCGAGGAGAACAACCACACCTGCTCACTTAGACTTACTAGCGTTGGACTAGCGGTGGGCTTTTCTTGAAACAAAATGATTATGCATAACTCAAGCATGATTTACAAAAGCTTTATGAAATATTATCGCATGAACCGTTATTGTTGCCAAATATTTATGTTTTGTTGTGTCCATATCGAGGTTGGTTTGTCCAATGTGGGATGAGAATTGATTGGTATATCGATGTGGTATGTGAATGAGTTGGTCCTAGCGTTAAAAAGAATAACGATCGGATCCGACTTAGTTGAGGACTAACTCGGATTGTGTACGATGTGTTGTGTGTTAAGGTTAGCTACCTTGACGGTCACGGCGACTATGTGTAGGTGGCCACCTCCATAGTCTTGTGAATGAATGAACGAATGAATGATGAATGAATTAATGATATGGAACAAAGTGATAAAATAGTCGGGCGACACTTTTGGAAAAATGATAAAATATTTGATAGGCATGAGTCTTTAACTAAAATCCTCATGTGCTATTGTGGGCGATTCAATAACTTTTGGTAAAGAAAATGTTTTCGACACGAGTCCATTGAGTACTTTTGTACCAGCTCTGCGTCTCGTTTTTGATGTGCGGGTTGAGCAAGGATCGATGATGGGTGCGGTGGTGCGAGTAGCGATTGTTTTGTGGCTTAACTAGAAAGGTTTCTCGAACCTTGGGCATGCATCGTCATATGCATGTCCACACGTTTATTCTTTGCCTAACTCGATATTGTTTAATATTTTGATTATAATTGCTTTTGTGCCGTATTGAATTGGAGGTCGTACCTCGTACTTTGAATTTTGCCCGATTGGGTTATGTTGAAACCTTGAACCCTTTTGACAAGTCGTTATCGACTTGAGTTAGTATTGAATTACTTATCCCTTTTAGCCTATCGTTATTGAATAGTTAAATGGTTGATTGCCTTGATTTGTTATGTTTATATCCATTTGCTTTATTATCTGGTGACGATCCATATGATCATACTTCATTGGATAGTCGGTCGTCTAAATTGGTATCGAGCACTTGTTACTCTGAACCACAGAACCCTTTCCTTGAATCTTAAGTTGAAAGTTGAGTCTTGAAACTATTGGTATTTGATTGCCTCTGCACTGCACCCCATCGTCGTCCTGCTCAACGAGGAAGAAGGTAACTATTTCAACTGAAAGTTGTTTCGAAATAATAGAAGTTTATGAAATGTGAAATGGACTTACAAAAGTCGTATTGTTTTGAAGGTTGAAATATGTTTGAAAGGAGAAAAGTCTAAAAAATTCAAATGGAGTAGTTGTTTCCAAGGATTTTGGAAAAATGAATGATTGACATTGAAAAGTTATTTTGAAAATAATGGTTGTTAGATTGAAAAGAGTTGAAAACTACGGAAAATTGATAGAGGAATGATATGAGAATATCATTTATCGCATATATGTTATGAGTTGTGTTTACTCCTATATGCAAAGCATGCTAGATGCATAATATAAATGAGTATGTTTCCCATGAGAACATAGACTCTTAAGGCGCATGATCCTTATTGCTCGAACTTAGTATGAGAACATAAGGTATCCCCATTGAGCGGAATACTAAGGAAGAGCGAGAACATAGAAATTTTAAAAATCACCATCGAACAGATTTGAGGATGAGAATTCAACGACTATCTGATGACGAAGCGATTGTAGCGGAGGTTCGCATTGTTATGAGTCTCAACCTCTACTGCTAAGAAATTTGAACACTATCGTGCTATCTCTATCGTGGCGATAACGAAGAATCAAAGCATAACGCTAAGAAAGTATGTATAAAAGAATGATAGAATTTGGAGTATTGCGGGAGCATATGATTGAATGTTATGATTCGAATGAAAATAAGGAATTCGTAACCCAATGATGAAAAGGGTGACCACTTAGCCTTACTAAAAGGCTAGACATTGAAAGTTTGTGCTACCCTAAGAGACCATACAGCCTCTTCCGAAGACAAATCATGAAAGTAGTTTCATAAGAACTTAGGAATATAGGATACTAGATTATGGTCGGATAATTTTTACGACTAGGCAACTTTTATCTGTAGAGCCACACATGAGGAGGTTATGCGTTCTGCCGTTCCTACTAGATTTGCCAAGGAGGCAGCGTAGGCAAGTTCTTTGCTCACTTCATGAGTCATCGAGCTGCTGCGAGGCCCGTGGTATGTCATACTATGGTGATTTCAATCGCCACCAAGGCGGTATACACGCGAGATATCATCGAATACATATATAAATCACCGAGAGCTTGATCTTGAGGTGGACTTCTCGTTCCATCACCACCGAACTCGTGTTTTGCATGTTTTGTTTTGTTTTCTTTGTTTTGTTGTCGTCGTTTTGATTCCATTACGGTTATATTTGAATATATTTTATTGGAATCATGTTCGTTTGTGTTTTGTGTAGGGTAGGATTGCGTTGAGCTTTTGTTGCCGAAGCGCGCAAACACCGGACTCGGCGTGGCCGCTGGCTGGAGTCTTGTGCGTTACCCGCTTGAAGGAAGGAAGCGTCCGTGCTTCGTTCGTCCGTGCCGCACGCCTCGAGAGCATCCGCGTCCGGTGCCTCGTCTCGTCCGTGCTGGGTTGCATTCGCAAGATTGGCCCGAGTCCTTGCGTCCGGCGCCTCATCGTCGCGTCCGTATGCCTATTAATTTTCATCCGAGCTCGACGAGTCCGGCGCCTCATTGCGTCCGTGGCTAGCTAGTCGATCCGAGGCTTCAGCGTCCGGTGGCATGAGTCCGTGGCGGGAGGTCCTTGTTTGCGCCGCGAGTCCGACGCCGATCGAGTCCGCGCCGTGCGTTAGTTTTGGCTGATATATATCGTTTTTAACGAAAACCCTACCTTTCATTATTTTCTTTTTTTCCGTCTTTTGTGTTTTGGCGAGGCGAAGATTTCATCGCTTATTTTATTTCCATTGCTTTTCCTTCTCCTTTCTTTTGATCGATTCAAGAATATTATACGGATATTGGATTCGTGCGGTTTGCATTATCTATTCCATCGTTCGATTGTTCGTAAGTTTCTTCTATTGCTTTATTAGTTAATCGTTTCGTCTTTGATTATTATTGATTTCTTCGTTGGATTATGATTTATTTTGATATTTATACGAGTAATCTTGTCTTCGTTCAATTATTTTAGATTCATGCCTAGGGTTTATAATTTCAATTCCATGTTCTTTGATTTAGGGTTTAATTCTTGCCTAGATAATTTATACGCTTTATCAATTTCTGCTAGTTAATTAAATCTTTCTTTCGTTAATAATTTCTTGCCTAGGTAATCTACCAACCCTTTTGAGATTAGAGTGTTTAGGATTTTAATTATTTTTGTGTGGCAACTTAGTAGCATACATTAAGTTTTCCTTGAGAGGCGACTAGGTTAGCTTTCCTATTACAACACCTCGTTCGATTGTGAGTCGATTAAGTATACTTTTAGTTGAAACAAATTTTGGCGCCGTTCTTGGGAACACTTTAAGCGTTTATTAATGTTGCATTTTTTCGTTTTATTCTTCTCCTTGCCTTTCTTATTTTGTACATGATTCGTTTGATCTCGTTTGTTGAGTGTTGTGTATGCGAGGCCTGCCAAGCTAAATCTAGATTGGCATCCCGTTGAAGTATACTTGCAAGTTGAGCAAACCGCGATTGCCTAGTGTGGCGAACTTTGATCACTCAGTTGTGATAGTTTATGTGAGACAGTTCTCTCACGGTTGAAAGGGGATTTACTACCGTCGACAATTTTTGTTTGAAGAGTTCCTTCAGGTCATGGGTGATCGAATGAACAACAATCATGGCACGGAACATCCCCTCGCTGATGGGGATTACTTTCGCCCTAAGATAGGGGAGACTACAAATCGATCGTCTTATGCCCGCGGCGTGGGTATGAGTTGAAGCTAATCACTTCAACCTCATTCCTACTTTTCATGGCATGGCAAATGAAGGCATACGAGTTTTATCGGAGAATATAATCAAGTGGTGCGGTCATTCCTCTCGATGGGCACGAGCGAAGAACGATTGAAGATCTTTTGTTTCTCTTACTCTTTGAAGGATAAAGCCAGTCTTGGCTTATGAGTTTTCCATGACTCTCGACAAATTGGAATTACGTGGTGGAGCGGTTCATGTTGAGGTTCTATCCGCGACGAAGACCAAGGATCTTCGATCAAAAATTATGACATTCAGCGGGATCTTGATGAGCCGTTTCATGAAGCGAGAGAAAGATTCGAGGAGCTTCAAAGCAATGCCGCGTCACTTCTTCCCGTTGGTTACTGTATGCAATTCTTCTACGATGGGATCACGAAATCCGATCGGGAAAAGGCCGACGACGCAGGGGGCAACATAGCTCATATCACGGTAGAGGCTCTTGGCGAAATCTTTGGCGTCATGGCGAGCAATTCCTCCGAAGGCATCGAGTGCGCGTCGATCTTACATCGATTCATTGGACTGGATCGGTTGACAAGGCGGATGGCACACTCATGAGAGATGAGCGAGATGAAGATGAAGCGGTGAGTTCCTTCACTACCCCAAGTTGTTCTCGCTTCTCGAATTGTAGCATCCCTCAGATCTCTCGATGCATCCTTGTGGGATTTGCATGGAAATGGGACATCTGATGGATATATGCCTAATATGGGAGCACCGGTCTATGAAGGCGGAGTAGGCGTATTCTATGCAAGGTTTCAGTCTCGACCACCTTATGAGCCGAGGCGAACTATGAGCAAAACCAGCAGAATCTGACTCAGGTGGAAGAACGAGCCAGGTCGGGGTTCGAGTTCAAACTCGCGAGACTGGCGCCTCCCGCACAAGAAGTACCCACCGACATGATTACTCGCGATATCATATAAAAAACAGCAAGGTTATGGTCGGCGATATCGGTACCAACAACAGCCATATCGGCGGCCGTCGTATCCGCATATCCTTATCGGCAGCGACCACCACCACCTCGGTACCCTTACCCACAACGGCCGCCTCCGCGCGCGGTGCCTCGGCAACCTTACCAACCTCCACGGCGTCGACATGCTCCTCGAAATCATCAATGGAGGATGGTTTGGCGCGTTCATGCAAGAAAGTAAGTTAGCAAGGGAAGCACAAGATGCGACCATTAAGCGTCTTGAGAATACGATTGGGCGGATCTGCAGTGCTTGTGTCAACGAAATCAACAACAACAACAGACGGGGAGGATCAAGGGCGAGGGCTCCGGCACACCAAGCTCAAGTTGTGTTGTTCTTGAAGTGGGAAGAAGGTTGATAATAAGGTACAACTTCCGAGATTGTGGAAGAGCAGATAGTGGAAGAGAGTGGTAGTGGAGAAACCGAGAGTTGAGGAGAAAGTGATTGAGGAGGAGCGGTAAGCGGTGCGATTACACAGAGCGGCAAATCCATATAAGCCTCCGATTGCCATTCCAGAGCCGATTGAAAAATGAGAAACAAGATGGCGGTTCTGATTTTACAAAATGCTTTCCAAAGTTAATGTGAATCGCCGCTCTTGGATGTGATCATAGCGTTCACGCCTATGTTAAGTTCTTCAGGAACTTGCATCAAAGAAGAGGAGGTTTATCGACAATGAGTCGGTTATGGTATACGAGGTGGCCAACTCTATTATCAGCAACCATGCCACCCAAACAACGGGACCCGGTAGCCGTCATCACAATTGCTTTGGGAAATGGTAAGGAAGCAATGGTATGCTAGATTTAGGAGCTGGTATTAATCTTATGCCTTACTCTATTTTCAAGCAATTAGAATTAGGAGGTTGAAACCTCTTTGGTATGAGTCTGATTAGCGATCGCTCTGTCCGCTACCTAGGGAATTGTAGAGGATATTCTTGTACGTGTGGGTGGTTTGATTGTACACATGGATTTTGTGGTGTTAGAGATGAGCGATGTGCATGAAAATGGTCGAGACCATACTTGCTATTAGGGCGACCTTTTATGGCCACTACTAATACCTTGATTGATGTGAAAATGGAAATATTAGGATGACCGTCCTAGGGAGACTATGTCATTTCGATGCATAATAATAAAGCCGTACCATCAATTAATTCAATTGAAAACTGTTCTTTATAGACTCGATTGATGCCTTGGCGAGATTTCTTTATGCGGGATCACAGTGGAGGAAGTATCTGAGGGATCGGCGGACACGGAGGAAAGGCTCATGTTGGGCGAATTTGAAAAACCGATAAAGGAAAGGAGATTCCACACGGCCGAGAAGTTAGAGTTGAAGGAGCTTCCAAAGAATTTGAAGTATGTCTTCCTCGAGGATAATGAGCAGAAGCCCGTGATCATCTCTGCTGAACTCACTGAGTACCAACAATCTCTGTTGGTCTCCGTGTTGAAAAGACATAAGCTCGCTTTCGGGTGGAGTTTGGCAGATATCAGAGGAATCAGTCCTGCCATGTGCATGCATAAGATACGACGAAGATGGGCGGTGCGAAAAAGGATGGGCAACGGAGACTTAACCCCGTGCTCAGTGAGGTAGTGAAGAAGGAGATCTTAAAGCTGCTAGCAGAAGGAATCATTTTTCCAATTGCTGACAGCGAATGGGTTAGTCCAGTCCATGTCGTGCCCAAAAAGGGAGGAATAACAGTGGTCCTTAACGAGAAAAAGGAGTTGGTGCCCACGAGACCCGTCACTGGATGGCGGATGTGCATAGACTATCGGAAGCTTAATGCTTCCACCAAAAAGGATCATTTTCCCCTTCCTTTCATTGACCAAATGTTAGATAAATTGGCTGGTAATGAATTTTACTGTTTTCTTGATGGCTTGTCAGGTTACTACCAGATTGCTATAGACCCAGCGGATCAAGCCAA
The DNA here is from genome assembly GCA_036937905.1 of Salvia rosmarinus. NCBI lineage: Eukaryota > Viridiplantae > Streptophyta > Magnoliopsida > Lamiales > Lamiaceae > Salvia > Salvia rosmarinus. The sequence goes on from CM072817.1 coordinate 67,792,617, forward strand.
GACAGCGTTCACAAGTCCATTTGGGACATATGCTTTTCGAAGGATGCCATTCGGACTCGCAATGCTCCGGTACTTTTCAGCGATGTATGATGTCATCTTTTCGACATGATAGGAGATTTTGTAGAGATCTTTATGGATGATTTTTACGTGTTTGGATCCTCGTTTGATGTTGTTTAGAAAAGATTGAGCGTGTACTTAGTCGTTGTGTGGAATCTGGTCTTACTCTAAGTTGGGAGAAAAGTCATTTTATGGTCCGTAGTGGCATTGTGTTAGGACACATCGTGTCAGTCGAGGATAGAGGTTGATAGAGCTAAAGTGGAGGTGATTGAAAGTTACCCCACCAAATGATGTTAAAGGAATAAGGAGTTTCTGGTCACGCCGGTTTTACCGTCGTTTCATTAAGGATTTTCTAAAACATGTCGACCCTACGTAGTCATTAGCTCATGATTCTCCTTTTAACTTTGATAATGATTGCCTTGTTGCTTTTAATGCTTTAAAGGCCGAGCACTTGCACTGTCGTTGTTGGTCCTAATTGGTTTTCCTTTTGAAATCATGTGTGATGCTTCTAATTACTGCTTGTAGGAGTTGTCTAGGTCAGCGGGTTGATAAAATATTACGTGTGATTTACTATGCAAGCTTAACTCTTAATCCCGCTCAAGTAAATTATACAACTACTTGAAAAGAGATGCTTCTTTGTGATTTTGCTCTCGATAAGTTTAGTGCTTACATAATTGGTTCTAGAGTAATAATACATAGTGATCATGCGGCCTTAGATATTTGTTGACCAAACCCAGGCCAAACTAGACTTATTAGATGGGTGCTCTTATTGCAAAATTCGACTTAGAAATTCGGGATAGGAAAGGTAGTGAGAATGTCGTTGCGATCATTTATCTCGATTAGATAGTCCCCGTCCCGCCTACTATAGGTCCCATCACGAGTCCTTCCTTATGAGCATGCTTATAGTGCCTCTTCTATGCCTTGGTATCTTGACATTGTTAATTATTTAGCATGTGGTGAGTTGAGGCTGACCTTACATCCCAAGAGAGAAAGCGTTTTCTTTCTGTGCGAGCAATATTATTGGGAGGACCCTATCTTTTAAGTTAGGGAAGGATGAGGTTATCCGTCGATGTATTCGGATGAGGAACACACCAGGTCCTTGAGATGTGCCACCAAGCTCATTGTGGTGGACATTTTGGAGGACAAAAGACTCGCAAGGTGTTACAATCGGGTTTATTTTAGCCAACTCTTTTAAAGATTCTCATACATTCTGTATATCTTGTGATCGGTGTCAAAAGTGGGGTCAATTGGGCGTAGGAGCGAGATGCCTCTCAACAACATCTTAGTAGTTGAGGTTTTTGATGTTTGGGGAATAGATTTTATGGGACCTTTCCTAAATCTATGGAATGCAGTATATTTTGCTTGCCGTTGATTATGTGTCCAAGTGGGTTGAGGCTATCCCACTAGGACATGTGATTCTTACATTGTGCTCAAGTTTGTGCGGGAAAACATCTTATGTAGGTTTGGATTTCCACGAGCAATCATTAGTGACGGAAAGCACTACTTCAATAAGTCATTTGAGAAACTAATGAAAAGAATGGAATCGGACATAAGATCGCCACCCTTACCACCCACGGACTTGGTCGGTGAAGCAGTGTCGACAAATCGAGGGCATCCTCGAGAAGACCGTGCAGCCCTCAAGGAAAGATTGGGCCAACAAACGGCGGCGCTATGGGCTTACCGTACAGCGTCTGAAGCATCTTGGGAATGAGCCCATATCGTCTTGTGTATGGGAAGGCGTGTCACTTGCTGTGGAGGTTGAACATAAGGAATATTGGGCCATCAAGAGTTCGAACTTTGATCCTCTAAATCCTTGAGCATCGCTCTCTCCAAATGTCCGATTGGGCGAGCTCAATGAACGAGCGTGTGACAATGCGGCGTATCTATAAGGATAAGGTCAAGAAGCTTCATGATCGTCGAATCGTGCATAAGGAATTGAAGCCGGAATGAAGGTTTTGTTATTGAATTCTCGGTGAAGCTTTCCCGGAAATTGAAGTCTCGTTGGAGTGGCCGTTTATCGTCGAAGTGAAGCCGTATGGTTCGGTTGTGCTCGATAAAGAAGGATCGAGACGAATCGTTCGAGGTCGATGGTCAACGAGTAAAACTCTATGTAGAAGGGGTCCGGCCTCCTTTACGGTGGAATCTATTTCAAATCACGATCCTTGATCATCGAGTTTGTCAAGCTAATGACATGCAAGCGCTTCGTGGGAGGCGACCCACGTTTCCTTTCGTTGTGTTCGTGCTTTCCTTTGTTTTTTGTTCTTTTGTTTGCGTGTTTATTTCGTTTTATGGTTTATGTAGTGCGGGAATGGATGTAAAAGTGGAAGCGGCAAAATTCCGTCGAGGAGGTACCCAGCGCCGGACGCAGACGAAACCGTACCGGGTACGCATTATCAAGAAGACGTGATGATGGCACCCGGTAGCCGGACGCGGCCGGGGCCTTGAGGGTGGATAAATTAAGGGGCGATTGGCACCCAGTACGGGACGCAGGGTGGATAAATTGGGGACAACGATTGGCACCGGTAGCCGGACGTGACGAAGCGCGGACGGGGTGGATAAATTTGGGGACAATGGTGATACCCAGTACGGACGCGACGGCCTTGGGCCGGGTGGATAAATTTGGAGACGATGGGCGACCCAGTACGAGACCTTGATGAAGCCGTATTGGGTCCTTTTTTATTTAAAAAAAAAAAAAATAAATAAATAAAAAAATAATAAAAAAAAATAAAATAAAATTATATATATATATATATATATATATATATATATATATATATATATAAATGAATTAGGGTTTATCACTGCCATTGCTTTCTCTTTCCTCTCGTGCAGATTCTCCTCACTCCGTCAAGCGACTCTCCTCTCCCGTCGCCGCCTACATCTCACGCCTCCACCTACCGTCCGGCGTTTCGCCTCGCTCATACCTTTTCCGTCCGACGTTTCGCCTCGGCGACACACGATCAGCGCCGCTTTCGTTCTCGTCCGGCGCCGCCACGCTCAAGCTCCGTCAAGCAATTATTTCGGCGCCTCGTTCCTCAGCGCCGCATTCCGTCCGGCGCCTCGCATCCACCAGCGCCACGTACCTTCTGTCCGTCCGGCGCTTTCCTCGAAGCACCGCGCGCCACACCAACTTCATTCACCGTCCGGCGGCGACGCAAGTCGCCCAAGCGCCGCCTCGCCTCCGCTCCGTCCGTATTGCCTCGGCCGCGCCTTTTTCACTTTCACCCCACTCGCCTCCGTCCGGAGACGCTTGTCCGTCCGGCGACTCGGCTCTTCCAGTACACTCGTCCGTACAGTGCCCTCTTGCACACAATTCACTATGGTTCGCACTAAAAATGCACCTGGATCCACCTCTCGCCATCCTCAAGCCGATGATGTTCCGATGGAGGAACAACGAGGAGGATATTAGCGTTATGTACTCGCCACCTTCCCAATTTATAATGCGGTGGAAGGTACACACTATCGTCGTTTGCATTTCAAAAATCACACCTCCTCGTCGCCAATTCAACCGGCAATTGATGCGAGTCAGGTCTTGAGGATAGGGTAAAGTATTTGAAAATTTAGGTTTGCTACAATATGCTTTGATGGACTTACAGTTATAACCCATTGTTGTTGATTTATATTGCGATGTGTATTGATGATGAATCGATTCTTTATCTTGTCGTGCATTGGGGCAAGAGTATGTTATAACGCCTCGTATAATGAAGGGGGTTTTGGTTTTCCGACTTACGGTGCACGTGGTGTGCGAATTCTTTCAATGTTAGAGGCACGGAAAGAGCTATCGAGTTTAATAGCGGTCATCAGCCGGAATGCCGAGTGGGTTTATCAGGATGAAGCTTTGGCAATGGTCCACAAGTTCATAGCTTTCAATGTTTTTGAAATGAGCAGGCAAATAAGGTGAATCTTCTTTGAAGTCTTCCTGCTAACATGTCTTTGTAAAGAAGGCGAAGATTTCGCGATATACTTTATTTGGGACCACTTGCAACCCATCCGGTAGCGCAAGAAATGTAGGCGAACCATGCCCCAAATCCTCTGCGGTGCAGCGGTGAGCTTAAGGATCATAAATAACGATGGACGACCGGTTCGTGCCAAGATCATATCGACCTAAGATGATTGATCTTAGTGAGCTGCGGCGCTCCCTTTGCCTAGCGAGACTACTCGGTACCTCGGCGATCGGAGGAATTGCGTGAAACGATATATGTTGGCGCGATGCTGCAGCAGGCCAAGAAGCGAGGCAGACCCAGCGGCGGTGCGGGACCATCACATGCACTACGGGTGATATGATCATCTATGATACCACCGTACCATCGGATGAAGACCGTGACCAGGCGGGCGGATGCGAGGAGGGATCTGAGCCCCTTGTGGCGACAATCGATCCTAATCACCGCGGTTCCTTCCGACAATACGCGTCGGGCGGGGTATAGTTCTTTTCGTGAGGAGTTTGGTCGGTTTAGGAGTGAATTAGGCGGCCATGGGACGTAGTTCCGTCGAACATAAGTTCTCGGTTTGATCAAGCAAAATCAACGTCTTGTGACGAGAATCAATTATGGCACGAGCAAAACCAGTATTTGGAGCACATATAACCAGCAGATGATTGGCGAGAATCGGCGCATGGCCGCCCTCGAAGCCAGTGGAGCGCTGGACTACCTTTCATGGCGCCTCCTCCACCACCACTTAGCCGACCAATAGTGATTCTTCACTATTGGGCGTTCATGTTTTCCTTTTCGTTTGTTTTTGTTCGTTTCCTTTTCTTCGTTGTTTTGCTTCTCTCTTTTACATTTTTGTAGGCCTTGTCTTTGTTGCTTCCCATGTTCCGTTCGTCGCCTTGAAGTCTCCTCCGCCTTTCTCTAATATTTTATATCAATGAGGTCCTTATCATTTTTAAGTGTGGGGGGTTTACATCAGTTTCTGTCTTTGTTGTGTTTTGTCGTTTCTTAACTTTTGTTGGATTAGAGGCGATTTTATCTTCTTGAAATCAATGGTGTATGAAGAATTATGCCTTAAGTTGAATTAATTGCGTTTTGATCGAATTTCTTTGCATCTTGGTATATGGTTTTAGTTTAATGAAACTTAGATGTCAATTTGAACTGTGGGACATAATTAGAAAGGCGTGTTTAGACAAGGTGTGTGATCGGATGTCATTTGCTTAGTAAATGGAACCCGTCTCTTGTATGATCTTTCGAGAAAAGTGGACAATAAAAAAAAGAAAAGAAAAGAAAATATGTCGTTATTGTGAAATAAATGGGCTTAAAATTGAATAAGGGCTCTACCCTCTTGCTTGTGTTGTCTCGAATGGAGACTCTTTGCTATGGGTATAGATATCTACGTTAGGATACTCGAGTGTACAACTTGAAGGTTCCACCTAACGATTATTGTCTATAATGGTTTTAAGTTCCACATGTTCTTATTTGTTGTTGTCATTTGAGATATCTTACATGAAAGGGAACCATATAAGTTGTATATTGATTTCTGAAATCATGTTGAGTCGAAGCACAACTATTCTATGATAAGTCACATGTTTGGATTGATAAATGAGGATCATTGTATTGAGAACTATATTATTGAGATGCATTGAAGGGATGTGAATATGTGATTGATTCTATTTGAAGTATTGATTCTATGTGTACCATTCCTTTCAAGAAACTAAGATTTGCTCGAGGACAAGCAAAGAGTTAAGTGTGGGGGTGTTGTTTTGCATGTTTTTGTTTTGTTTTTCTTTGTTTTGTTGTCGTCGTTTTGATTCCATTCTGGTTATATTTGAATATCTTTTTATTGGAATCATGTTCGTTTGTGTTTTGTGTAGGGTAGGATTGCGTTGAGCTTTTTGTTGCCCGAAGAGCGCACCCAAGGACTCGGCGTGGCCATGTTTGGGTCTTGTGACGCGTCGCCAACTTGAAGGAAAGACGACGTCCGGTAACCGTTTGCGTCCGTGGGCACGCCTCTCGAGAGCATCAGCGTCCGCGCCTCGTCTCCGTCTGCGCTGGGTTGCATTCGCAAGATTGGCCCGAGAGTCCTTGCGTCCGGCGCCTCATCGCGTCCGCGCTGTGCCTATTAATTTTTCATCCGGAAGCTCGACGAGTCCGGCGCCTCATTGCGTCCGTGGCTAGCTAGCGATCAGAGCTTCAGCGTCCGGCGCTGCATGAGTCCGTGCCGGGAGGTCCTTGTTTATGCGCAGAGTCCGCGGCGGGATCGAGTTCGGCGCCGTCGCGTTAGTTTTGGGCGATATATATCGTTTTTAACGCCGAAAACCTACCTTTCATTATTTTCTTTTTTCCGTCTTTTGTGTTTTGGCGAGGCGAGAGAGATTTCATCGCTTATTTTATTTCCATTGCTTTTCCTTCTCCTTTCTTTTGATCGATTCGAGAATATTATGCGGATATTGGATTCGTGCCAGAAGTTTGCATTATCTATTCCATCGTTCGATTGTTCGTAAGTTTCTTCTATTGCTTTATTCCGTTAATCGTTTCGTATTTGATTATTATTGATTTCTTCGTTGGATTATGATTTATTTTGATATTTGTCTGAGTAATCTTGTCTTCGTTCAATTATTTTAGATTCATGCCTAGAGTTTATAATTTCAATTCCATGTTCTTTGATTTAGGGTTTAATTCTTGCCTAGATAATTTATCTGCTTTATCAATTTCTGCCTAGTTAATTCGTCTTTCTTTCGTTAATAATTTCTTGCCTAGGTAATCTACCAACCCTTTTGAGATTAGAGTGTTTAGGATTTTAATTGTTTTTTGTGTGGCAACTTAGTAACGCCCTGTTAAGTTTTCCTTGAGAGACGACTAGGGTTAGCTTTCCCTATTACAACACCTCATTCGATTGTGAGTCAATTAAGAGTATACTTTTAGTTGAAACACTACGTATTCATGGTATAAGGAGCTACGCCTTGTGGACCGTATCTTCTTGAGCGAGAATACACAGGGCGTGATGAGATTCCCAGTGGCTTCATCCGAAGGTGCCTCGCTTGGCATCGATGAACTGCATTCTTGCTGGCGGTGGCGGGAACATATTCGAGTGGATCTTTCGTCCTCGACAAATCACTTTTCGGTCCTACCGCCAAGAGGATTCGAGCCCGTCATTGCCACCGACCAACATCGCCGATCATTCCATGCCAAGACTCACCTCTACCTATCGGCGTTCCCTAGTTGATCGCCGCCACCGTGCGGACCCGTGTACCACGATCTTGTGAGATTGACGATTCACGTGGCCTAGCTGCATGCGCCGTGAGAGAAACCTATGCTATCTTGCCGTTTCTCCATTTCCACCAATGCCTATGAGGAGATCATGGTTGAGATCCGCGAGACACTACTATAGAAGAAGCTAGAGTCGTTAAGTGCGAAGATCATGGCTCCCACACTCAATGTTGAGGTTGAGGAGGAGGACCCTTCCGGCGATGAGATGAGCGAAGTTGATAGTAGCCATACTCCGGTTCGACTCCGACACGTTGAGCCCTATTTACACCACAGGCGATTATGGATCTAGTTATTAAGACTAGATAATGTTTTGTTTATATACTTTTGTATATCTTGTGATGCATCACGGAAGCGATAGGTCGTTTCGACATGAACCCTTATTTTGATGATTGTTTAGTATGATTTTTTGCTTATTATTCATATGTTTATGCATGCCGTTTTCAATGATTTGTCCTATTTATGCTGTTGGTTTGATTTGTATTTATCGTTTCGGACTTACTTGGTTTGTTTCGATATTTTGTAGAAAAATGGCATTAAATAGGATGAAATAAAGCTTTCAAGATCTATCCTATATTGAAGAGCATCTCTATAGGAATCCTTAGGCGCAAACGGATCGCAATTCGGAGTTCGGACGAGGGAGAACGGAGCGAAACGGTGAAGTCGCGCAAGCGCGTCCGGCGCTGCGAACGAGTCCGGCGCCGCGCGAGTTTTCTTCAGCCCAGTAGCGTTTGGCCTTCCCAACCGGCGCTGCACTCCCAATGACTCACACGCGCCACGCTGCCCTCCACGCCAAGTCCGGCGCTCATTCTTCTCAACGCTGCCGCGGCGCGCCACGCCGTGCCTCACACCTCCGGCGCTATTCTTCTTGCGCGCGGCCGCGGCGCGGTCTTCTAATCTTGCCACGGCGGCGCGCCGCAACCACTGGCCGTGCCTCACGCATGCAACGCCTCAGCGCCCTGTCCGTCCTGCGTTTCGTCTGTTGCTGTGTCTATCCGGTGTCCTTCCTTCCGACGCTGGGATTGCTCAACTCGCCCCACGCGTCCGGCGCAACACCTCCGTCCGGCGCTGGGTTCCTATCTATGACCTCTCCAGAGAGTCCTCGCGTCCGGCGCTTTGTCGCGTCCGGCGCTAGACTCTATTTTTGAGGCCCAATTCAGTGTTTTAAATGGGCTTTTCGAGGGTTTAATAAATAGAATTCAGCCGCGATTCTCAGATTCTCACGTACACACGCACGCAATTCCTTTCTCTCCTTTCTTTTCCTTTTCTTTTCCTTTTAATTATTTTGTGCTTGGATTAACAATTGGATTGTACGATTCCGGATATTTGGAAGATGAATTTGTCTATGAATGGTTGTAAGTTTTTCTGGTTTTAATTATGTCTATGTAATTGGGATTAGAATCATTTACGCCATGAGATAAATTTTGATTTGTTGAGAAATATATGTTTAATCGTTCTTGTCTTGAATGCGATTAGTGAATTGATGATTTGTGATTTTCTATTTATATAAATTGGTTATTTCATGATCTTCATACATGGTGTTCGAAAGAATAGTGTAGGTTGATTGTGTGCTTATATTTGATTATGAAGATATCGAGGCGATTTATATTAAATATGAGTTTGACAATGAAAGTGATCGAGAGATTGGTTTATTGTTGGATAATTGATATATGTGGATAGGGTTTTGCTATTGTGTGCTTTTGTAGTGAAATATCCTTACGTAGTTGATGGTGGGGTAGTTGAGAGATCTTACGTCATTAAGTTTGAGTCTAGCATTGGCGTGTCGAGATTAGTTAGTGTTGACCGTAGGGTGAGAAGCGTGGGTGTTTGATGCATTGAGTACGGTCATTGATTCGATGGTGTGAGGATAGATTCGAACCCTAGAACACCGTCTCCAATTCGTATCGTCAATTCCTATTGTTGACCAAGTGCATCCGTTTATCTGCTTTATTTTATTTCTGCTTTCGTCCTTTCCGTGACAGCCCCTTTATGTTAGGGCGTTAGTTTTCTTTTCATACATGTTTGACATAAAACCGTAGCCTGTTAAGCCTTCCTCGAGAGATTCGACTTGGGTCGACCTTACCGTTCTATAAGGACCTCGTGCTATTACGAGCGTGAAAAGAACAATTTGGTCGGAACAATGACATCGATAGCGTTTATATTTTGAAAGCACCGTGACTAGGTGCGTGGGTGATATTGATATTAGCTTTTGGGAACATCATACTCCGTGCACGGCCCCATTTTGTAAATCTCAAAGCGGATGAAAATCCTCGTGAGGCATTTTCTTTGAGATGATGATAGCTCATCGAGAGCCATTGGTTTTGATGTCGTGTTATGTGATGTTCGACGATCGCGCTAGACTTATGCGCATGATTATATATAAATATCGCACTAATATATTTATGATCACGATGGATGGCATAAGAACATATTTGATTGCGTATATTTAAGAATGATAGAATGCCGACGAGAAGGAAAAGCTGCGATGTAACACTTGAAGGAGGACACTCCACCACCACCACCGCAAGAAGGATTGAGGAGCCATTCCTCGGGCGTAATCCGCCAATTTTCAGCGGGATTGGGAATCTCGTGGATGCGGAACTATGGATTCACGCTAGAGCGAATCTTTAACTTCCTTCACTGCACCTCTTAAAACGCTTGTCATGCGTTGCTTTGCAAATATTGGTGCGTCGATTTACGGTGGGAGGTAAAGAGAAGACCTTATATGAAGAGGAACTAAAAGCTTACACAGGAAGAATTCAAGTATGAAGTGTACGAGAAGTACATACCTAAGAGCTACCGTAAGAGGAAAGGACACGAGTTCTAAAATCATGCGACAAGGAAAACCACGGTCACGATTTCGACCGTACTCTTCTCGCGAGATATCGCGGTATGCACCTCGATTGTTAAACCTGCAGCGAGAAAAGGATCGAGAAATTTGGACGGGACTCGTCATGAGATCGAGTGTCGCTTTGTCATGGAAATCGACCTATCTCGAGGTCGTTAGTAGAGCATTGGACATTGAGGTTGCCTTGCACGAGCATATATTTGTCGTTGTACATCCACCGAATCACCAAGGAGATCGTGGAAGAGAAAGTGGGAAGGACCCCACCAAGGTCGAGGATCAAATGTTGGCGAGGCCAACATGAGGCCATGCCAGGGAGTAATTTTCCATCTAGCACGGACAAGGCAATGGACGTAACATAGTACCACGCTGGCGGAGAAACTAAATATTCGTGAAACTCCCTGTATGCCCTAAGTTCCATAGAAGTCACAAAAGTCTACATGTTCACAAATGATGAATGTTTCAAATGTGTCCGAAGGGTCACTACTCGGAGGGCCCGTCGAGGATGCTTGATGAGAATGGTTGTCCCAATGTGCGGATCGAGTCCACCGGTCCGGGCTATCAAGCTCAACCGTTCGGTGACAACCCCTTGTTCGAGACTACCAAATTAATCGTGACCATATCAACCACGGCGGAAGCGACAACAACAATGGTGACAACCGCGACCTTGATACCGCCAACTCCAACAATAACAACAAGAAGCGACAAACCGCAACAATGACAACAACATCATCAACAATAGCAACCGCCCGGCAAACTAGGGCTACGCCTCAACCAGAAAGGAAATTCCAGAGCCGCGAAAACTTGGCGGTATGGAAATACTACTCCAATTGCATTATCCTCTTGTTTGATCTTGGCGCCTCGCATTCTTTTATTGTTGAAGCATCGTAGAGAACTTAGGATTAGATCCCAAACATTTGAACAAATCATGATAATTTCTTCTCGATGGGAGGCGTAAAACGATAACCCACATATGCTCGAACACAGAATTTGGACTAGGCTCACTTAAGGTCTTGACAGATAACCTTCATGTCATACCTATGACGGATGTGGACATAATCCTAGGAATGGATTGGTTAACCGAACATAGTGCGACCATCCCGTGTAATGAAGCGAAAATTTCTTTCCAACACCTTTAGAGAAACCTATAGACTTTCACGGGATCGGCATGGGAAGAAGAGTCCCAATTATATCGATTACTACAAGCAAGGGCGTTCTTTGAATAAGACCGAGAACCATGCTTACCTCGTCTACCTCGGGAAGAAGATCAAAATGAGAGGAGGATAGAAGACGTCCCGATCGTGAAAAGAGTATTCGGCGTTTTTCGAGCGAACTACGGATTACCGCTAAACCGACGGATCGAGTTCACGATCGACCTCGAACCAGTTACGCCCCTCGTGTCAAAAGCTCCATACGGATGACACCAAAGGAGCTTGAGGAATGGAGATCCAACCGCAAGAACTCTTGGAGTTAGGATTCATTAGACCAGTGTGTCTCCATGGGAGCACCGTCCTTTCGTGAAAAGAAGGATGGTACACTGAGGATGTGCATAGACTATCGAGAGTTAAACAAGATAACTCTTAAGAATAAGTATCCCTTGCCCCGAATTGACGATCTGTTTGATCAGCTTAAAGGAGCAGGAGTCTTTTCAAAGATAGATCTAAAGTCGGGATATCACCAATTGAGGATTAGACCAGAGGATGTACCTAAAACGGCTTTCCGTACAAGGTATGGTCATTTCGAATTCATCGTTATGCCCTTTGGACTTACGAATGCCCCGACAGTATTTATGGATATTATGAACAGGGTGTTTCACCCATACTTAGACAAATTCGTCTTAGTGTTCATAGACGATATCCTGATATACTCCAAGAATAACCAAGAACACAAAGAGCACTTGAGGCGTACTACAAGCGTTGAGGCAAGAGCAACTCTTCGCCAAGTTTAGCAAGTGTGAGTTTTGGTTAAAGCGGTGACATTCTCGTGTCACATTGTGTCCGTAGGGGAATCAAAGTAGATCCTCGAAGATTGATCTGATTCGAGAATGGGAGTCACCAAAGAACCGAATGAAATTGAGTTTCTTAGGACTTGTCGACTACTATCGGAGATTTATCGAAGGATTTTCAACGATAGCCCGACCCATGACCCAATTGTTGGGAAAGGAATCAAGTACACATGGACGGTAGAGTGTGAGGCTAGTTTCGAGAGACCGAAGGGTTATTAACGACAACACTGTACTAGCGATGCAGAGCGGATAAAGAATACACAATCTACGGATGCTTTAAAGAATGGACTAGGTTGTGTCTTGATGCAAGAAAGCAATGTTATTGCTTATGCTTCAAGGTAATTACGCCTACATGAGTTGAACTATCCTCGCACGACACGGAATTAGCAACGGTCGTACATGCCTTAAAGATCCGGAGGCATCACCTTTTGGAGTTAGATGTGAGATCTATCACGACCATAAGAGCACGAAATATTTCTTTGAGCGAAAAGATCTTAACATGAGATAGCGTAGATGGTTAGAACTAGTGAAAGATTACGACCGTGGTATCAATTACCAGCCGTGCATGGCTAATGTTGTAGCCGATGCTTTGAGTCCAAATCCCACCCTAGTTTGGGATGTCTCCTCACCATGAGGAAATACTTATGAAGGAATTTCAGAGGATGAACATCAAGTCATAGACCCTTCTCGACAATAGAGGGCAGTATTGCAACATTGATTGCAATCCCGGACTTAAGAGTCCGAATCTTAGAAGCTCGGAGGAAGAGCAAAAAGCTAGAGAAATACGAGCTAAGATCAAGGACAATAACCACAAGAATTTCACGGAAGCAACAGATAACGTTTTGTTGTATGGCGGGAGTGTGTGTTCCGAAGGCGAAGAGCTCAAGAGGCGAAATCTTGAAGGAAGCCCATGAGACTTCTTATACACGCACCCCCAAAAGACAAAATGTACCAAGACCTCAAAGAGAAATTTTGGTGGGATGGGATGAGCGAAATGTGGCTTCATTTGTAGAACGTTGTTTGGCGTGCAACAAGTGAAAGCACTCCACCAACGACCGTATGGAACCTTACAACCGCTAGACATACCGGAATGGAAATGGGATGATATAGCCATAGACTTTGTTACCGGCTACCCAAATCACAAAGAGAAATACCGCTATTTGGGTCATCATTGATTGATTGACCAGAGCGCGCATTTCTACCCATTCCAATAAAACATGGGTCGAGATAGACTAGAAACGGTTATGCGTTCGAGAGATCATACGTCTACATGGAGTTCAAAGACTATCACGTCGATAGAGATTGAAATTTCGTCCAGTTTTGGATGAGTTTACAAAAGCGGGAACTCGACTAAATTTCGATGCGCGTTCCACCCGCGACGGACGGGCGGTCAGAGGACCATTCAAACGTTGGAAGACATGTCGAGAACCGTTGTCCTCGATAGAGGAGAAAGTTGGGAACAAGTGTTACCACATGTGGAATTCGCCTACAATAACGACTACTGGCGACTATTGGAATGGCCCCTTGAGGCGCTTTATGGAAGGAAATATCGATCACCACTTTACTTTGGGATGAGCGGGAGAAAGGAGAGTATTAGGACGACTACTGGGAGAGATGATTGAGATCGTGCGGCAGATCCGCCAACGGATCAAGGAGGCCCAAGACCGACAGAAGTGAAATGCGCCGACAAGCGTCGTCTGAGCTACATTTTGAAGAGGAGACAAGGTCTTCTTGAAAATTTCTCCATCTAAGGGAATCGTGAGATTCGAATAAAAAGGAAGTCTGCGACCACGTTTCATAGGACCCATGAGATTACGGAAAGAATATGACCCGTGAACTTCAGACTTGCATTGCCGCCAAGTTTTGGAACGTGCACAATGTGTTCCACGTTTCACAACTAAGGAAGTACATACATGATCTCGGCCATGTGATACCACCGATGATATTGTCTCGATGACAATATGAGTTATGTAGAACACTACGGAAATCTTGGACCGACGTATCAAAGCGAAGAACAAAGAGATACCGTTAGTGAAAGTTCTATGGAGACACCATGGATAAGAAGAAGCAACCAGGAGCTAGAATCAGCTATGAAAGAGAAATACTCGATCTTTTCAAGGTTAGCAAATTTGGACGAAATTTATTTTAAGGGATGGTATGTAATAACCGAAAAATTTAAAACTTTAATTGGTGATGCTTAGACCAATTATTTGTGGTATAGACCTTAATTAAGTTTAAGGAAACCAATGAAGCAATTAGAATCGATTCGAGATCGAAAACTAAAGAAATCAGCGGTAACTAGTCCCACTGGGATTAGGGTTTCTGAGTAGCTGAACATAGAATGAAAGATCGAGAATGAATCTTAACAAGCGGTTTCATTTCTAGAATCCTCACACGAAAACATGTGAGAAGCGAAGAATGAGAATTTTCGGGCATACTTGCCCTGGTCGATCTTAAAAGCACTATTTACGAGCGGAACAACTTCCAATCCGTGCTAATCATAATAAATTGTGATAACAATCTAAATCATGAAGGAATAAATTATTATGAATTTAGAAATTATAAGAATCAATTTCGAAAGAAATTCTGAAGAACTTAACCGAGGCAGGTAATATATACCAGAAAACCTAAATTGATCCGAACGACCGAAACTCGAACCAAGGGTCTAAATAAATAAATTATGATTTATAAAATTCAAATAAATGTTGAAAGCTCAAAATTCAATAGAATTTTGAATGAGCATAATTTAATCGTAAAGTTTTCATGATAACTCGAATTGACTTATCGGACGACGTCCAAACTTCATGAAATTTTATAATCATTGAAATAAGTCATTTGGAGGCTATTTAATAAAATAAAACCTTAAGGTTCCGAGAAATCAATCGAAAGCGTTAAAACCTAAAAGCTCAGTATTAACATGCCAAAGCGGGTAATTTGACCAATCCACCTCCCAACTACCACCAAGACCACCCCAAATGAGCTAAGGACAGCCCATTAGGCTGTAACACAGGAGCATTTTCGTGCCATTACAGCCTCTCACTTGGGAACCAAAATTCTCTCTCGTTTCAAATTCTCCATTGTTCTTCACACTTTGGAGCCTTTAATCCTCCTTCAAACCCTCCCACACTCAAATAATATTTCTAAGACCATAGGAAGTTATTATTCATCATCCTCTTCCATCCTAATGGAGTGGAATTTTATTTTAATTTTGGGTTTAAAACCCTAGTTTGCTCCTCATTTTTTTCGTGACTTTAGAGCCCTCAAATGCTCTCAAGACATGAATGAAAAATTCTTAGAATAATGTTCTAAGGCTACTGTAAAAATTTCATAATTTTTGGAGCATGTTTGATTTTTTTTCGATTTATGCTTTATTTTTTTTATATGTGATAAAGCATGATTTTATGAATATTATTTGATATTGTTTCTTGTTAATGTATTATAAGCATGTATAATAAATATGGTAATTTTCAGAATATTTTTGGAATTTTCTTGTATTTGTTTGATTTTTTTTGTTGAGAAATAGTTGAGATATAGTGTTTAATATATGATATGAACATCATATATTAATCTTGAAAATTTTGAAACACTACTCCTATTTTTTTCAAAATGGGCAGAATATATTTAAGTATTTTAAGCCATTATTTGATTTTATTTGTTGGAAATAATAGGATATATGATGTTTAGAAATAATATGAACCTAATATGCATTGTTGGGAATTATTGAACACATATGTAAAATATGTGTGAGGACAAAAAGAATTCAAGCATTTGGTTCATATTATAAATATTAGTTGATATTTAATGTTAATATTACATGTTTATTTCATATATAAACATATTGTGCAAGATTGGAATTTATTGAATATGTATATATATAAATGTGGAATTACGAAATGATTTAAAGATGAAAAGCATGGTTTAAAATTTTAATGCATGGTATGAAGTGATATTTCATGTTTAGTATATAGTATAAGCATGATATAATTTTGTGGAATTTATTGAACACCAAAGCTTACTAATTTGAAATGACCGAAAGTTTGAGACTTTTAACCCATGGTTTAAAATTTATATGATGATATTGAGTTGGTAATTAAATTCTATAATATGATAGGAGTATAATGTGATTTTATTGTAATTTATTGGATGCATATGCTAATTGTTGCTAATTATCGAAACGTAATAGAATGGCTAAGTATGGGTTTAATTTTGATGATGAATGATGCTATGATAGTAATATGAAACTTTGGATAAATGGTTGTGATTAGGGTGAATGAATGGAACACTTATGCACACTTACACAATGATGGTGTATTACATTAGAAATTAGGGTTTTCTAATGCTTTAGTATAGTTTATGTTGTGTATGGTTTTGTTGATGTTGAATGTTTATGTTTATATTGAACCGACAAACCAAAACCCCAAACGTAAACAACATAATACTATATGTACGAGAACCCAAAAGAAATCGACCAATTTCGATAACTTAAGGCGGAATAAACGAGGATCGAGTTAGACACAAATTAGGTTTTTCCATTAATAAAGGATACTCAAACGTGAGTTCCTAAGTTAGAAAAACCAAAGGTCGAGCTACAACGTTAATATTCAATAACGACAACTCAATACGATAATTAGTTGGGCGTTAACATAACTCGCTAACGAATAACGATTATCGACATATGTAATCTCAGAAGAGTAAATTAAATAAGCAATGTCGTAATGAGTGGCGAAGATTCGAACATAAGATGTCGATCCTTATGTCTCAAACATCGAGTTAATATTCCAAGTACTTCATTTATTCTTAAGTACTTAGCTATATGATAGCATGTGCTCACTGAATCATAAATTAAGACTCATCTTTTAATTATCGTGCGAATACGATAAGTCGTCAAGATAACCTACTAGGGCGTAACTATAATTGTTAAGTCTAGTTGGTGGCTTGAGATAATCCTAAATTACCAATCACAACTTGAATACTAACAATCTATAACGTAATAACGTTTAAAAGAGCACTAAGGTGAAGAGTCGAGGATAGACTCGGAGTATGTGATTCATAAGTCAAAGTTCACCCATGAGCGATGAAGTAATATAGTTGGGAATTGGGAATGTAAGATAATAAAATTATCTTAAAACCATCACATGAAATCATAAAGAAACCCTAATTGGGAACTTAAGTCGTAATTTATAAGCGACCATCGATTGATAGAAAGAATCTAAGAAATGTTATTTTCTTATGAAGGGTTTGACCGTGCGTGGTCGGCGAGGAGAACAACCACACCCCCGCTCACTTGACTTACTAGCGTTGGACTAGCGGTGGGCTTTTCTTGAAACAAAATGATTATGCATAACTCAAGCATGATTTACAAAAGCTTTATGAAATATTATCGCATGAACTGTTATTGATTGCCAAATATTTATGTTTTGTTGTGTCCATATCGAGGTTGGTTTGTCCAAATGTGGGATGAGAATTGATTGGTATATCGATGTGGTATGTGAATGAGTTGGTCCACCAACGTTAAAAAAGGGTAACGATCGGATCCGACTTAGTTGAGGACTAACTCGGATTGTGTACACGTGTGTCTGTGTGTTAAGGTTAGCTACCTCGACCGGTCACGGCGACTATGTGTAGGTGGCCACCTCCATAGTGCGTGAATGAATGAACGAATGAATGATGAATGAATTACGGATATGGAACAACGTGATAAAATAGTCAGGCCTGACACTTTTGGAAAAATGATAAAATATTTGATAGGCATGAGTCTTTAACTAAAATCCTCATGTGCTATTGTGGGCAGTTCAATAACTTTTTGGTAAAGAAAATGTTTTCGGCAACGAGTCCACTGAGTACTTTTGTACTTAGCTCTGCATCTCGTTTTGATGTGCGGGTTGAGCAAGGATCGATGATGGGTGCGAGGTGGTGCGAGTAGCAGATTGTTTTGTGGCTTAACTAGAAAGGTTTCTAGAACCTTGGGCATGCATCGTCATATGCATGTCCACACGTTTATTCTTTGCTAACTCGATATTGTTTAATGTTTGATTATAATTGCTTTTATGCCGTATTGAATTGGAGGTCGTACCATACTTTGAATTTTGCCACGATTGGGTTATGTTGAAACCTTGAACCCCTTTTGACAAGTCGTTCGTGACTTGAGTTAGTGATGAATTACTTATCCTTTTTAGCCTATGCGTTATTGAATAGTTAAATGGTTGATTGCCTTGATTAGTTATGTTTATATCCCCGCTTTATTATACCGGTGACGATCCATATGATGCATACTTCATTGGATAGTCGGTCGTCACAATATACCCATGAACGATCAACAATACACTTGATAGTGTGACCCAATATGCCCCATTACCGACGATGATCTAATCAAAGTCGCACAAAACTCTTGATGCGTTGTGCGGCAAAACTCGATATATGATGGACGTTACGTGAAAGCGATAAACAAACCTTTATATGAAGTTTATGTAATATCCTTTCATTCATGACACACTCAATTGAGCCTAGGATTTTGCTACGTGTCTATCCCAATAGCTCAACCATTTTTCTCATCTTTATTATAAGACCCGTATGATCATATTCAATTACTTTAATTGAATATATCTCTTCGATGACCAATGACTTTATGGTCGAATAATATAGAAAATAAGTGCTCACTCAAAATTTAATCGAGGAATGAATCTCATTCTTGGCTCAACTACCATTTTCATTTGTCTCATGATGCACCCAATCCAAGTCGTGTCTTGCCACTGCATAGCGTTGCCTTGGTCAAAGTACGACACTCAACAAACAAAATGTATAATGACCTCAAGTCTAAGGACTATTACATACTCCACACACTAAGAAATCGTAGACATCAAACAAACGATTTAATAGTCGGGTATACCAATACTCTCAAAGTATTCATGTGTCCATCACGGATATCAAATATCTTGTAGTTGTGAGAACCACTACATTCTCTAAGAATGTGATGCAGACCACATGTTAACCTATAACATATCATCAATATCCCATTCTTGATGATCATTGGTTAGAGCTATTTTAGAATTATACTATATCATTGATGTCTCACAAAAATAGCGATAATAATTCAAGGAACAAATAAGAGAATAACGACAAACATCAAAATAATTATTCAATTAAATGTACAAAACCCATAGATAAAACATTATCTTCGATTGTGATCAATAGAAAGCGTCTCAACAAGGAGTTTCTAAAACATACAAACTATAAACTCCCACCGAATCAAAGCCAATTTCCACATGTCAACACCCAAGCCTTCAAATGTTTGTTGTGTTTTCTATACACAACGGCTTGTAAAAGGATCGACTAAGTTATCGTCGATGGGTACTCTTTCTAATTTTACATGTCCCATTTCTATAATTTCTCTAATCGATGATATCGTCTTGGAACATGTTTATTTCTGTTTGTGGCTCTTGGTTCCTTTGCTTGTGCGACCGCACGAAGTTGTCACGAAACAATGGTATCGGACCGCTTGCACTTGGAACAACCTCCAATTCTTTCACAAACTCCAACAGGCAACCGCCTCTTTAGTAACTTCCGATGCGACAATATACTCGGCCGGTGGTGGAGTCGGCGGAGTTTTCTGTTTGGAACTGTTCCAACTCAACGCTCCACCATTGAGGATGAAAACATATCGAGATCGAGACTTATAGTCGTCATGGTCTGCTTTGGAAGCTAACATCAGTGTACCCGATCACCGATAGCTCGGCGCCCACCATAGACTAAGTATTCTTTAGTCCTTCTAAGGTACTTAAGAATAGTCTTAACATTTTCGAATGTTCCTCACCGGGATTTTCTTTGAAATCACTTTGTCATAAGCGCGCATGAGCCACGTCGGCCTAGTGCATATCATGGCATACATGATTGATCCTATAGCAGAAGCATATGAGATCCTTTTCATGCAAGCAACTTCTTTGTCATTAGAAGGACAATCCTTCTTAGACAACTTGATGCCATGTCCCATAGGAAGAAATCATTTCTTAGAATTTTCCATTGAGAAACGCCGTAGCAATTTGTCTATGTAAGTGGATTATGACACCCAACAATCTATTAGGTCTATCCCGAAAGATCTTGATCCCAGGATGTAGGAGGCCTCACCAAGATCCTTCATCATAAAGGATTTAGACAGCCGGTCTTTCACGGATTGCATCATGGATCGGTCGCTCCCATAATCGTAATGTCATCGACATATATTACAAGGTGAACAACGTTTCCATTCTCGCTTACTATAAACGCAATGATCCTCTTTGCTTCGACAAAATCAAACAATTTGATAGCTCACAAAACAAATATTCCAACTCCTCGATGCTTGCTTAAGTCCATAAATGGACTTCTTTGCCTACATAACGCATTCGGCCTCTCTTTGGACACAAAACCTTGGTGAGTGATGTAGACATCACCTTCTAGTTCTCCATTGAGAAACGCGGTTTTCACGTCCATTTGCCAAATATCAAAATTTTAGTATGCACTATTGCAAGTAAGATCTAATGGACTTGATTTACGACAGCCGTGAAAGGTCTCATCATAGTCAATGCCTTCACGTTGACTATAACCGCTGCCACCAACCTAGCCTTGTAGGTTTGTATCTTACCATCTGCATCTCTCTTTTTGAAGATCCATTTGCGACCTATGGGGTAAACCCCATCCGTAAGTCATCAACTAGTTCGAGACTAGATTGAAATACATCGAGTCCATTTCGGATATTAAGGCTTCTAGCCATCTTTGAATCGGTGCGGACACCGCTTCATTATAGGTCTTAGGTTCATCATCATCCGATTCGACTTTATCATCTTGGTTCTCAACCATTAGATTCAATCTATCGGTGCACGACGAGTCCTCGTGGCCTATTGAGTTGGGTTGTTCTTGCAGTTCAAGCCGCTCATTACGAACGTGAGTAGGAGGCTCCTCCGTGTTGACTTCATCAACATTTTGGAGATTCTCAAGAACTTCCTCATGAATTTCTTGAGGTGGAGGTGGCACAACTATTGTGTCATCAGATGGCACAACTGTTATGTCATCTTGTATTTGATGAGTCTCATTGTCGTGAGGTGACCCTCTAAGAGTCATTTCCCCTCCCAATAGATCGTCAAATACTCCCACTGAATTCTTGTTCACACCATTGAACAATCTTTCGTCCTCTGTGTTGTTTTGTGGTTCTCGAATTTCTTCAAGATCTACCTCGTTGTGACCTTGTTCCTTGGAAACATAGGAGTCTTCAAGAAGCGTCACATTCTAGAAATGATCACCTTGTGATCTCGGTGAGTAGAATTCATATCCTTTTGTTTCATTTGGATATCCCACAAAATAACATTTCTCACTTTTTGATTCCAACTTATCGATCTGCGTCTTTCTAACAAAAGCGGGACAACCCCGGTCCGCGTATGTTTAAGACTTGCTATTTTACCACACCATAACTCATATGGTGTTTTCTCGACTGATTTAGATGGAACCCTATTCAGAATATAAACGGCAGTTAGTAAGGCATGACCCCAAAGGAATAAAGGAAGACTAGCGAAACTCATCATGGATCGAACCATATCTAATAAAGTTCGATTTCTTCTCTCGGATACACCATTTATTTGTGGTGTTCCGGAGGTGTCGATCGACCGGATTCCATGTGATTTCAAGTAATCAAGAAACTCTCGGCTTAAGTATTCCCTCCCCGATCGATCGAAGATTCTTAATACTTTTACCAAGTTGTTTCTCGACTTCTAACTTAAACTCTTTAAATTTATCAAGAGCCTCCGGTTTGTGTTTTATCAAATATACATATCCATATCTTGAAAATCATCGATGAAAGTTATGAAATACGAATATCCACCTCTTGCTTAAGTTGGAAATGGTCCACACACATCTGAGTGGATTAACTCTAGCAATTCTTTGGCTCGTAACCCTTTCCCAGAAAATGGTTTCTTAGTCATATTTCCTTTGAGACAAGATTCACAAGTACCATATGATTCAAAATCAAATGGTGTGAGATAATCCAATTTTCTCAGTCTTGCTATCATTTTCTCATTGATATGACTAAGTCTACAATGCCAAAGATAAGTAGCATTATTCGTATTACTTAACTTAGGTCGTTTGTTTTGCACATTGAGAATATCTCGTTCACATTCAAGCATATATAAACCATTCGAAAGAAAGACATTTCCATAAAACACTCCATTAAGCGAAAAAGTACAACGATTGTTTCAAAATGGAAGGAAAACCTTCTATGTACAACATAGGAATGGAAATAATATTCTTTGAAATAGTGGAGCGAAATAACAATCATGTAAATCTAGTCTATAACCCGAGGAAGATCCAATCTATAAGTCCCCACGCGTTCGTGAAGACTCTTGCTCCATTTCCCACGCGTAGGTCAACTTCCCCAAGATTCACCTTCCTGCTGTCACTAAGCCCCTCCACATTATTACAAATGTGTGAGCCACAACCGGTATCTAATACCCAAGAATGTGAATTATTTATAGACATATTTATCTCAACGACAAATATAACCGAGCTATCACCCATTGCACATTGTGCCTTAAATTTTGGGCAGTTTCTCTTCCAGTGCCCCTTCTCATGAAGCGTGCTCTTGGAGAGATCTCGGAGTATCTCATACTCCAAGGCTTGTGCCTCTGAGGCAAACAAACTCTCCAAGTGCTGAATCATTTCATAGGGTAGCATGCATTCATGTTGCCTTTGGAGTTCTAAACTCATAGAAGTCAACATAATGCTCTGAGCCGACATAGCATCCTCAACGTGCTTCTTATGAGCAACCCAGTCAAACGAGGCATACTCAGGAGAACACTCATCGGGGATGATATTGATTAGTTTGTCCAAGACATACTCAATCTTATCCGTCCTTAATACCAAACGCAGGCAACGTAGCCAATCCGGATAGTTTGACCCAGTCAACAAATTATTTTCCACCAAACATTTATCTAACATAGTCGCCATAACAACTGAATGAAAAATAAAGAAACAGCAAATTAGAACAAAGTAAACATTGATCACAATCGTATCACTAATCAAACAAGGGTTTATTGTATTGATTAGCTCCCACTAATTTTGACATATATTGCACCCCCAAAATGCAAAATATGGATTTATAACAATTATAAATCTTAGTAGTCCAAGATCAGTCGATATTATCACGACCTCTGCTTTGGTGATGACGTAAATAATATCACTCGATGAAGCCTCCAAGCCAATTGCAACATTAATTCGTAGTGATTGAGTCTTATATTATTGTAGCCTCTGCTTTGGTGATGACTATAATAATAATACTTGGTCGGTTTCAAACCGATCACAACAATAAATTTTCAATTCTTGGTTTATTAATCCAATTAATATGCATCCACTAATTATTTTGATCGTTTTGGCTGTTTCAAAATAATTAAGCAAATCAACCCCATCACACGATGCCAACCATGCATCTATGAATGAGCATTTGCCTTGTCGATTTCGGAGTAAACACTTTGGTGTAATACACTTGGACGAAAGAGGCTAGGATCCTCATACAATTATGATGGACGATGCGTTTTGTTTCAAAAACAAGACTTGTATTTTAGTGGGGATAATAACATGTGATACTAATTATTTATTTTAATATCGATATTAAATCAAAACAATTCTTGGGTGCCGCCTACCCGGGCATGAAATCCCGACCACATATATTTGGGCGCCGCCTACCCAAACATAATGTCTGGACTACAAGAATTGGGTGCCGCCTACCCAAACAATAAAACGGTCTCTAACTACTATAGTTAAAATAATCATAAAATCAAATAGCATGCTTATCACAGAAAACAGCAAATAGGGCTCAACGAATAAATTCATCAATCTAATTAAAAGTGGATTTAGGCATTTATATTAATTCAATTAATATAAATATTCATTTAACATTATTATTTCTAAAATAATAATCTAATAAGATTTATTAATCTAATTAATAAATCAATTTTCTAATTATGAACACTAGTAAATTATATTAATTCTAAATTAATATAAAATCAAACTTTATACTATTATTTCAAAATAATAATAAATTTATAATTTATTAATCTAATTAATAAATTAATGTCCAAAATAGTGATTAGTTTTATTAATTCTAAATTAATAAAATTAATCCATGTACATAAGTAAATTATATTAATTCTAAATTAATATAAAATCAAACCTTATATTATTATTTCAAAATAATAATAAAATTTAAATTTATTAATCTAATTAATAAGTTAATTTAGAAAATTGTGATTGAATTTATTAATTCTAAATTAATAAATTAATTCATGTACATAAGTAGATTGTATTAATTCTAAATTAATACAAAATCAAAATTAATGTTATTATTTCAAAAATAATAATACTAAAACATGACTTATTAATCCAATTAATAAATTATTTTGTGTAATCGAAATTAAAACTTTATTAATTCTAAATTAATAAAATTCGTTTTTAAAAAAACAACATGTGTGACCATGATGGTGCCACATTAAACGACCAAAAATCGACCGAAATCGCGCCCGACCGAAGGAATGCCTTATACCTTAAGCCCGACAAAAGGCGTCCAGAGGCCCACACCATGCGAGAATGGCCCAGCCTCGGATGTTAGGCCCAGCAACGAAGCAAGGGCTTCAAGCCTTACTGTCGCGCCGCCACCCTTTCCCTTGCATCTCGTCGTCGTCTGCTCGCCGGTCCTCCACGCCAACCGCTGACGTCTTTCCTCCGCCGACGACTCAGCGTGCGACGGACGGTCCAGCGCCGGCGTTCGCACACGCCCAGCGTGCACGGAAACCAGCGCCGGCTACGCGACCCAGCGTGCTTGGAAAAACAGCCATGACGCGGCGGTGCTCGCGCGCGCTTCTGCTGCGACGCAAGCCCCTCTCCCGCCATCGCGCGTTAACCAACGTCGCGATTCCGGCGGCGGCGACTCCGTCGGCGGTGGAAGAAAGCGTTGCCGGTGAAACCAATTTCCAATTTCCAGATTCAATTTTCAATTTTCAATTTCAGTTTTCCTTTTCGTTTTTTTTTTAAACAGATTAATAAAATGAAAAAACAAACGAAAACAACAGGAATCGAAAAATTCGAAATTCAAAATTTCGATAAATCCACAATTAACAAAACATGAATTAATTATAAATTGAGCCCCGGGCTCTGATACCACTGTTAGGATTCGTTCTTGACAACATCTAATGCGCAGCGGAATAAAACATCAAGAACAGATCTAGATCTATAATTAAACATGCGATGAGCCCTATGAACACGAAGATCGATGACTTACGTGTTTATAACGCTTCCAATGTAGTAGTAAAGCTTCCAAGCTTCCAATGTATCATTCGAGAGCGTTTCCACAACTATGGTATCCACGTGTCTTTAATCAGGCGCAGGAACAATTCCTCGATAACCAAAATTCAACGAGAGAAGCCAAGAATCTCCTATTGAATATTGCAGTATGTTTTTCTGTAGTGTGTGTTCTCTGTATTCTGGTCTCACGTTAATCTCAAAGATTAACTTCCCATATAAAAGATAACCACCCACTACCTAATTGAATGGGCTATGGGCTTGATTAATTAATGTCTAACATTCAACTTAATTAGGCCCAATCTAATATCTAGTCCATTAAGCTTTCACAAACCACGTGCAAACACTTCTCGATTCTCTTAAACAAATACTATATCTCTTTTCACCACACCAAGTGTAAAAACACAACTTGTTTAACTCAATCACGAGGCGTTTTCTTTTTTGTTACTCTGCATTTTTGGGCAATCCCTGGCGAATTGAGATAATTAAATTTTACTAAAATAGTTTCATTAGCTCTCAAAGTATTATAAAAAAAAAGATCAGAATTTTTGGGGTATTTCAAGGAAAAATTTGATCTTGAAGTCTTCAAGATAAACCAGTTTTTGTGGTGAAGCTATTCATTCTTGGACAAAATTGGGTTCCACGACAGACGCACGGTATATTGATGCTTTCTGTGGTAAAAGAGGGAGTCTTAGAGGGTGTTTGGCTAAGCTTATAAGCTCTTCACAATAGTTTATAAGTTGTTTAAAAGTTTATAAGCTCATGCAAAGTGTTTGGCAAAATAAGCTCATAAACAACTTATAAACTGTAAAAATAAGCTCCGACAAATTATAAGCTCCCTTAAAAGTAAGTAGCTCAACTCCAACTTATTTTTTATATGCTTATAAGTAATCGTGAATTTACCAAAATAACCTTACTATGGTTCGTTATTTTCTACATATACACTATCGACTTCATATCTCGTCAATTTTCTCTCTCTAACTCATGATTCTTTCTCTAGCTTGTAAGCTCAATTATCCAAACACTTTGACAACTTATAAGCTCTTCAAACAATATGTCTTATAAGCTCCTGAAACATGAGCTTGTAAGCTCTTTAAAATAAGTTTAGCCAAACACCTAACTTAGTTGAGGTTTAAAATGAGATGTAAACTGTGACAACTGAGATATGGAGTGAATCCTTGTGAGATCACATGTCATTTGGCATCAGTCAAAGTTGTGGTTGAAGAGTTAGATTTCATATGCCAAAATGTTTGAGTAAAATATGAAGGCTGCACATGCGGTGTTTCATGGCAGGCTGCATCTGCAAGCAAGAAATGCTTGAGAGAGAAGGTTCCATTGTGAAGGAAAAACTGCAGTTTACTAATTCATAATTCATCTGTCTTGTACAGAAGACCCCAGTATTCGAGGTGTGCCCCCTTTCTTTATTGCAAATAGTGTGTCACATCTAATTTGAATATTCAAATTCACTCCCTTTGTAACCTCTGATGATGTTATATTATATATGAGATGAAATGCTTTTTCAATAAAGGATCTTGGCTGCTTAAGGTTTGATTATAATATTTAGTTTTTGAACCTCAAAACATGATATCTGGATGAATATCATAACCTGGAAATCATTCACCATTTTTCTGGATGTATAATAATAATATTGCTCTTCTCTGAGAAGGTCCAAAATGAATTCATGGAAGCATTTTTCATTATGTCTTTCATTCTTATTAAAAATGCACATTACATCAAATTTTAAGGTTCTTGTCATTTCTATTAGTGCAAAAGGTATAGAATCTATGAGAGAGAATGAGGTCATAACAATAGAAAAATTATCAATGCAATGAACTTAGCTGATGACAAAAACAAACATGTTTCTGGCCTTAATGTTTGTTCTTGTCACAGCTTTTGGTACACGATTGAACTGACACAGACAAGTATAAAATAACATGATGAAGATGACAACAAAGTAGAGAAAACTCAATATATGAAAGTAGGTAAGGAAAATTTCAAGGGCACTTGACAAGATGGCGGCGGATTTCCACACTATTCCAGTTGTTGCACTTTGTGAGACCACCAGGCACACATTTGCACTTGGCACAGCACATGGTACATGTCTTCATGCACGGCCTCTTCGGGCTAATCGGCTTACAGTATGACGCACATTGTGCCACAACCTGCAGCAAAACAGCAGAGTGGTGTGAAAAAAGAAGAAAATTTTGTCAAGTGCAAAAACAGAACAAGTTTATGAACTATTTGTCTCTTTACCATGTGGTGGAGTCATTGGTGCAGACTGAACCGGGGATTTAGCGGGTGCATGGCCAGGGGCCTTCTTCCGAGGGTGGATGGGGGCCTTAGCTGGTGCATGAAGTGGAGCATAGATGGGGGCATGAGCCGGCACTCTGGCATGGTGGTGTTGGTGGCGGATGGGGGCCTTACCCGGTGCATGGAGTGGAGCGTAGGCGGGGTCATGAGCCGGTGTTCTGGCATGCTCGCGGTGGTGGTGGTGGATGGGGCCCTAGCTGGTGCATGAAGTGGAGCATAGATGGGGGCATGGGCGTGGTGGTGGTGGTGGTGATGGTCGTTGTTCTGTAATAATGTGATGTATGAAAATAAGATTAATGATCGGTCTAGATATTATGTTGGGATATATTGTAGAACTAGTGGAAGTATGTAGAGAGGAAGAAATTATGGTGACTTTCTCATGCAAACTTGTTAAAGTTAGTAATAATGTTGTACAACGTGTGTTCTAATGCTAAAATACCTGATGAAACAATATCTTGCAATATGGACTGCACATATGCATTTTGTGCATGGATAGTGAATTTTATAGTGTGACAATGAGACACCAGAATTAGGTATCTATAAGGAAGAAAAATGAGAGATAAAATGTGACCTCGGTTTCGATATTTTTGACATCTCCGGTTGACGAGACCTACAACGACAAAAAACCATCAGTCAGTATTTTTATAATTACACATGAGTTTATGTCGAATATATAATCTAATTAGAGAATGTTCTAGAACTTTTACACTTACCATTCTTGTAACCAGGAGCACAAACGCTAACATGAAGAGGATCGATTTAGAAGCCATTTCTGGAGAGAGAGTGAGAGAGAAGTAACCAAATATTGGATGTACGAGTTCTATAAGAAGAGGGATGTTTATATAGGGAGAAGATGCGGAAGTGATAGAAAGGTATATGCATGAAAAGATGGTATAAGTGTGGGGTCTTTTTCAGCAACTTTTGCTACACCAGATAAATAAAAACCATACTTAATTAATTATTTATTAATTATATTGTAAAGGTGCAGCTTGCAACTACAAAATGTAAGAACCAAGTTACTCGATCACTGGGCTCAATGGAATTGTCCCATTACTTAAATTACTATTTTATTCCTCTATGAATGGGATTAGGTAATGGCCGTAAACCACTGCAAGAAATCATGCATTTTTTTATGAAAGATCGCTGAATTTTCACCAATGAAGAAACAATATCCTCTAAATATCACGACTTATTTCAGCATTTTTTCTGACACTATGCGGTGCCTTATTTAAATAATGGAAGAAGCCGAGCATGGTCTAGTTAGGCGGAGGAGAGTTGGAATTAATCAGAATTTTCGTTACATTTAATAAATTAGGGGAAAACAATATTAATTGGAAAAGATCGGAATGGATTCCTGGGTCTTTCTTTTCTTTAGGCCTAGATAAGCTCAAAATAATACTCCATCTGTCCCATTTAAAATGTCTCACTTTCTTTTTTGGATTGTCCCATTACAAATGTCACATTCCATTTTAGAAAATAATTAACCCTTCAAAAAGTGTAAACCCTACCCACTTTTTAACATTTCAATTATTTTATATCTTTCTCCTAAATACCCGTGCTCAAAAAAAATGAGACATTTTAGATGGGACGGGGGAAGTATTTCTTTTAGGAAAAAGGCCTCTCTGATATAACCTCAGTAATAGTAACAACTTGCGTATCTGCACAGGTAGAAAAGTCTATTGGCGCTTAGATAGAGTTCTTTTCCTTATTTTTTCAGGGAGTAATTAGATAAAAGTACTACATTTGCATCCCTTTTATCTGTAATGTCTGAGTTCCTTGTTCTTTTTTATAACTGTATGCTAAGCTGTAAAAAAAATGTAGTTAATTATTTTAACAGAAGATAAATATATAAAAAGAACGTCCTTGTAAGACTTAAAAATAATTATATTAGTATTGTTATAAACTTAAAACAGAAGGAAGGATCCCAGTCAGCAGTTCCCAAATCCTGAAGAAGAGTTAATGAATACAGAAGAAAATCTAGTCTTTTAATAAGCAATCCTATCAAGATAATAGTAACAGAAATGGGTGGTGTTTGCCTTTGATTAGCACTATGAAAAAGAACCGAATGAAGTCAAATCGACTATTACTATCCCTGTTTTGAACCTAAGGAGCTTCAGTCAAAGTGGACATATACCGAATCAAGTCAAATCTATTTTTACTCGTTACGGGCTTTAATCAAATCAAACATAAGTCGAATGAAATCAAGTCCATTGTGAAATTCCAGGATTACATATACCTTGCCTGGATATGTAACCAATCAAAAGGTGAGAATGCATGTCTAGATTATTTGAAAAGTGGGAGTTAACTGCTCCTGCTAGTTGGATTTGACTCATATTTACCCACTTTCCTAGCTCTACCATCAACATTTTACAAGTTGATGCAATAAGTTTCCCTCAAAATAATTACCTGAAAAGCAGGGTATTTCTCACCATTGGAGCTATTCGTTACTCCCAGACTAATTTTGCTGACGCTGTGTACCATTGCTTGTATACTTAGGTTCATATCCTAGCACAAAGTGACTTCAACATGGTAGGTTATTATGAATCTAGGAGTGTACAACAAATCAGAATTTATAAGTTGAATTATCAGCTAAGTGCATATAGAATTCAGTGATGGGGTAACAGATATATATATGCTACTGTCAGCAATGCCACAGCATTTATAAAATTTAAGGTAGCATCTATAAAACCTGACTTTAGACTAGCTGAAGTCTTCACCCTCGAATTTGAAGTCTGCAACTTGAAGCTCTCTACTGCACCAACTTTGATTTGTTATCTATAGAGAGCAGCACACATATGTTAACCATGTACCTGCAGAAAACATGATTTTCCACTCTTAAAGCTACATATAATTTTGCAAACAAAGTCAATAAACTTGCCTTTATGTGCCAATGCCTGATAGTGAACAGATCTGGAGGCTTGCATTTTCTTCCTGGATTCTTTCCTTCTGTTCGTCCTTTTCGAATCATGTTTCTTTTCATCATCAATCATTTTTGTAATCAATCTCAAATTTAAGAAAGAGCTAAATAGTGGAATTTGAAATAATTATACAAATTCCATCATCAAATAATTATATAATAAGTAATGAGTGAATTTTCTCCTTACAAGATATTGGAACTCATATCCATCATAGCAACAACTTCCCCTCCTATATTTCCATCAAATAAAATTTTACTAGTACATGTAGCCTACATAGACACCAAGTTGAATTAACACAAGATTGCAGTAAGCAGACCAACAGCTTCAAGATCCTTCTCAAAACCAGTCCTGGTTCTCACACATATCTTCCCCATATTTTACAGATTTAACTTGTCTGCCCAACAAAAGAGAAGTGCAGCCAATAGCATCTTTTTGTCCAGAACCGACATGTTCTAAAGGCAGAGTCCTCTGAGCTTCACTTCACGTCGCATTCCACTTGAATTTCGCCACCTGATATAAACAATTCGATGTGAGGTTCGCAATAGCGTATATGAAGAGAGATGGTGTAGAAGGAACTAGGGCAAATATCCAAAGGGATTTACTCTTTAGATGTAATGCAAGGTTAGCTTGGGCATCAGCTTCAGTGTTGCACTCCTGATAACATGTAAAAGTATGCATTTGTAATGAGATAGAATTGATGATCTACAAGAAATAAGAAATAAACAAATACTCTACATGAAAATTAAAATATATGAATAACTTATACATAGAGAATCCATATGGACTATTGCCAATAAGAATTATTTAGGGAATGAGTTTGAGAGAAGCACCAGAAACCAACCAGAGTTTGCATAAATTACAATATTTTGGACATAATTCAAAGATGCTGATCACATAACTATTGTCAGAGAGTTGGCATGACTTCTACATCACATGAAACCTAGCCCATATATGTACTACACTAGCCACACAAGAAAATCTAACAGCCAAATTTGGCACCTTCTAAGATGTTAATGTGTAACAGAAACACTTCCAAGATTTAAATATAAAATTTAGACATGTGATGTGTAATTAAACTAATCCCTCCATAGAAGTTCTCTATTTAAGAAAATCAGGGAAGAATCAAGTCATATATTTGTAACTTACTCTTTCGACATGACGGATCTCGAATGATGCAAACTGATCTTTGAGCTCTTTAGCCACCTTACACAAGTCAGCCATATTCTGAGTTTTGGTTCTCCATAGGCCCTGAACCTGTCCGTGAGATAAAGCAAAAAGGAGATAACTGCATGTAAGAAGCCTAGAGATTATGCCAAGAGTTCGTGAATAAATATTACTTTTCACAGTATTTAGTGTAAGGCGTTCCCACTACTTCTGTTGTTAGTGTTACCAAGTCATTTTATAGTTCTTCCTGTTCTGTTATTTGAGGGACAAATAAAGGAGACATGAGAAACTGTAAGTAGGACAAGGAAGACACCAATACCTGCATGCAGACTAGCTTAGAATCTCCCTGCATACGTATATATTTGAACCCTTTCGAGAGTGCATATCTTAAGCCTAAAATGGCACCTCGGTATTCAGCAACATTATTAGTAGCAATACCCACACCTTCACGAAGTCGAAATACCTATCAAGATTCAAGGACATACTTAAATGTAAGGATCTTCTTACATTAGAAATCAAGATAAGACATTCTCTGAGGCTGCAGACTATTCAGATATTTCATTCAAGATTATCAAGTTCTGTTATGCTTTAACTTCAAAGTTCAACCCTATCAGGAGTGATTGCACCAAACAGAGGGGGACACACACAAACACACATTCGCAAGATGATTCAGCAGTCTATTACAAGTTGATAGAGAACAAGGCAGAAAGAGTAAGTCAAAGTAAAATGATAGAGCATTCACAATGAAGATGAAAGTACCATGCTCCCATTGGCTGATCTGAGGACAGCCCCTGCGCCAGCTTGTCCAGGGTTTCCTTTTGAAGCACCATCAAACTCAATAATACAGGAACTCTGTAAATAAATGGAAGGGGAGCTGTGAGTCAAGTATGTTTAGAAAGCGGTCGTATGAACTTATGCCTCAGGGGAGGGAATCAATGAAAGGGAAGAATAATATACTCAGGCCACCAAACATGATATATTAGGGCAGAATGCAAAGACCTTCTAGTAGTAGGTTTAAGATTTTTCCTTCAATTATCTTGTTAAAACCCAGAAGCATTTGACATACCGATTATTGTAAATTTCTGGAAAATACTATTAGAATGAAATTGAATCCAACTATATCATCTCAATGACCAGTTTATTTTATGCCTTTTAGTGATGAAAAGAAATATGAAAATGACTTATGAATCTGACAACAACTTACACAATAAGAAGAAACTGGTAGACCTTGAAGAAAATCGTCTAATTTAGAAGGTTTTATCTGAGGATTTGCAGCAAAAGAAGCTGAACCAACTATTTCCTGCTGGAAGAGAGAGAGAGAGAGAATTTAAGAACCATCTGTTGGAAAACAATCACAAACAGCACAAATTAATCACCTAGATCTAGAAATCACAAATAGTCACTGAACTATGGAATAAAGTTATTTCAAGCATCTTTAAAACCTTGCACTATGCAACACATATACAGGAAAATTCATATCTGTTAGAAATATATTTGTCGATGGCAATTGCTTGTAGAGCAATTTAGTAGTTTTCTAGTTTAGTTAGAACTCTTATGTTAGTTTTCCTAGTTGGGTTAGGACTCTTTTGTATAAATAGGTGCTTTGATGTGTTTATGAATATAGAGCATTTTGCCCCAACATCATGTTTCTAACTTTGATTTAACAATATCCTATGCTCCATCCGTTCCAAAGAACAAGTCCCTAGGGACAGCCCAATCAGAGGTCAGAAATCAACACCTGGTTTTCCAAGTGTGGTTTAACTATTGCATGGGGTTTACCCAGTCGCACCTAAGGTAGCGGTGCGGGTTTCCCATGATATCAAAAAAAAAAAAAAAAAAAAGAATCAAAGAACAATTTGGATATGTGGAAGGTGTGGTTTTGGATGTTATGAGTAAACAGCGAATACACATTCTCTTCAGATGATGAGAAATATTCCAAAAAACAACCAATTTAACATTCAAAATTTTGAGAGGATTGGATGTATATTCAATGATCACAACAGGATCAGTAAATACATATTTATCTCACTACTTCAGGAGTAAAAGTGCCATAACTTGTCACAAACAATCAAAAACAATATGAAAAATAATGTTGTGTTGGTTTTATCCTTAAGAAAAAGACCTACTAGCAAATAGGCATGTAATGTAGTAAATGCCAAGTAATCAGCCGAAGGTGAGTGGATCAATTCACAACCTTAACTCCAGTTAGATTTATGCACATGTTTCAACTTCACAACCACAAGTCCTAACTAAAATTACCTGCGGCCTCTTCTCTTGCTGATTCTTGCTGGATGATTTACTTGAAGAAGAATTTGGTTCCTACATACAGCAATTTTGCAGTTTATGTTAATAAATGTGAGAAGTCTTACTATTATGACACCTAAAGGCATACATGTGTTATCAAATGCATAACATATAGCCACATAATGAAAAGGATTTAAACATTCAAAGCCATTCAACTTTCTCGTAAGTCCAGAATCTAACACGAAAAGGGCATATGATAAGTTGGCCAAAACGGTTGTCTTGCACTTCACTGGCATCAACAGAATAGATAGCATTCTTAAGTCCGTGTGATGAGAGGTACTCGTCAGCTTCTTTAGACAAACCATACCCTTTGAATACACGAACAGAAGTATCATTCACCTACAAAAGAAAGTAAATACATAATTAATCCGAAAACATAACCTTTTAACACACTCTCACAACTTTCAAGAATATTTGATATTACCGCTTTTATACTATAATATTTGACTAGCACAAACATCACTTTGACAAGCAACCTTGAGGCAATTAATAGTTGGAACTAGGGATGTCAATGGGTGGGTTTTACCCGACCAGAACCAATAAATAAGTAATGGTTCTGATTCTGTAACCGACCCATTTGATACTGGATCCAAATCGAACCCGGACTATCGACTATGGGTCTTAAACGGTCTAAATCTGAACGGGTCTGGCACCAGAACCGGACCAGAACCAAAACAGAAAACGAAATCGCTGCTTTATAATTTAATGGGCTATGAGTGATTTCAGATCGGTATGGATAAAACTGGTTCATGGACAAACCTACTTAAACTTAGACTTGTCAATAGACGGGTTTTACTCGGACCAGAACCAATAAATAATTATTGGTTCTGATTCTAGAACCGGAAACGAAACCAGACCGGACCATCAAACTATGGATCTAAACGGTCCGGGTCTAAAACGGGTCTTGAACCGGAACTGTTGCTTTAAAATTTAATAGGTTTTGAACGGTTCGGATCGGTCCCAGTAAAACCCACCCATTGACATCCATAGTTGGAACTATATAATAGTAAACGACTCAACAAAGGGGAAAATGTTTCACAGATTCAGCATTTCAGCGGCCAATTAACATTTGCCACCACCACAAGAGCTCATCCATAATCGTAAAACTTCCTACTAAAAATAATTTTTCCTTTAGTTGATAGTTGATACACCTGTTCAGCATGTCCTCCCCGTGTCTGAGTCAAGATTTCCGTGTCTATGAACCTTCAGAACAGAACAGAACATACTACCACCTGATAAAGATATGAAATCTAGTAACAATATTTTAGTTGTAAAATTTCTGCTTAAATTAAATATCAGAAAGCAACTTTAAACTTAGTTGGAACATCATTATGTACACATATTTAGCTTATTATCTACATGGGATCCATCCACCACCATGCGGCTGAGGCCAAAATCACTTCACTCATACCACAACGTAGACTCATAAAGTTCCAAAACATTGAATATACCATATCAAGGGAACCTAACATCGACTAAAACAAACCAGAAAATTTCGTGCCGTTAAAAACAAAATCACAAGTAAGAATGTTCAAATTAATAGAAATATTGGAATAATTCAAGCAGAGAAATCAAAGAGAAAAAATAACCGAAGATCGAAGAACGGATTCAAGATCATTGATGCTCTTATACACTCCAATAATATCCGCCTTCCACACAACGTAAAAGGCGTCCTTTTCATCCCCCATTGTGTTGTCTCTTTTTCAACTTCGATTGCTGCAATAAAATTGCACCACGAGAAACCAAGCAGGACTCCGAAACCAGCGGCGACAATCTCTCACCTCAATCAATCTGAAAGCGAAAATTGCAGTATCGGCACTTGAAAGTGGAAACCCTACCTAACATCAACTACCACAAAATTTGGGATCATGTTTAAGTAACGGAATCCAACTTGAGTTACAAAACAACAGAAAAAGAGATAACTATTGGAGTGGAAAATTGTCTCCTTTCCTATTCCCGTGATTCAGCGGAATTCCAATTCAGAAAATGAGTGGAAATTTTGCAGATAATTTACTATCCTCCACCTAATGGAGCGGAGCTTAATCGGATCTTGTTAGATTCAAATACAGATCTAAATTTTTTTTATTTGAGTTAGGATCCGATTGAATCTAAAAAAATTAGATTCAGATCCAGATCCAGGATCTTGACCAAGATCCACATGTTTTCTCTTTTAAATAAATCATAAATCAAATATAATTTACAGTAACATCATAACAATAATAATCTAAATATATATAACACTATAATAATTATTTAGAAATTCTACAATCATCACAAATATCTAAGCAAATAGATAACTCATATACAAAATTTTCTCAAATACAAGATACACGTTTCTAATATTATTGACATACCATTCAATTTTATAACCTAGTTTATCCAACTTCGATTAAAAAGAAAAATAATATAATATACTTATAAATATAAATAAAATTATATATACATATATATTATATGGATCCATTGATCGAATCTGGATCTTAGAAATCGAGATCCATATCTAAATTTGAATTTTAAAAGAATGGTCATCAGTCGGATCCTATTTTTTGAAGATCCAAATTCGAAAAATGAATTTAGATATATGATTTGAATCGGATCTAGAATCCATCTGCTATCCCTACCCTTCTTTCCTTTTGGGCCCTTTTGGCGGGAAGTTAGAAACATAAATGGACTTCATTTTGAGCCCAAAAGGTGAGAGGTTATTCCGTATGTATCTTTAATTTAAAAAATTGGTAACATAAAAATTGGTCTATGATTTAACTTTCAACTATATGATTAGGGGTCAGTGTGGTTCCGTTTGATAATCGAATCAAACAAAACTACAAAATTCGAATTAACTAATCTATTAATTAATTAATATATTTTATTCTATATAGCAATTCACATTAGATGTATCATATTGATTCTTTATCCAATGTGGAATTTCAAGGATTTTATGTTTTCCTTTTTCTAAATTCCATAATATGCGTCTTTTTCATTCCAAATTTAATTTTCAATATTTAATAAATTATAGATCAGATCCGAAACTTTGTATTGTAATTAAGGTAATTATATAATATCGATTGTGTATAAGTAAGAAAGTAATCTTATTGATTAATGAGTTTTAGTTGTTCTCTATATTATAAGTTAGATGCTGCAATATCTGCGTGATTAATTATAAATATTCCATGATTTTCGAGTAATCATTAGTTTCCTTATATATAATAGCAATTAAATTGATTAAGAGTTATTTTGGTAATTTTTGTCTCCAATATATATGCAAATTCTTTTCTCTGCCTTCTTCTACACTCCTCTCTCACTCTCTCTCCAATTACGAGTTCAACTCACCTACAATTATAAATCAATCTCATAGAATATCTCTTCCCATGCTATTTCATCCAAATAATTAAGTGTGCGAGATTTATGAAAACTGTAAAGAACACCGAGGTTTTTACGTGGTTCGATCAAGAATAAGATCTACGTCCACGGAGGAGTGATTCCTCAATACTTTCACTATGTAGGATTATAATGAATGTATTGAAAAGCTCTCTAGTATTCTAATAGTTGCTAACCCTTTTACCGTCGACCTAACCTCTATTTATACATGTTTGTGGATCTCTAAAGATGTACTGGATTCTTTGATTTGTGGGATCTGATCTCCTTCCATATCTTGATCCTTGAATATCTCATTTGATATCTCTTCTTTGATTTGGCCTCGATTAGGGTTCGGATGTTGGGCTTGAGGCTTGTTCGCGTAGGTAGTTCATTAGGTCGAGGCCGTTCGCTTGGAGTCCGCCATTGGGCTCGGCGGTTGGGCCATATCCCATCATAGTCCTCCCAATTAGTCGAGTAACAACTAAGCGAAGTGGGGTCAAGGCGTATTTTCCGAGGTGGTTGTTGCTCGGTGAGGTTGATGTCGAGGTTTTCAATCTTTTTGATGTCGGGGTTCGATTGATTACGCCGGGGCGGAACCGGTTAAGCGATCCGCCTTCAGGTGGGACGGTTTGTCGAGGACGGACTGGGTCGCTGACGTTGGGACGAGATGTCCGTCGAGGGGTTCTAGGTTCGACACGGGCGGTGACATCTCGCCGAGGATCTTAGAGGTCCGACACGGATAGAGATGTCGATGCAGAGGATATCGAGGTCCACACGAGTCGCTGACGTTGGATGGCGATGTCCGTTGAAGGACGATGCGGTCCGAGTCGAGTGATGATTGCGATTAGACCGGCGTGTCGTAGCGTCCTAGAATACATCATACGTGCGAGGCGGTTGGTGGGCACTCGAAATGCGTGCGCACGTCTACTCCACATCAAATCGTGGGTAGGCATGTGCGAAGTTGAAACAACAGTTTTTAGGCGCCCATTTGTACCATAAATAGGCCCGTATAAGGAAACTGTTCATTTCCTTCTTCATTTGCTTCAGAGAAAAACCTTCAGTGCTTTCCAGAATTTACTTCCAGAACTCGTTGACGGAGCAATCTCTCTCTCTCTGAAAAAGTAAGTATGTATTCTTCATCCTCTACTTTGTCTTCTCCGATGGAAACATCTAGATTACTCGCTACTCGTTACGCCGGTTGTCCTCCACCCCGATAGTGATGTCGAGATTAGGGATTATATGTGTCACACCCCTGGGTAGGTCGATGGGGATTAGCGCTTGAGGTTAAGCGATACCATCTGTTTGGGATGGGTATAGGGTGAGGATGCGAGGTCGACTCGGCGATGGGTGAACTGTGTAAGATGGCGAAGAATATCACATTCCACCGGAGGCATGGTGGTGCTCGCATGATCGGGATAGGCTATGGCCTTCCGGAGGGTTTGTCACCGTATACATAGGCATACGAGAGTGGCCTTGGGTTTCCTTGGCCCCAATTTTTCTAAGTATTGAGTATTTCCAGTTCCTATATGTCAACCGACCTCGAATTCCATTAGGTCGGTGGTGGCCGTGGGGTTAGGGCTCGCGTGTTATGGCCTTCATGAGGAGTTCTCCTTGAGGTTTTGATGCGGTTTTAAGCGTCAAGAATATAGGAGGTGTATATTACTTGTCTCCTCGGCATAACTTCAGGTAGCCACCTCTAAGGTGTCCCATTGGCAAAATAGATATTTCTTTTGCGGTGATGGGCATCAGAGGTGCAGTGGGGCTGGACAAAATGAAGGGCGTGAAGGTCGAGGCCACAGGTGCCTTTGAGGGCGATCTTAACAATTTCGGTGAAATTTCTTGTGATTTCACCGAGGGCGACTGAACGATGCGGATGAGCATCTATGGGTCGACCCTTCGGATCGGGTCGGATGCGGGTGAGGCACCTCTTATTCCTTATTGCTTATATGTCCGATGTCGTCGTGCTAACAAATTTTTCTTATTGTGCGGTGAAACTTCGATCCACGTAAGGCCCAGGCGGCGGCCTCGTCACCCCCTGCACATTCACCGAGCCAGGCACCTCCGAAAAAGAAGGTGAGGCGGACCGAGCACCGCCCAGCGCCCGTGGTGGTGGGCGACTGAGCCACCGGTGGCAGCAGCTCCCGAGGTCGAGTCCGACCTCGGAGATGGGTACCCGTACCTGGATCATGTACGAGGTGTCGACTTCCAGCTCCCCCATATCTTTCCCTAAGGTATGGGTTTCTTCCATATTCATCTGTCTCTCTTTTGTGATGTGTTCTTGATTGTTTTGTATTTCGAAGTGAGTTCGGTGATGGGGGCTGCAGCACATTGTCGGGTACATTGCGAGGCGTCTCTCGGTATGAGGCGTCGGAGGGAGCGGGCTGCTGCGGAGCCAGCTTGCTGCTGCGAGGCGGATCTTTGTCTTTGCGGTGGCGGCTGCGATGGCGGATCTTGATGCGCGCGAGGCTGCTGCGAGGCCGCCCGAAGAAGAAGGCACAGGCATTGGAGGCTTGCTCGGGCCGAGCTTGAGGAGGCGCGAGAGGCGAAGAAGCTCACCGAGGAGAGGGCGCTGGCTGGCGGGTCGAGGCGATCTTGAGGGCCTTCACCAAACTCATCGAGTCGGAGAGCTTCTCTTTTATTTCCGACACGCCGCCGTGCTCGGGGCGGGTGGTGTCGAGACCACACGGAGGATTTGGCGGCGGCCATGCCCGACTTGACAAGGTCGAGCATGGGCTGGGTCTGGGTCGCTCCTCGGACGATGGAGAAGGACTATGCGGGTGATCGCCAGGGGCTCGCCCCGTCTTGGAGGCTTTGGCGGCCTCCACCTCTCTTCGACGGCCGAGGCCGTGACCCAATCAAGGAGGACGAAGACCACGAGCTTGGGAACTCCTCGCCGAGGTCTGGTCGAAGTTGGGAGGCGGGGCCGAGCTCGGACCTCCATTCTAAAGGTCGGCGGCGGGAGGAGCCGATCAAGAGGTCGGCCAGCCCGCGAGAGGCAGAGGTCGTGAGCCTTGTAATAGGTTCAATTGCGGGGTCATTGGGATCCCGAGCATAAATTTTCACTTTTGTGAATAATAAATACACTTTTGAAATGAATGTGTTTTCCTTGTTTTAGCACTCTTCTTCGCAATATATTGGGCTCGATCATGAGTTATTGACCAAGGTGAAAGAAGTCCAAGTGCCTTAGTGAGAAGGACGAGGAGGTGTTGTTGGAGAGCCGATCGGTCGGTGACCCGGACTTTCTGCAGCATGGATAGCCAAGTCGTTGGGTCGGTAGCTCGGCGTCGTCGGCCGGTGGCAGTTGCAAGGGCCAAGCGAGGTGGCCCGTCTTACAGCGAGAACGAAGCCTGAAGCTAAGAATCATCCATCCGGAAGTCCAGCAGCGGATGTCTGCTGCCAAGTCGTTCAAGCCGCTGATGCGGTGTGAGGAACATCTCGGTGGCGCAAGAAGTTGGCGTGAATCTCGGAGGAGCATGCTGAATATGAAGCGGTGATCCACCTATCTGGTGGCATTACTATATTCGAGGCCGATGATCGAGCTCGACACGCTTGCCGGGAATGGTCTTGAGGACGAGGAGAGGTCAAGCCAGAAATTATAAAGACGCGCCTTGATGCCTTGGTCAAATGTCTTGGTATGCTGAGCTCGTCCGGAAAAGGCGTATGCGAGCCCGTAGTCGGACTCCGGCCGACCTTGCCGGCGTGAGAATTGAAGAAGTCGGGGGCGGCGGTTATATGACCACCCCGCCGAGTGCTTGGTGATGGGAGCGGACATGCGGAATGTTGTCTCATGATCGGGCCCCGTCGGAGCTGAGCAGACGAGGGCCCTGTCGGCAAGAAAAGCGCGGGTCGGGCGGGGTCGTAACCCTGGCCGGACGGCAAGACCAAGAGGCCGAAGTTCGACCTCGGTTCGGGCGCCCTTCAGGTCGGGGCCCTCTACTGCTCAAGTGCCCGCAGGTAGTCGCGTGACGCCGACCTTATTGGGGGTTGAAGGCCGAGTTCTTCCCGGTATTCATCGTCGACCGGAGATTTTGTTCGAGCGGTGTAGCTTCGGTGAGTCCGTGCGTGGAGCTCGGCCCGAATGATTTGTATATAGCTTAGGACTTGGCTTATAGTCATAAATGTATTTAGACTTTGTACCGAAGTGTATATTTTCCCCCTAGAGAGGTACAAATATAGCTTAGGACTTGGTTTTTAGTCGTAAATGTATTTAGACTGTTTACCGAAGTGTATATCTTCCCAAATAAAGGGGTATAAATTGACGAGATCCGATCTGGACATCGTTTGCATGTAGATGTTCAATTTAATGAGTCATCTGTATGCCTTGCATGTAGATGTTCAAATTAATGAGTAATCTGTATGCCTTGCACGTAGACTTTCAAGTTAATGAGTTATCTGTATGTGCCATCTTCGCAAGGGCGTCCCCTTTTGAAGGTTAATTATGTTTTATCCGAATGGATGTTCACATAAATATAAGATGAGACGAAGTGAAATACTCATTAGAAAAACAAATGTTTTATTGATAAGTAAATAACATCGCACTTCGGAAAAGCGAAAAGAGGGCTAACATGATGCCGATCTGAAATCAAAGCTATGTAAAATACCTCCTCAAATGAGTGATATGCCAGGTTCGGGGAATAAGTGCACCGGATAGGTGAGCAAGCTTATAGGCCCTTTGCGAGGTCCTGGGCGCGGTATGGGCCTTCCCATGTCGGGTCTAACTTGTTAAGACGCTCGACTTTACTGGCCTCATTGTGTCGTAGGACGAGGTCGCCTACTTGGAGTATGGAGGCTTTTACCCTCTTGTTGTAGTACCTTGCGACCTGGCATTTGTACTTGGCTTCATTGATGAAGGCGAGCTCACGTTTTTCCTCTAGAGCATCAAGGTTGACCCGTAGGTTCTCCTCGTTGTCCTGATGGTCGAAGTGAAGAGTACGTGGGCTCGGTGCACCGATCTCGGTGGTATGGCGACCTCGGTGCCGTGACTAGGCGAAGGGTGTTTCTCCATGCGAAGTCCGGGGCGTGGTCGCATGCGACCGGAGGACTTGAGGAGATTTTCAACCCAATCACCTTTAGCTCGGTCAACCTCTTCTTTAATCCTTGAGCGATCGTGCGGTTTGTCACCGGTCCGACCATTCGCCTGTGGGTGTGCAACCGAGGTGAATTGTTGTTTGATCGGAGCTCTTCACACCATTCTTTGAAGTTTACGTCGACGAGGCCGGGTGCCGTTGTCGAGATCAAGACATGTGGTATGCGAGCGGCAAACTATGTTTTCCACACGATATGTCGAATCCTTCGCTCGTGAGGCTTGAAGAGGCTCCGCTTGACCCATTTATGAATGTTGGTTTGTATCTTGGCGCTTTGGTTGAGCTTGTATACAATGTTTCCTGTTACCACTATTACAATCTCCTATCGATTTGAATACTTGATTGCATATATCTGTGTCCCCTTATCTCATATATAAGTTAGATCATACGGTGTGTGAAGATCACGTGTCTCATATGATTGGTCAAGCTTAATGAGATATAAAAGTTTCACAAAGGCGACTTACTTAAGCGAGTTGTCGGTTTAGGGCGCGGTATAGATAAGAAGCGACTTGACTTAGTTACTTGTCTG
The DNA here is from genome assembly GCA_036937905.1 of Salvia rosmarinus. Taxonomy (NCBI): domain Eukaryota; kingdom Viridiplantae; phylum Streptophyta; class Magnoliopsida; order Lamiales; family Lamiaceae; genus Salvia; species Salvia rosmarinus. Next base: position 67,835,694 of record CM072817.1, read on the forward strand.
TCTTTGATGCGTCTCTGACGTATTGAAGGATCACAGTGAGATGAGTTCTTCTTTCGACCGTCGTGAAGAACCAAGATCTCGGTGACTTCGATAATCTAAACCTCGATAAGGTATTAGGTGAGTATGAGTTCTTGACCATCACTTTGACTTGTTATGAGTGAGGTTATATGTTCTAACCCAAGATTCTCGCATCTTGGGTGGTGGCGATCTTGTATGTCACGCTAGTTATCATGTCAGTCACCGATCCGTTTAGGATGATGGCGTCCTTAAGGAGCTCAAAAGGTTTATTGTACTAAACCTGCGCAGTTGAGTTAGCTCAAGTACAATAATAAGGTTGAGTGGTACTACTTAAGAAATGAAGTTATTAATCGCTTTAAGCGATCATTGCTAGAAATGATTAATGGACGTTCGATATCTTAAATCTGGGATTCATAATGTCTAAGTGCAAGCCCGACTCAACTTCGGTAAAGGGGTAAGTCGACATTCTTTTCTAGTGGCATGATCGAATGTTTATAAATTAATTTATGTTACAAATTTGAACATAAGATGATTAATTTATTTGAGGCCCATCTTTATTCCTTGCATTTGATCCTGGGTGGCCCATCCGTGCCCATAGCTACAAGAAAATCGGCCCCTATGTGCTCTCAAAGGAAAGATTTTATTCTCTTTATCCCACAAGGATATTATTATATTTATGGTATATGCATAGATCCTTTCCATATAAGATTATGGTAATAATCACGAGAGTATGGAAATAATCACGAGTATGGAAATAATCCTAAGATTATGGTAATATTCCATATAGGATTAAGGTAGTGCATTATAAATATAAGGTATGAGATAAAGTCTAGGTTAATGCTCATTAATCCTACACTATTTTCGAGAATTACAAGCCTTGCTTGTGAGAATTTTTCGTGAGTTTTGAGAGTGTCATTGGGTGATTTTCCGAAGCATTCTCCATAGATCGTCCTCACTCGACGTTGGAGATTGGGCAATCGGGATACAGTCCAGAAGGTCAAAGCACGAGTCCGATCCGTTCATCTCGTTTCATCGACCTCTTGAGATCCAAAGGTAAACACGTGAAAACACCAGCGTGTTGCGATTTAATTATATAGGCGCATGCTAGGTTTATAATCAATGTATGGTGAATTAAACACCCAAGATGGATCCTCGGGCGGGGTTAACATCGTTTTCCTACAATGAAGTAGTCATGGCTACGACCAAGTATCGGTGACACGGTGCTCGGTCGAAGGAACCAACGATGTCGATTCCCATTGCATGAAAGGCGAGGACTCAAGGCTCTTGAGGTCGATGCGTGGTAACTTCTTGACCGTGGCGTGAAGTTGGCACTGGGCACTTTTGACGAGCTCGGGCGAATCTTGGATGAGTGTGGGCCAATAATACCACGACCTCGGCGTCTTCTTTGAGAGAGCTCATGATCCGATGTGGCTTCCACAAGATCCCATGTGAATCTCGTTTAGTACGTAGTCCGCTCTTACGCCCCAGGCATCTCGGGAGTGGTTGAAGGTAGGATTTCCTGTGGAGAGTGCATTCATGCATGAGGTATTTTTGGGATGTAACCATCATCTTCTTGGCTTCGAGCCGATCTTGGGGTAGTACACCTTCTTCCAGATATGCCTTTATGGGAGACATCCAGTTCGGTTCTATCTCAGTGATGATGCCGATGTGGGGCTCCGCAATGCTTACGGAATGAACCTCCTCCACCGTGGATTTGTTGATAATGAAGCCAATTCTTGAGGATGTCGGCTACCGTTCTCCCTCGTGGGATACGGTGAATTGTGGAATACCCGAATGAGGTCAGCATCTCCTTAGCCTTCTCAAGGTATTGCTTCATTCGATCCTCTTTGGCCTCGTATTTTCCTAAGACCTGGTTTACCACGACCTGTGAATCTCCAAAGATTTGGATCTTGTCCACTTTCAATTCCTTTGCGAGACGGAGTCCCGAGATAAGGGCTTCATACTCCACCTCGTTATTTGTGATCGGGAAGGTAAACCGAATGGCATAGGTCACTTCTTGTTTTTTCGGGCCGAGAAGCAAGATGCCCGCTCCGCTACCTGTTTTGCACGAAGCTCCATCCACGTACATCTGCCAACAGCCTTTAGGTAGGGCGAGGATAGGTTCCTCCGTTGTGAGAGCGGGGGTCGGAGTGACCTCTTGGAGTTGTGTCACCTCGTCTCTTATGACCTGGCTGCGCTCTGCCGCAAACCCTCTTTTCTTCTGCCGAACTGGTTTGGTAACCGGGTTAATGTTGAGTCGGTGAGTGATGAGCTCGGGTGACACTCGGTCATGTCGAGTGGGGACCATGCGAACACGTCCTGTATTCCTTGATGTGTATGTCTTTGTCGGATATCGCGGGACCACAGGTGCCGACCTTGACGACTTTAGAGGTCGTCATCATATAGTTGGAGGTCGTCGGTCGAGATCGTCCGGGCGGCGACTCGAGGTTTCGTAGTTCTTGGCACGAGGTAAGGTCACATCTTGGGTTGAGACTCGTAGGCATTCCTTAGCCGCCGTTTGGTCACCCCGGATGCTTAGCACTCCCACCGGGTGGGTATCTTGATGGTGAGTGGTAGACCGAGCGGCGGCCTGGTGGCGTGGCCGTCTCTCCCGGGATGATGTTGTATGGAGAGGAGCTCGGACCAAGAAGAAGCTGGATGGCCTTGGTGACCGACTTGGGAGCACGTCCACCGTGTTGGAAGGGTGATAACACCTTCGGTTGGACCGTCTCTGAGTGAAGCTCCGGAGTTTGGACGGTGTGGGATGTACTTGGATTCTTCCGACCTCGAGTTTGTCGAGCGACTCACGGAAGATGATCTTGACAGAGGTCTGGCGTCGATGTAGACTCTATGGGCGTTCTTGTTGTGGAAACCATAAGTTAAGCCCTCGCCCGGGATCTATCTTGGATATTTAATTCACCATACATTGATTATAATCCTAGCATCGTCTATTTAATTAATTGCAACACGTTGGGGTTTTCTCGTGTTTACCTTTGGATCATCGGGTGGATCGGGATGAGCGGATCGAGCGGATCGGCGGATCGAGACTCGTGCTTTGACCTTCCGGACTGTATCCCGATTGCCCAATCTCGATGTCGACGGTGTGAGGAAGATCTGGGAGAATGCTTTCTCGCATCTTGGGTGGTGGCGATCTTGTATGTCACGCTAGTTATATGTCGAGTCAAATCCGTTTAGGATGATGGCGTCCTTATCAAAGGTTTATTGTACTAAACCACGAGGTTGAGTTAGCTCAAGTACAATAATAAGGTTGAGTGGTACTACTTAAGAAATGAATTAAGTATTCTTTTCTATCTGATCGAATGTTTATAAATTAATTTATGTTAAATTTGAACATAAGATGATTAATTTATTTGAGGCCCATCTTTATTCCTGCATTTGATCCCAGGTGGCCCTATCCAATATTCGATGTTGGGAAGATTTTATTCTCTTTATCCCACAGGATATTATTATATTATGGTATATGCATAGATCCTTTCCATATAAGATTATGGTAATAATCACGAGAGTATGGAAATAATCATACCCATATAGGATTAAGGTAGTGCATTATAAATATAAGGTATGATAAAGTCTAGTTAATGCTCATTAATCTTATTTTAGAAATTACAAGCTTGCGTGAGAATTTTAATGAGTTTCTGAGAGTGTCAAGTGATCGTCCTCAGTTTCTCGGGATGTTAATTATCTCTTGAGATCAAAGGTAAACTGTTGCGATTTAATTATATAGAGCATGCTTTTATAATCCACCCAAGATATCCTCGTTAACATCCTATGAAGTGACATGGCTACCAAGTGACCGGTGGTGAGGAACAACGATGTCGATTCCCATTGTGAAGGCGAGGACTTTAGGTCGATTGGTAACTTGACTGTGGCGTGAGTTGGCACCGGGCACTGGCGAAGTCTTGGATAGAAAATACCACGACCTAGAGAGCTCATGATCCGATGTGGCTTCCACAAGATCCCATGTGAATCTCGTTGTACGTGGTCCGCCTCTTAGTCTCGGAAGGTAGGATTTCTGTGGAGAGTGCATTCATGCATGAGGTATTTTGGGATAACCATCATCTTCTTGGCCGAGCCGATCTTGGGGTAGTACCTTCTTCGGATATGCCTTTATGGAAGACATCCGGTTCGGTTCTATCTCGATGATGATCCGATGTGGGGCTCCAATGATTACTGGAATGAACCTCCACCGGTGGATTTGTTGATGACGAAGCCAATTCTTGAGGATGTCGGCTCGTCTCCCTCGTGGGATACGGTGAATGTGGAATACAAATGAGGTCAAGATCTCCTCAGCCTTCTCAGGTATTGCTTCATTCGATCCTCTTTGGCCTCGTATTTTCCTAAGACACAGTTTACCACGACCGTGAATCTCCAATTTGGATCTTGTCACTTTCAATTCCTTTGCGAGACGGAGTCCCAGATATGGGCTTCATACTCCACCTCGTTATTTGTGATCGGGAAGGTAAACCGAGATGGCATAGGTCACTGCTTTTTTTTCGGAAGTTAGATGCCCGCCCACCACTGCTTTGCACGAAGCTCCATCCACGCATATGACGCCAAGGTAGGGTGTAGGATAGGTTCCTCCGTTGAGAGGCGGGGTCGGAGTGACCACCCAACTCCTCTTGGCACAATTTTCAAAACCCTCTTGAAAACTCTTGGGTTGGGCGAAAATGTGATGTTAATTATGTGAGCATTGACCTGACTTTATCTCATACCTTATATTTATAATGCACTACCTTAATCCCATATGGAAATTACCATAATCCTATATGGAAATTACCATAATCCTATATGGAAAATTACCATAATCTCGGGATTATTTCCATACTCGTGGGATTATTTCCATACTCTCGGGATTATTACCATAATCTTATATGGAAAGGATCTATGCATATACCATAAATATAATAATATCCTTGTGGGATAAAGAGAATAAAATCTTGCCAAAGGAGCAATAGGCGCCGATTTCAAGAGCTTACGGGCTGGATGGGCCACCCGAGGATCAAATCAAGGAATAAAGATGGGCCTCAAATAAATTAATTATCTTATGTTCGACCAGAACATAAATTAATTTATAAACATTCGATCATGCCACTAGAGAAAGAATGTTGACTTACCCTTTATTACCGAAGTTGAGTCGGGCTTGCACTTAGACATTACTGAATCCCGTATTTAAGATATCGAGCGTCCATTAATCATTTATAGCAATCGGACCGCTTAAAATAATTAATATCTTCATTTCCTTAAGTAGTACCACTCAACTAGGGATGTCAACGGGTGGTGTTTACCGGACCGATCCGGAACCGTTCAAAGCCCATTAAATTTTAAAGCAACGGTTCCGGTTCGGTTACGGTTCTAGAACCGCTTGGACCGGACCGATTCGAGACCGGCCCATTTGTCGGTTCGGTCCGACCGGTCGATTTTTTTTTTTAAAAATTTGAGCATTAAACTCTCTGGATTCAAAACCTCCATTTGAAGATTATTACGATCCATAAACTGAAATTCGAATTAATCTTTTGATACAGAAATTCATAGTGAGTCCACGTGGAGTGAAGCTATTCACCTGCCGATGAGTTCACTGGTGTCGTATTCATTAATTACAAAATTCGAGTTAAAATTGTTGATGAATCAAATAATTGTAAAATTCGAGTTAAAATTGCCAACGAATCGTTGACTAACCATTTTATGGTTTATGTGCAAACAAGCAATAGTTCGAAAGGCTGTAACTTTGTATATTTCCAAATCGGAACTTAGAATTTGAGTTATTTAGTACTATAAAATTTTAATGTATACATTATTTTCACTTTCTTACTTTCTTTAATAATAATAATAATTAAAAAGGTAATTAAAAAGATACAGAGGCGAAAGCGCTGATTTTCCTCTGCCATGGCTACGCCATGGAGTGCAGCATCTCCATGAGAGGTAAAACCAAAATTTCGAATGTATTTCTTCATTTAGTCTTCGTTCATCAATTAATTGATTGGTTTAAATTATTTGAGCAGTTGCGTGGCTCGACTAGTGAAGGCGGGTATGAAGTCCACAAAGATCGATTGCGAAGGCCATGGAAAGTCCTCGACTGCTCGGACTCATCAACAACTTCGACGATCTCGTCGACGATCTCTCCGACCACTTCACCAAAATTTCCGGTGAGATTATTCAATTTTCATTAAAAAACAAAACAAAATAAAATATTGAAAATTTTGGGGATTTTGGTTTAGCGGCCCAACGGTTAACCAGTTAGCAATGGGTAATACCCGATCCAGAACCATAACTTGATGGTCCGGATCCGGTCCGGATCCGGTGTTCTCGGGCGGTTCGGAACCGAACCAATACTAATTTATTGGTTCGGGTCCGAAGCTCCGCCTGTTGACATCCTACACTCAACCTTATTATTGTACTTGAGCTAACTCGACTGCGGGGTTTAGTACAATAAACCTTTGAGCTCCTTAAGGGGCGTCATCATCCTAAACGGATACGGTGACTCGACATGATAACTAGCGTGACATACAAGATTTGTCACCACCCAAGATGCGGAGAATCTTGGGTTAGAACATATAACCTCACCCATAACAAGTCAAAGTGATGGTCGAACTCATACTCACCTAATACCTTATCGAGGTTTAGATCATCGTAAGTCACCGAGATCTTGGTTCTTCACGACGGTCGATAGAAGAACACATCTCACTGTGATCCTTCATACGTCGAGACGTACCAAGCATAGACAAGCAACAAAGTCAAGTCACTTCTTATCTATACTGCAAATTCTAAACCGACAACTCGTCCTTAAGTTGTCTCACCGTGAAACTTTTATATCTCATTAAGCTTGACCAATCATACGGACTTCGTGATCTTCTACACATCGTATGATCTAACTTATATATGAGATAAGGGACACGGATATATGCAATCAAGTATTCAATTCGGATAGGAGATTGTAATAGTGGTAACGAAACATTGTATACAAGCTCAACCAAACCGCTTTCAAGATACAACCAATCGACTTGTTGCCCACCACGGCTTGTATAGTAATAGCGTCTTGGTGGGGCATGATCTTGGGCATTGGGTCGTCATTGGAGAACACGATGTTCTCACCATCCGGTCGTTTTTTTTACTCCTCGGGTTGGTCTCGAGCTTGATTTTCAACGACGACCTCGTCGCACCTATGGGCAGTCCGGTGATGGCTTAGACTTGCTCCATGGCGTTGGGACCATCGTCTTCGTCATCTTCAGATTGGGTCGTTGTCGAGGTCGGCCCGCAGTTGTTTCCACCTCCATTCTTTCCTCTGCGCTTCTTATTCCCCGGCCCAGGTCGGCCGAGGTACTTCTTAAGCGATCCTCCTTGACGAGCTCATCGATCCGTGAGCTCAAGTTTACTGCATCCTCGGTATTGTGACCACACCTTGGTGATAATCACAATACTTCTCAATCGACCTCTTCTCGATCCTCCTTTCATGGGAGGGGCTTGAAGAAGAGCTCACATGTAGCTCAAATATTTCCGCCCTCGATTTGAGCAGATGAGGCGCGTTGCCACCAGGGTTTGGCCGAGGTCCCAGCCTGGATTCCATCAGGCCTTTCTTGATCCTGTCGAAGGCACTTCGGCGATCAGTGCCTCTTCCTCGATCGTCTGGCTTCCTCTTCTCGACCTTTTCCGTCCTGTGTCTCCTCTTCTACGATCCGACTCGTCCCTTCGACGTAGTTGTCGACCAGGGTCCAGAGGCGGCTCGCCGTCTTCGGCTTTTCTCTGGTGATCTCTTTGTTCAGTGCGCCAAGTCGGATCCCGTTTTTAAACGCATTGATGATGTAGAGATTGTTACTCTCATCAATTTTGAGGGACTCCTTGATGAATCGCGAGACGAAATTTGACATTGTCTCGTCCCGTCCTTGGCGGATGGTGAGCAGGTTGGACGACGGTTGCTGAGGTGGCATCTTCTGGTAGAAGCGCCATTTAAACTGATCCATGAGATCTTTGAAGCAGTGTATGCTGTTCTGACGGAGCGAGGTGAACCAACGTCGGGCATTGGAGACCAACACATCGGGGAAGATTTTGCACATATGAAAATCTTCCATTCCTTGATTCGCCATGTTGGTGGTGTAGGCGAAAAGGAAGTCGGAGGGATCCCCAAGACCATCGTAAGCAGCGATGTTGGGTGCCCTATATCGCTGGGGTAAGGGCGCATCCAGTTTTCACGGAGAAAGAGAGATGATCCTCCGCACGGTCGAACCCCTAAGCTCATTGCCATCTCTCTGGAGGGTGGGAGACCGTAGCGACGTCATCGTCTCTTCGAGGGAGATCGGCTCCGCCTCTCTCTCTCTTCCATCCTCTCGACTCCATGGACGGTGTGTTGAGGTGAGCGACTCCGCGGGTGGTGCGGGGGCGAATGGTTACGGTCATCCCGTCGAGGTGATTGACTTCGGGCGATGGGGCGATGTCGCATTCGGCTATCGTGCGAGGTGGCGTTGATTACCGGGGCGAACGACCTCGGGCGCCGTAACCACCATCCGGGCGTTCTTGAGGTGCCCTCCGTTTGCCCTCCGGTTGAGGAAACTCGAATTGGCCGATGTTGGCGTTGAGGAATTCGGACACGGCTCGCCGAGACCTCATGAGATCGGTGAACCGCCTGTTCACCGGTGTTGAGGTCGGCATCTTCCTCTTCGTTAGGGCGGCGATCCTGAGGGTGTATAGGAATGTTCTCTATGTAACCCTCAGGTGTGTTATTGCTGGCGGCCTCCGCGATCCCCTTTCCGCGGCGCTGCGTGACTACTTGATCATCCTCAGCGCGGTTGTTGCCAGCACCGCCGGCGGTGCTAGCGTTTGCACGAGTTCTTGCCATTGAGTTGTAGAAAAACGAAGCTTTTTGTTCGAACGTTCCCACAGACGGCGCCAATGATAAATCTTGTGTGCGAGATTTATGAAAACTGTAAAGAACACCGAGGCTTTTACGTGGTTCGATCAAGAATAAGATCTACGTCCACGGAGGAGTGATTCCTCAATACTTTCACTATGTAGGATTACAATAAATGTATTGAAAAACTCTCTAGTATTCTAATAGTTGCTAACCCTTTTACCATCGACCTAACCTCTATTTATACATGTTTGTGGATCTCTAAAGATGTACTGGATCCCTTGATTTGTGGGATCTGATCTCCTTCCATATCTTGATCCTTGAATATCTCATTTGATATCTCTTCTTTGATTTGGCCTCGATTAGGGTTCGGATGTTGGGCTTGAGGCTTGACTGCGTAGGGTCGTTCATTAGGTCGAGCCCGGTTATTGGAGTGCCGCCATTGGGCTGGCGGTTGGGCCATATCCCATCATTAAGTATGCTTGAAATATAGATATTAAAGCAATATCTCTGACATTACAAGCTATGCAAATTCGAGTTGGTGTTCCTTATAAAGCACATTATACCGCCACTTCCTTACAAGTGAAGTTTCTCATGTTAATTATCTAGGCTTTTCCTTTTCCATATGTAAATCATTGACATGTATGACCGGTTGAGGATGGAGTATTTATTTAGAGGAAAAAGTCAGATAGAAATTAATATTTTAAATTATTTTGAGTTGGAAGAAATCGATGCTTAGTTTATAGCTTGTGAAGTGTGGCAATGTTCTAAACAGAGCAAAATCATAAACAAAGAGAGAAACAAACACAAATGACTAAATTTTACAATGGTATATGTTTCTTCTTCATATTTATAGATAAAGACTTTAACCTTTTATGTATTTCGCTTAACTTGGCGTTCCTCCTACGCTTACTGGTGCTAAGAAACTTCTGATTGCTTACGGGTGCAGTTGACCTAACCTCTTGCTTATAGATGCAAGACAACCAATATTTCAGCAACTAACACTTCGTTGCTTATTTGCCCAACTTCTACTTAAACTTTGGGGGTTCTGAGTAGAGGGTTTTTCCAACTAAAAGATGAGTTGTCACATACGACAAACTCAATATGTCTAGGCTTAAGATATACAAGAATTTATCCTAGAACTTAAGAGAGTGTATACTGAAATCTTGAGCTGATAGATATATTTGAGCTCTGAAGATTTTCTAATAATATTTTGTAAACTCTCTTCTTCGAAATCGTTGGGTATTGGCTCTTGAGATACGAGCTTCGATTGCTTTAGAATGTTTGAATGCACAACGTTTCGATTTCTTTCAAAGGTTTGATTCTGCACGTATTTATAGATGAGATGATGAATAATGTCGTTTGAGGGAGCACCAATCACATTCATTCCATTTGTTGTTTGAAAATTCTTCCCGTTTGAATCATCGTATGTTGCTGGGGATCTGCATCATCGTACATTGTAGCTCTGCAACTCTGAAAAGTGGTTCTAGCATGTCAGGATCTTATGCAGGTTCGGTACGACACGTGACGAGTCAAACACTAAAGGCTTAAATAACTCCGTGTTTATTCACTTGACTCGACTCGTGTTTTTCCAGTACGTTGACTTCAGGCTGAGTCAGTTGAGACTGTTCTGAGATTTATCAGCAGACTGAACTTCGACTTTTATCAGTTTGGATAACCTGAGTCAGTATGACGGTTCAACTTTGACTTATCATCATCAACTTTGACGTGTCATCAGCAGTTGTTGGTATGAAACTTAGTCATATTTCTGATTTCTTTGTTATTAGCAGCGCCGAGTCTCCAATCTTTGATCTTCGTCTTCAGTCTTTAGTCTTCGACTTTAGTAGAGCTTCTCTTTAATTACGCTGCACTGAAACTTCTTTCAGTACTATTAGCTTTAGTATTACTTGAACTTCATTAGTCTTGGGCCTGTCCGAACTGGTAGTTCTTCTGCTAAAACCTGTAACCCAAAAATGATAACTCTCTGACATATGAGTAATATTATGTTACATCAATAGGACAATCATCAACTGTTTTGTGATATAATCAAAACACACAGTTAAGACATAATTTTTCCAACACAGTTGGATCACTATCTCAGTGAGTCAGGTGTACAAGTGTGTCAGCCATAGTTTATATTCACTCAAAAAACTTCTTTTCTTAGGATAGCTAATTTTGACTTGTATAATCAATTTCAAAACGGCTTCAGGCAGGTGTGAACTTGATATGAATTTTATCAAACACTTATACAGAGTTTATGAAAGATATGAAAAATCTTTAAATAAAGCGATAAAGCACACGATATTTTGTAAGTTGTGGGGAGTATTCACAAACTCTTACATCCATTAATGTCCCTATAAAAATAGGTATGAAATCACACAACCTTGTGATTTCTTTGTATATTGTGGTAAGATCATTGTTCAGAGTTTCACACACCTTTAGCTGAACCTAGGAATGTCGTCCTAGAACTCTTAATACAACTTTTAGCTTATCTCACACGATACCTTACTTTCATCAACTTATACCAGCTTTCAGTTTATCATGTAGCATAACTTACTCGTCTTCACAATACAAACTCATCACAATAAGATTAGATGAAAGGATAGACTCACTCAATCTAAGCTAGGATATGGAAGTGGACTCATACTCTAAATCTCAGACTGTAAATTTGAGTATGATCTCAATTGATCATACACTTGAGGTTTTACAAATCTTAGAGTGTCTTGGTTGTATGTTGAAACTAGAGATCGTTTTTGCTTGAAGCTTTATGATTTATGTATTTTCTGTTCTTGAAGATTAATTGACAAGGTAGAAGTTCTTGTTTGGAAATCAAGAACTTCAATGTATGACGAGAGGATAAAACTATCCGTTTGAGAGATAATCTACCCTCTAGTTATTTTAGGTGCCCAACAGAACTATTGGTAAGGTGTATGTTTGAAAAGTCATACCCTATTCGTGCAAGTTCTGCTTTTGTCCTTTGTCGAAGTTGCAGATTGCCGGCAAGACTTTCGCATCAGATTTGTACGTTATTGACTTTTCTTATCGGTTGAGTGTCAGTCACTAGTTTAGAGTTTCCGTTGAAGATCTTGACCTCGTACTTGTCTGACTTGAAACTTTTGGCTATTCATTTTTAGCATGTATCTGCTTTGTCTTGGTTGCACTGCCGAATGAGCCAAGTGAACCTGATGTCCTGTCTTCTTTGATTAGTTGCACTTGTACTTCATCTCTTCTCATTTCTTTAGTTCTTCATGATTACATAGTTGAATCTATCAGTTTACTAATACTTAGACCAAAAAGCTCTTTAATAAACGAGCTTAACTTGAAAAACTATAGATATTCAAAACTAATCATCTAAAAGGATTTTGAAATCTAATCAAAGTTCTCTACTATCTAAACTTGTACCAATAATTTGGATGACAAGTTTCCCTTTTTGGTCGAGCGATTTTGTGTCGAGTGATTATGATTAATCTAAATTTTGATTTTAATTTCCTTGTTTTAAAAAGGGCACATGATTCACATATTTTACCATTCATGATCCATCAATTCGATTAAGTTGATCCAAATAATTGATGCCGACAATTGTTATATTTCTATTTCTTCGCTCCCATATAAACCACCCATATTCATACTCATTTATCCAATTGCCATTACCACACTACTCTCACTACTATCATTTGATATTTTTTCATCTCCAATTTAAATTTACAGAAACCTATTTATTGTACATTCTCATTGAAGTCCACTCATAAAACAAAACGGATCCACCACAAATTCAAAGAAAGGAAAGCAAAATAGGAATCAAGATCCCAACTTAGTCATTTACATTGAAAATGAATATTTCAATAATTCCAAACACTGGTTGCCCTTGCTATCATACATTATATCTATATCTTTGCTACCACTATGATAAAATCCAGTTCAAAACTGAAGCTTACACTTATTCAGAACTGGAAAAACTATAAGCATTACACATTAAAAAAAATAGTTATTCATTCTAGGATTCAACAAACCTGCTCCCCAATCAAATCCAGACCAACAATCAAGAAAGCCATCCCTGAAACAGCAAGTAATAGAAATGAATGCCGTGAGCAGACAACAAGCTTCTTGCTGCTGCAGTCAGCAGAAGCAAAGCAAGTGCAAGCTCCTTCCGATAAATCCTGTTCCTCTTCTTCACAACGGGCGACTTGTGCTCGTTCAGTTTCCCCAGCATCTCCAGCCCAGATTCAGATGGTCTTCGCTGGATCTTCTCCCATTCTGAATCTTGGACTCCCTCTCAGCAAGGCTCACCAGATCCGACTCTGATGCCCTCCCGGTTTTCTTTGTCACCACCCACTCGTAAGCGCTTCCCAGCTGGAATAGACCCGAGATCATGGCATTGAATTTTGTGACTGACATTGTGTTCTCGAAGAGCAGGTATGGCACGAGGAATGGGAAGGATTTTGGCGCAGACAATATGTTGAGGATCGACATGATAATGGGGACGTAGCATATCACCCAAGCCGGCAGCTCGGCTTCAGGTATGAACATAGTTAATGGTAGTATGACGCAGAAGAGTGTGAATGAGTAGAAAGGAAGCACAAGCTTCCTCAGCAGAAAGAAAAGGAAGATCAAATTTGCCTTCTTCCATACCGATATCTGCAAGAAAACAAGAATGTAGCACTTCTTGTTACAATCTTGATTGAAAAATTGAATTATTATTGCTAAAGTGAATATTACCTTGGAATTTAGGATTGCAGGGAGGCATAGTCTGAAGAGCTGCATCGGGCCCGAGTGCCAGCGATGCTGCTGCTTCTTATACGCTTCGTATGATTCTGGCAGCTCGCAGAGCACCCTAACGTCATTGAGGAATATGAATTTCCATCCGTGTAAGTGGGCTCGGACAGCTAGGTCCATGTCCTCGACTGTTGTCCGTTCAAGCCAACCACCGGAGTCCTCCAAGGCCTTGATCCTCCAAACACCGGCGGTCCCATTGAACCCGAAGAAATTCAGAAAATGGCCGTTTACTTGCTGCTCCACCTCGAAATGGAAGCATAGGTTTATGTTTTGGAGTCTAGTGAGTAGATTTTCGTCCTTGTTCACGAATGACCAACGCGCCTGAACTAGGCCTAAGTCGGGCTTCCCCTGAAATAAGCATATCAAGATTTTGATACACATATTTATGGATAACATAACTTTGTACAAATGAGATGAGCTGCCAAACTGTAGAATCTTGCTCATTACCTTAAAATGGGGTAGTGATTTTGAAACAATATATATATATATGAATGACACAACTTTGTACAGAATCTTGATCATTACCTTAAAATGGGGCACTGTTTGTTTAAGGAAGTCAGGATTGGGTTGGAAGTCTGCATCAAATATCACAACGAATTTGTAGTCTTTAACATAGTCGCAGGCCATGGCGGATTTGAGGTTCCCCGCTTTATAACCTGTCCTAATAAACCGATGCCTGTAAACTATATTCACCCCTTTCTCCTTCCACAGCACGACTTCGTCCCTTATCAAATGCTGCAAGAGCTCATCGTCCGAATCATCCAACACTTGGACAAGAAAACGATCCTTCGGCCAATCCAACTGGCAAGCAGCACCAATTGACTGCTCATACACCTTCAAATTCCACAAGAAAATATGCATTAGTTACATCTTTTTCTTAAAAAAAAAAGCTACAAGAATTGATCACTTTCTTGCTTTACATTACCTCTCTCTCATTGCACATGGGAATCTGAACAAGAACCATGGGACAAAAACTTGCTCCATCACTCTCAATATCATCACAACCTTCCCTTTCTAACATAGGCCTCAACTTCTTGAACTTGATCCAGAAACAGCCCAAGCATTGAACGAGACGATCCAACGACTGGATCATGAAGAGGACAACACAGAATCTTGAGAGAGCAGCAATCAGAGGAGCAACATAGTCGGTTCTTGAACTCATCCAAGACATGTAGCACCACTGCACAAGGCTCTCAACCTCCCATGGATGAATACTCACCAAACTCAAGTTTTCCCAATTCTTAAAATAGGCAAAGATTTCAACCACAAGGGCCAGCACTGAGAGGGCAAGAAATGCTTTGATGAACATGTACAATCTGCCTCTGTACCTCGGACCCTCCAGATCCGAGGAGGCAGCGCGCTTCCTGATCGACCCAAAAACTGCCCACAAACTCGTTGCTGCCCATGGAAAACAAGCTAAAGCCCTTTGCAGTTTGAGCAGAAGCACCCAGCTGAACTGCTTGGGGCTTGCAGCTTTCTGCTTCTCTTGAAATCTTGTTGATTCACTCATCTTTATCAAAGAAATGTTGTCGGGGCAATCAAGTGTTACTACCACACTATTTGGTGCCATTGCCGATTATCATACAAGGCGACAATCTAGGATAGCCCCAATTTAGGAATCTGCAGGCATTATATTCTTGATACATAAACAGAACTAGTTATATGTACATATAGATATATATGTCTGTATATTTGTGAGTCAGTGTATGTGTGTGACTGGATTTTCACTGAAATCTGGATCTCGAGGAATGGTACAGGAGATTCAGTTAGAGGAGAGCTATGCGTTTGCAAGTCACACAGACACACACAGAAGCAATGTTTGTGGAAATACTTGTAAGAATAAAGAAGTGGAGAGGTCAGCGTCACTGGTGAGGATTAATTTTAAAAAGAGATTTGACATGTATAAAAAACGTTGAATGAAAAGTAAAGTATGGAAGAGATGATTGTACAATCAAAGTGAAACAAAAAATTCTGTTTCTTTAAACCATTTTTAACGTTTTCTAACAACCGATTGTTTTTTCCTAGGTGCTAAGAAGCAGACCACTCATATAGTGTCGGTTAGATAATAACTGACTTTTTGTGACAGCTATTGTTGTTAATCCCTCTATCCTCTCTCTTACTTCTTTGTATTAACAAATTGCATGAATGATGAGTATACATTTATTCTTTATAATAGAACAGATTGATAAAATATAAGATTGAATATTAATAAAATGGTTAAATAAATCCAAAATTGATTCTTCCTACACTCAAAGTAAACAGTAGATTAACTTAGATTATTTTTATTTATTTATCATCACTCAAAGTAAACGCCACTGAAATAACTAAAATTTCAAATAAGTATGAGTTTGTTCACCATCATTTTGACTTGTTATAGGTGGGGGTTATATCAGATAACTTAATATTTTTTGCATCTTGGATTCTGACAGTGCTTGTATATCATGCTGGTTATCTATATCGAGTAACTGTATTCGTTTATGATGATTATGTCCCCTTAAGAAGCTCAAAATGTCTATCATAATAAATCCTGCATGTTGAGTTAGGTCATGTACGATAATAAGGTTGAGTGATACTACTTAATAAATTAATTATTTTAAGCAGTCATAGTGCTATAAATAATTAATGGACGATCGATATCTTAAATACGAGATTTGTAAGTCTAATTACAAGTCCAACTCAACTTCAATAATAAAGGGATAAATCGACATCTTATTCTTTAATGAGATGAATTTATGTTTATGAATTAATTTATATTTTGGACGGAAGATAAGAAAACTAATTCATTTGAGGTCCATTTTTATTTTTTGTATTTGATTCCTGAATTGGTCCATCAAGGCTTGTTGCTACGTAAATTTCGTCTCTCTATAGAGCTCCAGTGGGACTAGACATTGTTAATTGTATTAATTATCTAAAACATCTCATAATCTCTAGATAATTATCTAATATTACAAGAAATCGAGATATACTTATTATATTTATGAAATATGCTACAATTCTAATTAAACCCTAATTAGCAGTTTTTTATAAATACTAAAGAGGAGAAAAATAGTAGTATCCTTACTACTAGAGTTTTCGAAAAATTGGGAGAGAGAGAGAGATTTTTAGTATTTTTAATATATTGTTCTCATTCAACATTGAAGATCAAATAATCAGAAGATAGTCCAGTAGATCAAATTTGGACTCTGTAGTTGATCTATTGTTCTAGAAATTCTCAGGTAAATACGAAAAAACTCATATGTAATGCAATTAATTATATAAGAGTATTCTATGAATATAATCAATATATGATAAATTAAACATCTAAGATAGATCATTAGGAAATGAAAAATCATATTTCATTCTCGGATTACTTGTGAACCGACTTAATTTGATTGTTGAACATGTTATGTGATAGATTCAACTTTAATAAATAAAGAGTGTGTGGTAGAATATTCCTTGGGTCGTCGGAATGAGCGATCGTCAACTAACTACAAAACAGTGGATGAGATCTCTGGATAGACACTTCATGCTCAAATCAGTGAAGTATAGTTCTTAAGGTTTTTAGTAGTTTAAAATTATGTACATGACCCTTGAATGATGAGAGTATTTATAGGTGAGAAGTATGGCTTGGGATAAGGTAAATTATAATCTTATTGGAATATGATATGTACAAATCCTTAGAGACCTGTTCCATATAATTCGGATTAGATGAGTATGTAAGGAGTCAACTTTTATCCGGAGACAGAGTCCTCACAGTTATGGTCACTAACTTGTACAATGTCGTTTTCCATTTTATAGGAATAGTTCTGGTTGTTCGGATCTAGACTGTCAGATCCAGGTAGCTAACCTGTATCTTGGGTCTATCGTGATGACATGATATTTTTTGTTATGACGTGGTAGTACATATCGGTATTCCATATGTGTTTTTAGATGACTCAGTATGGTTGATATTTATTTCATATCAACTGTTTCCCTACTCCAAGAGACCTACTTATTAGGAGATGGAGTCGATCATAAGTTTGGAGTCGGATCTGAGGAGCTAGATACTCGTGTTCTGTGTCGTGCATTAAGTTCGTGAGCACTTTTCATAGCTTTTTCTGAAAAGTGCATTTGTTTTTTTTAGATTCGTTCCACCTCTTCAACTACCCTCTTAATCTCGTGCCTTGATTTCAAAAATATTTGGTTCCCCGAGTCTAAACCCTACATGTGTCAGGAGACGTTAGGCTCATATTTTTGGAAGGTTTTCTATAAATAGAAGTCATCTTCTTTGTCCACAACTTTCATTTTCTCATCGTCTTCTCTATAACTTATTTATTTATGTTTGAGGTCTGACCAGCATCTGCTATAAAAACCAGTCATTTTCTTCAAGCATTCACACCAGGTATTTCATGTTTGATTCATTTTCTTTATCTGCTTCTTTCGTTGATTTATTCGAAATAGTCGATAGATTTTCTTTTAGTAAAAAAACTTGTATACGTAATCCCTCTAAGAAACCTACCCTTATGGCAATCAAAAAACAGAAGTTATTTACCCTCTACCTTGTGTGGTAAAAAATTCAATGAACTTATAGAGACCCTTCGTTCCCTTGTACACTTTGAATTTGAATCTCTGTCTCGGGATGATGACCCATTGGCCGTTGTTCATCCGACTATGGCTTTTTGGCATCATCAAGTCAAGGCAGGTCTTCATTTTTCTGTCTGTCCTTTCTTGGCAGAATTGTCCATGCTTTATAACATCCCTCTAAATCAGTTATATCCCTCTTTCATCCGTAAGGCCTTCTTCTGCCATATTCCCATCCGAGAGTATGGATTTTTTTATACTTCCCGCATCTTCTTTCTTACCCACGACGTCAACGTTCGTGGCATGTTTATTACTTCATGGAAAAACCTGTTAATCCGAAAACATTTGTATGAAAGAGATCCCAATATAGATAAGGACAATCAGTACTTTTTGTTACTCTCATGGGTGATCAGGTCTGGCCGTTTGGTGATCAGCGGTGATATGGGGTCCTGGTGAGATATTTTCTTGCATTCATTGTTTTGGTCATAACTTCTATGCTTGTTGTTGAACTTGAACTGATATGGCTTATCTTACTCATGCAGATATGGACTGGCAAGAGGATCTGTTGGCCTATTGTAGATCTAGCGCTCCTCAGACTTGGAGAAGTGTTCCTGCCAACTCCTTTTACTTCCGAGATTGCCTACACTCTTCTGTTGGTTCTGTCTTCTCTCGCTGATTCTGTCGGACCTTCTCTCACAGTCAGTCTGGAGGTTGAAATTAAGGACCTGACCGTAGATGTTGGGTCTGATCCACAACATGTGGCTTTTCATATGAAAAGAGATGTGTAATGACCTCATTTTCGTGAAGAGGTGTATGTCTTTTCATGTGAAAAGATATGTTGTGACCACCTCTAACCACTTTTAACCACCTCCATATGGCTTCCACATGCTGCCATGTGCATGACACATGCCGACATGCACAAGCCACACGTAGTCATGTGTCCGCACATTCTCCACCTAATACATATAGAAATTCAAGTAGTAATTTTTTCGTGTATTAATTACTCATTCATCTGAAATCGAATTTGAATAAATAAATACATTAAATTCATCTACTTGCAGCGTATCCAAATCTATAATTTATTTCAAATAAATTCGTATGAAAAATCAAAACTTTCAAACAACCGTCTCGATTGGATCACAAAATACCAGCTGGGGTTGGTAATTATTCATATTTGGTGATATTAGATATTAGCATGATACAGAGATATAAAAATGGGTTAATCATTTTGTGTTTCAACTTTCAGCTTTTTTTAAAAATATATCTTCAATGTACATTTAAAAAAAAGATATTTATCTTTAAGTATTTTAGGATATATCCTGCATCATATAATTTGACGATGAGATGATAAGTCATCTCGCCAGATTCCTAAGTGGATTATAAGTGGAATTTTTTCATCTAAGCAAGGATTAATAATGTTATATCTCCAACTAATGTTTTCATTTCAAAAACCCTCAACTTTGGAAGAAGTTTGATTTATGTCCCTCCTTACAGAATCAAAACGCCTTAGTTTTGAGCTTAGGTGAAAGTTTTAAAAAGAAGAAACTGAAATTTCGTAGACTGCGTGTTGCTGGGCCGGGATTTTAAGAAGAGGAAGGGCAGGGATTTAAGAGAAATAAGAATTGTTAGATTGAGGAAAGTTCATGCATTTGAGAGAGAGAGATAGAGAGATTACGTTTTTTTAATATTTTTCTATCTAAGCATCAAAGGATGTCGCTTTGATGTTTAGATGAATTTTTTTCAAATATAATCCACCTAACAATCTGAAGAGGTAATTTATCATTATGGCATCGAATTCTGTAATTAAGGCAGAACATAAATTAATTTTTTTCCCCTAAGTTAGGATTTTTGGAGTGAAAACATTAATTGGAATTTGTTTTTGGAAAATATTGAAAGTTGGGGACACAAAACATGATTAACCCTAAGCTTAGGTGGAAAAAAATTCAAATATAATCCACCTAAGAATTTAACGAGATGACCCATCACCCCATCGTCGAATTCTATGATGGGGTACATATTCGAGAAGACACTGAAAGATTGGGTTTTTTTTTAGAAAACAAGTTAGGGACATATTTTTGAATAGATTGAGGGGATACAATACATGATTGACTTTAAATTTTAGCCGAGGAGGTCTAGCCCAACGGACAAAGTTGAGACATCAAGGTCTCTCTTTTGCAAGGGTCATTGGTTCAAGTCCCACATATGTGTGATTGTATGTCTATTTGTTTGGATATTTGGTCTAGTTTATACTAGCTTAGATTAGTTTGAGTATGTTCTTAGTTAATTATGTGTAATATATATTCAGTTTCATGATATGATATCTATACTATCTTGTATCTAGAAAAGAAATCTAAAAAAATAGATTAATTTATCCCTTGAAAGGGAGAAATTGGATTCATTTTAACATTTATATATGTAGAATTAAAGTACCTTCTTGATGGGTGGTTTTGAATAGAGATGACAATGGGTCGGATCTGGATCGGATCTAGCTAGGTCTAGATCCAGATCCGATTTTTTTTGCTTTGGTCCGGATCCGGTCCAGATCCATTAGGTCCAAAAAATTTAGATCCAGATCCATAAGATCCACAGGGTCCAGGGTCTAGACCCAGATCCATATATTTTCGTTTCTAAAATAAATTCTAAATCAACTATAATTCACAGTAACACCATAATAATCTAAATACACAATAATACAATAATAATTATTTAGAATTTCTATAATTATCACTATATTAGAAGACGTTAGTTATAAATTTACTATAAAGTAGAAAAAATAAACAACTCGATCGTCGGTGGTGTAAGTGGCGCGACCCGCCGTGAATGCCGATTAATAAATAATTGAGAGAATTTGAAATGAAATTGGGAGTATATTTATTTTGGGATAATTTGAAAAAGAAAATTGAAGAGTTTTAAGTTGGGGTTAGGTATTTAATTATAATAAAATAATATATATATATATATATATATATATATATATATATAAAAAAACTAATGGATCTGCGGACCGGATCTGGACCGGATCCGGGTCTCAAAAACTAAATCTCAGATCCAGATCCGAAATATGGGAGTAGGATCCAGATCCGGTCCAGATCCATTAGGTTCAATTTTTTGAGGATCTAGATCCTGAAAAATGGATCTGGATCTACGGATCTGGATCGGGTCCGGGATCCATTGCCATCTCTAGTCTTAAACGGGTATGTTAGATGGAGTGAGAGGGGGGAATACACTTGATTGAAATTTTTTCTTGGGATCTATTTTGTAAATTTTCAGTAGCCTTAATGATTGTGACATCGAGTCAGGTACTGATCTCCTTGATGACACGAATTGTAAGTCACTAAGATGCAGCTTAGACTCATTGTGTGTGCGGAATATAGTGGAACAAAAGGCTTTCTTATTCTTATACATAGGAACACTGAAAGACAAAACATAAGTCAGATGCGAGAGAGAGTAAGAATGATGCAAGTCTATTTTATATATTGAGTTTGAGTCGACTAATGATACAATAAGTGTTAGATATGCAAGATAAAACATTCAGAGAAAAAAGGTAAAAAGCACTAGGATTTTAACGTGTTTTAGATAAATCTTTCCTACTTCCACAAATCTGTTGAGCCGGTGAAATCTAGAATTTCTTAAGAATTCATTGTTTTATACTTCCAAGGAAAGTGACTTTGCATCTCAATTTCATCAGAGATGTTCCATCATTGGGTTATCGACCTATCACATTCTTTACCCACTCATATTATTTACCCAGTTTCCTGCTACTCATGACCTCAGTGCTTTCAAACAACTACACCTTGCTTCTTAGTCGGGCTTCATCACAATTTTTATCCTTACAACACATGCCAGAGTTTTGTTCGGCCTACTATTTTCCAACTATTCAAGTGAGTCTGTACATTGAATAACTATATTAAGGCTAGACTTATTTGTCTAAGCTCAATTATTGATTTAGCAGTACATGCACTTAGAAGGTGTGAGTGATTAGACTTAGATAATTTCTTTTTTTTTTTTGGTATCATGGGAAACCCGCAGCCGTTACCTTAAGTGCGCATTGGGTAAACGAATTGGTAATTTTATCGTAGACGAAGTGGTAAGTTGCTTCAAAGCTTGGCATGTGTAGGTTTGAAACAGAGCTACTGCTGCTATTTTCGTGATCGAGCGTGCTCATGCTTATGGTTGGTCACATCTTTGGATTGAGTCTAACTCGACCTGCATTGTTGTGTTGATTTCGTCGTTCTTCGTCTGTTCCGTGGCATATTTCTTGGTAGATGGGCTCAGGCTTTGAAACCATGCAGACTATGGAGATGCAGGTTACTCATATTTACAGGTCAAGTTGCGGACAGGTTGGCTTCTCTTTCTTTTCCTGTGGGTTGGTGGGATTGAGCCAATCCTCTTGTTGCTACTTTGGTTCATCAAGATTTATTGTCCTTTCTTTACTTGCATAGTAACTTAGACCAATATTCTTTTTCATTGGTGTTTCTCTCTCTAGGTCTTTGCCATAAATTTTTAATGAAGCTTGACCGATTGAATCCTCGATTTGCGATTTTAGGGGTTATAGTTTTCTTTTTCTTAAAACAATCTCGTTTCATCTAAAGAAGTCTTATGCCTAGTTTGCCTCTATTTCTCTTGATATTTAAAGCATTAACAATAATAATTAGCTACAACTTTTCATCCGGTCATTTAAACTTATGTTTTGTACCAATTCCCTCTATTTTGTCATTCCTATTGCTAGTAAATAAGAATGAAATAAAATAAATAAATAAATCATTATTTTATCACTTAAGATTTTATGATAATAATAATAGATAATAACAATAACAAAATTAAGAACAACAACAACAACAACAATAATATTATTATTATTATTATTATTATTATTGTTGTTGTTGTTGTTGTTGTTGTTGTTATTATTATTATTATTATTATTATTATTATTATTATTATTATTATTATTATTATTATTATATATAGCATTATTTTATTATTCTCTCTGTCCATGATAAGTGTATCACAATTGTCTTATTTGATGTCCATGAAAAATGTATCACTTTTCACTTTAGGACATCATTCTTTATTATTCAACCTCATAACTACTCATTATTTATCAAAAAATTATTTTTAACACTCACAACCTAACACATGGTGGGACTCTTTATCTACTCAAACAACATCCACTAATAATTTTATCAAAATTTGTGTCATCCAACAGTGATACATTTATTATCGATGGATGGAGTACTATTTATTATCATTGTTATTATTAATTATTAATTTTTTAAGATAAAAAATAAATAAGAATAGTTTTGTTAGAATAAATAAATAAATTTGGCTAATTCCATATTCATGGAGATGTGTAGTATCATGGAGAGTGGATGAATAACTAAACTCATGTTCATGAGAATGAGCATTCCTTCAGAAATGATGATTCCTGCTTTAAAAAATTTATTAGCTATAACATTGGGAACGGATGCAGAAATCAACATTTCATTCCTATTTACCAACTATCATCTTACTATTATTATATGTTTATAAAATAAATATTAAAATATCTCGAACGCAATTCTTTCATATTATTATAGTATATCATTTCAACTGATTTCACATTTTACCTTATACATTCAATCCTCTAACTTCTAAAAATTAATTACCATAAATAAGAGCTATGAGCAGTTTATTAATGTAGGATCATACCTATCACAGCCGTGTCCAACCATGGTCTATTGTGTCTAGCAAACTCAAGAGTTACTAGTAAAGATGATCAAAATTTTAATATGTGATAAGGATGATGCACAATATAATAAGGGAAAATACACAATTTTAGCTTAATAAATTGACTTTTTGAAAATTTTTGCCTAATCAATTAATAATACATTAATCAACCCTAATGAATTGATTTTATAACAATTTTAGTCCGTAAGTGATTTTTCAGCATCGGAAATAACAAATAGCCCGTAAATCATTTCCAACTACGTTTCTAACTTGTGGTTTCTATATGTCATTTCCCGATGTCGGCTGTACTTTTTTGTTCAAAAAATTATTTACGTGCTAAAATTATCACAAAATCAATTCATTGGATTTGATTGATGTATTATTGATTTATTAGGCTAAAATCATCACAAAGTCAATTTATCAGGTTAAAATTATGTATTTTCCCATATAACAATTAACATGGTGTGCGATGAAATTTTCGACTGACTATAAGATAATTGCATAATTAATTTTTCATATTCTAAACAAATAATATACAAATTTGTCTTCACTTTCAAGATTTAGAGAAATATTTTGTATTATTATTTGTTAAATATATGTTTATTTTGATTACTATTGATTTTTTAAAGATAAAAAATTGAAAAAATCGAAAAATACCTTTTCTATTATAATTTTATCTATATTTATAATATTCCGTTCATTGAATTGTCGAAAATACTATCACTTTCAAATAAATATAAACTTACTTTTTAGGTTATATTAATAAATTACATCATAAGACAGATCTCGTCAGAATTCGAAAGGTTATAAATATTATTATATATCATATCAACTGATTTCACATTTTGCCTTATTCATTCAATCCTCTAACATTTAAAATCAATAATCATTTAACCGTGCATATGACAATAAAACTTGAAACGAAACTGTTTGCTTCAAAAGTAAGATTTTTGGCAATTGACGACTAATAGTTTTTAATCAATGTTTTTTATTACCTGTGGAATTTATCATGTCACTAATATAATACTGCTAAAATATATAATATGTATGCATGCATGTATCACAAAACTATATTTTATAAAAATAAGATGATCCCTAATAGTAATGTTAAGCTTTCTTGACAATCTCCAGTAGCAACTGGAATCAATGGCAGCAATGAATACTTGAATCTTCACACAAACTAATCGCTATATGCGTTTCTGCATGCATGGACAAGAACGTTGATACAGAAAAGGAAATGGAAGACAGTGTTTACGTGGTTCGACGTAAGCCTACTCCACGGAGGGTGAATCACGAATTCTTTATTGATGAGCGATACAAATGCAACACTACAACCTCTCAGAGAAGATGAACTCAATACAACTCACGCACCACAGCATGAATATAGTCTTTCTCTTCTCTATCTAGATGTCACAGATCTTTTTCTTATGCAAAAGGAGTAGTATATGATCAATGACAAACTACATGTATTTATATCCCCTTGAACCAGCTGAGTGCACATGCTTGCACTCCTCGCAAGTGAATCGGTTTGATGGTAGCGCACAACGGCTTCATTATGGGAATAACGACTTCAACTTCCTTTGTTAACTCATCCTTATCAACTTTGTTATTTGCAAGTAGACCTTTTAGTAATATCCATTTCACGATTCTGAGACTTCACAAATCTCCACCTAAGCGTGAAAGTGCCCATCAATAGAGAATGTAAGATTTCCCCGATTCACCCCCACTACAGGCGTACATGCCTCAATTCACATATATAAGATTCACCAACTTGAGCAATTGTCGAATTTGAAGTAGGCAAAGCTTTGTCAACATATCGTGACATTTTCCTCCGTGTGTACCTTGACCAGTTTCACAACACCTTTATCCACCAAATCTCTTATGAAGTGCAGCCTCACATCGATGTGTTTCGACCTCTCATGGAAAACTTGATGCTTAGCTAGGTGCAAAGCACTTTGACTATCACACCTTATGGTAACAGATTCAAACCAAATTCTTCAAGAATTCCTCAAACCAAATTCTTTGTAGACAAGAAACATTCGCAAGAAGATTTCCCTCGAACAAAGTGAACAAATATCCTTCTTGTATCTAAATTTGCACATAATCGAGTCGATAAATCCTTCTAGAAATCCATCACTCGATCCTTTCCATCCTCCAAACTTTATCGCGATATTTGAAGCTCCTTTCAACTTAGGATATATTCAATGCTATCTCCGGGATCGCCATATATCTGCGGCAACACGATATAGATCCGACTGGTGCAAACCATGGCTTAATGCTTCAACAACATTGGCATACGATCGTACTCATATCATTCCTCTCTTGATCATTCTTCGCTTTTGCTCATCCGAGTTTGAAGTGTTGAGCTAGAGTACGGACACCTCCTTGGATTTGTACATGTTGAATTTTCTCAACACCTTTTCCAAATAATCTTTACGCCCAAGCCACGAACTTTATTCCTTTATCTATTGAAATATCCATTTCTAGTATCCTCCTTGCTTCGCCAAGTTCTTTCATCTCAAATTCAGCCTTGGTCATTCTTCATTTCTCGATTTCGGATAGCTCATGTCCAAAGAATTAGCATATCATCTACGTAAAAAGTAGATAAGCCATCGATTTCATTCACTTGTTTCATGTATACGCAGCCATCAAACTTTGACCTTGAGTATCCAATCTTTAACATATGATCATCGAACTTCTTGTATCATTGTCTTGAACTTTGTTTTAGACCATATAAAGATTTCTTCACAAGCACACTTTGTCACTGGAACTTGGTGAAACGAAGCCTTCAGGCTGCGTCATATAAATCGTTTCTTCAAGATCCCGTGAAGGAAAGCGGTTTAACATCCAATGCTGTAGATGAAGCCCTTGTTGAGCAACAATGGAGAAGTATACGTATGGAGCAATGTTTAACCATTGGAGAGAACACTTCATTGAAATCAATGCCTCCCTTTGAGTGAAACCCTTGCTACAAGTCTAGCTTTGTATCTTCTGAGCTCCTTTTACGCCATTTCTATTTTCTTCTTAAATGACCACTTGCGGTGACCAATTTCTAGAATTGGGTCTCGCACTGAGACCATGTATTGTTATTCTCGAGGAAAGCATTTCTTCTTGCATAGCTAAAATCCATTATGACTTCTCACCATCATCCATAGCTTGATGTAGTTTCTTGGTTCCCGATAGCTTATTTCTTCGGCTATACTCAACGATATGCAATCATGTCTGCGTGCCCAAATCTTAAAGGAGCGATTACATCCTTCTTTTATGTCCCTTGTAAGCCAATAGCTTCTCTCTTCATCGGTGGCTTGATTCCTTTAAATCTTCACGTTCGTCATTCACAACTTCGACATTACCTTCTTCGATTCGAATTTTCAGCAACTCCACCTTCATTGATGTGGTTTCATACCTTGATGATGGATCAATTCTGCATAGATTAGTATCCTTTAGGAAGGGCATCAAATCTTCCTTAAACACCACATCTCTACTAATGATGATTTTCTTGATATTTTCCTCATAGCACCATAATTTGTACCCCTTTACTCCGATGGGGTATCCCAACATAACACACTTAACAACTTTGGGTTCCAATTTTTCTTGCTTTAGATGTGCGTATGCTTGACAACCAAAGACTCAAATAAAGTGGCGAGAATTACGTCATCCCATAGTCGTTCGGGAGTCATGAATTCTCTTCTTGCGATTGGGCACTTGTTTATCAAATGGCGTGCATGTAACCGCCTCCCCGAATCTCTTTTGCAAACCGAAGTGAGAAGCATGCATCTTACTCTTTCTAGGATGGTTCTATTCATCCTCTCAATGACTCCATTTTGTTGTGGATTTCTTGGCACTGCTCGTGTCGTTTAATTCCTTTGGTTTGCGAATTCTATGAATTGATCACTCAAGAATTCTAATCCATTATCCGTTCTTAGACACTTAACTTTCATCCCTTTCTCAAGCTCCACCTCAAGGCACCACCTTGAATTTCATGAAGGCTTGGTTTAGCTTTCAAAATATACACCCAAAGTTTCCTAGAAAAATCATCAATGACACTCAAGTAGTAGCTACCTCCTCCCATAGTTTCAGTTTTAGAAGGCCCCCATAGGTCCGAGTGTATATATTCCAAAGGTTTCTCTGCAACATACTTACTGGTACGTACGGAAGTTTCTTTCCTTTACCAAGTATACACTGCTCGCATTCTGGAATCTTGAATGAACTTTGACACTGCAACATATCCCGTTTGGCTAACTCATTCAAACCCTTCTCGCTTACGTGACCAAGCCTTCTATGCCAAAGCATGGATTCATCTTCAATGTGAGAATCGGATTCTCCAACTACAGTTTCAGCTAAGAGGTAATACAGACTCTGTCTTCTTAACCCAAGCATGATAGTCCTTTCATTTCTCATAACATGTAGATATCCATTTTTAGACATAAAACTATATCCCTTAGATTCTAGCATTCCATGAGAAATCAGATTTCGTTTTAGTAGAGGTATGTACCTTACTTCTGTTAGGATTTTGGTTGAACCATCTTCCATTATGAACTTCACATCACCAATGCCTTGCACCGAACATGTATGATCATTTCCAAGAAGAACAGCGCCAGATTCCATCTTCTTGAGGTTGATGAACCATTCTTTGTGTGGGCACATGTGGAAAGAACATGCCGAATCAAGAATCCAACTCTCTCCGTGGGTGAATCGAACATTCAAGATTTCAAAGATTCTCACGGTGCTCTCACGATGTCCGCTACCTCGGCCTTGTGATTCCTCAAGGATTGCTTTCTTTTCCATGTATAGCAGTCCTTCTTTAGATGACCTACTTTCTTACAATGATGACATTTCCTCGTTTCCTTTTCATCGCCATATTTATTCTTTAATGGAAATAATTTCTTGGACTCAGATCCGAACTTCCTCGGTTTGTATCCCTTGTTCGATTTCTGCTTCACTGTCAAGCCTTCTCCTGCATTATCTGTTTTCCCTCATTCGGTTTACGTAATTCTTTAGCCTTTAGAGCATATTGTACTTCATCGAGAGAAATGGTGGTCTCTACCAAAAGCATTGCATCCTTCATGTGCTCGAAAGATTTTGGTAGGGAATTCACAAGATAATTGACTTATCTTCATCTTCAATCTTGACTTCAATATTTTCCAAATCGTCATGGCTTTATTGAACTCTTCAAGTTGATGTTCTATGCCTTTCTCTTGATCAATTTATGCGCTTACAATCTTTGCTTCATGTATGAGCGATTCGCGATGATTTCGTCATATACAACGCCTAGCCGCCCAAACAAAGCAATGGCACTCCTCCTTCGCAACACCACGTAGAACCTTGTCTTCGAGGCAAAGAATAATGGCACTATGTGCCTTTTCCATGATCTCAGATCTCTTATCCTTCAAGCTTCCATCAGAGATATCCTTTTCTTCCTTCAGCGCTTCCGAGAGTCCTTGTTGTATCAACATAGCTTTCATTTTGATCCTCCATAGACCAAAATCGTTTTTCCCGATGAATTTTTCAGTTTTAAACTTTGCTCCAGCCATTTCGATCGTGAGTGTTCTTCCCACAGACGGCGCCAATTGTTAAGCTTTCTTGACAATCTCCAGTAGCAACTGGAATCAATGGCAGCAATGAATACTTAAATCTTCACACAAACTAATCGCTATATGCGTTTCTGCATGCATGGACAAGAAAGTTGATACAGAAAAGGAAATGGAAGACAATGTTTACGTGGTTCGGCGTAAGCCTACTCCACGGAGGGTGAATCACGAATTCTTTATTGATGAGCGATACAAATGCAACACTACAACCTCTCAGAGAAGATGAACTCAATACAACTCACGCACCACAGCATGAATATAGTCTCTCTCTTCTCTATCTAGATATCACAGATCTTTTTCTTATGCAAAAGGAGTAGTACATGATCAATGACAAACTACTTGTATTTATATCCCCTTGAACCAGCTGAGTGCACATGCTGCACTCCTCGCAAGTGAATCAGTTTTGATGGTAACTGCACAACGGCTTCTGTTATGGGAATAACGACTTCAACTTCCTCTTGCTAACTCATCCTTATCAACTTTGTTATTTGCAAGTAGACCCTTTAGTAATATCCATTTCACATTCAGACTTCACAAGTAAAGTGAGTTTATGCAATCAAAAAGTAACAAGTTCGAACTTAATTAAATACTGAAGATAGCGGTTGTGGATTTTATATAAATTTTTTTAAAAATTGTATTTTGAAATATTCTAATATTTTATGTTAATAATAATAATAACAATAATAATAATGACACTTAGTTCAATTTGTATTTCAAAAATTACTCAAAAGAGAAAAATGAAAGATTTGTATTTAAAAAAGAAATGGTTTGTTTCCGGAAAAAAAGGTTAATTAATGGTTAGGGTATTCTTCAGTTCACCTCAAAGAAATCACTCTCACTCCCTCAACTCTTTATTCCTCCCCGTCTCTACGTCAATCAAAACTTTAACATCTTAACAGACTGTTTTTCACATGCTCCCTCTCTCTTCAACATCAATTTTTTCACTCGTTATTTTCTCTAGGATTTCATTTTATCGTGCTCAGTTGTCAGAAGTAGCTATTATTTAGTCGCCTCAGCTGTCTTTAATTTCGATTGGGTATGTGCCATTTTCGCTTATTTTAGTGAAAGATTATTTCTTTACGGCTGTAATTCAACTCCAGTTATTGAAAATTAAGTGCTTTGTGGTTGTTCTAGGTCTGGATTTTTATGGGCTTTCTTTAATTTATATTTCTTGTAATTGTAGATCTTAATTCTTGATCCCTTGCTTCAATTTGTACAGTTGTCTTGTTGTATATGCGTTGATTGGTTAATTTTTGTAGTTTCAAGCGACTTGATTATATATCATTTTTTAAAATTTCTTAATTCTCGATGTATGTTTGTTTGGTTTGATACACATTTTATAGACAATGTTGCAAAGCTTATGCTGTTGATCCTATGCTTCATTTTGAACTGATTTTCTCACTGTTGGTTTTGTCGAATTTATGTAGTTATAAATCACTTGTTTTTGAGACTTTCTTGATTCTGTTTCATTTCATTTGTTTTTTATACTCATTTGATAGACAATGTCGCAAAGCTATGCCGTTGAGCTTTACTTCGATCCTGCGCTTGAGAATCAGGTTTTGAAGGCCTGGAACGTGCTGGCTCGGCGCCAAATCAGCACTCAGCTGATTGAGATCGAATCGAGGCCTCACCTCACCTTATTTTGGAGTGATTTTGTTGATGTTGCTAAGTTAGAAAATGTACTAAGAATTATCGGTTCAAAGCAAGAACCTTTGTCTCTGACTTTCTCCTCAATTGGAAGCCTCCCAAACAACAAGAACGTTCTGTTTCTTGGCCCGACCCCATCTGCCACACTCCTACAGTTTCACTCGCAGTTGTGTGATGCCATGAAGAAAGAGGGTATAGAAATCGGGGAGGAGTACCGTCCGGACAAGTGGATTCCTCACTGCCTAGTGGCTCAAGAGGTGCCAAAGGCTCACATGGCAGAGGCATTCACTGTCTTGTGGGATTTGAAGCTGCCAGTTAGTGGATATGCAATGGAGATCTCGTTGGTCGAGTACCAACCCGTTCGTGAACTCTTCTCGTTGACTCTTGGTACACATTATCTTAGTGAGGCTTAGGTTGCTCTTTTGGATCCTATGAATGTTCCTATGCTTCTAAAAACTGGTTGTAGATTGATTGTAAGGATGGTACATATAGCATCTGATTAGGATTTATTGCAGTTGATGGCTATATGAATCTCATCAATTATGTCGATTTGCGCCCTTAGTCAAGAGATGTGCCTTGTTCGTGTAGGAATTTGTTTTGAAATTTTATTTAAACTATTTTGATAGAATGTGATACCATGCTTATAGAATCACGCTTTCCCTTTATGTTTCTTGACCTTTTGCCCGGATGTATGATGTGTTCTACACGATAATGATTTGTATTTATAATATTGCAGTTGCAGATATTTGTAGTTCATTGTTTGTTTGTTTTTTGTAACTTGATTTTGAATCTTGATTTGTTAATGTTGCATATACATGTTTCTTGATATTTTGTTTGTCATGATGGATCAGCATTGTGATCAGATTTCGGGATATAATTTTCCTCGGATAATTGCAGGTGAGCATACCCGAAAGGTTCTGTCTACCACTTGGTAAATCTATTTGAATTGAGCATGCATCTACCATCGGGTCATTGCAAATTGAGATCATACATAATACTAGATATAGGACTGACAATTTTTGACACGATTCGAACACGCATGGAATTAATGTTGCATATACATGTTTCTTGATATAGGACTGACAATATTAATTTTATGATTATTTTGTATATTTTGATTTCTATTATTAATTTATTTTCTAATTTTGTCGGACATATCGTTAACAGGTCATATTTGTGTTTGGTTTTATCATGTCGACACAACAGGCCTAACTAGATTGGTTCATGGTTAGATTGTGAATGCATTATCCCACTGGTTTCTTAGCTTTGTGTTTCTGTCGTGCGGGGAGATTCTGTTGGCTGGGGACTTGCTTCATTATGAAAGGGAAAGAGGTGAGCCTGAATTCTGTTACTTCAAGTGACTTTTATACTTCTGTTGTGAGTTAAATCTTTTCGATTTTATCTATCATGGCTTGCTAGCCTTGCTTGGGAATCCATGGTTGTACATATTGTGTTTTGAGATAGTCCTTCTGTGTTAACTGTTGATGAGAAACGATCCTTGTTTCTGAGATGCTATACATGTTGATGTATATGCGTTCTTTATCATAATCTGGACAAATTGTTAGAGACAATAATTCAATATCCACTGAAACAATCAAAAACCGTAGCGAAAAGTAAATTTACACAATAGAATAGTTTTTATCTGTAAGTTATTAATCTAATTTACAAACTGAATCCACTATAACTCGTGAATACATGAGCAAATATGATAGAAATTCTTCCTTACTACTATTAAACAATACAATAGGAATATATATTCCTTCTAATCCTATTGAGAAAAATTGTACTGAGAATATCTACAATAATTCCTTAATCTATGAGATTTTAGTGACTAAGAATATCTCATTCTATAGACTAGACAATTAGAGTATCATGTTTTGGACGGAATGTTGAACAACAAGTTCAGTAATAATGCGTTGCTTCAATGATATATTTTTGCACTCGATGATTTGGATTAATGAAGCCATTCTTCATTCCTCTATTTATAGAGTTTGAACGTCTTGATCACAAGTTTCCGTGGCACGTCGAGATTCCCTCAATCTACTCCAGATGGTGTAATTTCTTGCGCCTAAAAATCAGTTTCCCAACTGGTTTTTTGCTTGGTCCACAAAGTCAACAACTTCATTTTTATTATAGCTTTAACTTAGTTTTGTACATCTAAAACTTCTCTATTAATCCTCTAAAAGAATCGACACTACAAAGCATGATTAATAAAGTTAGATGCAGTGTTTAGATATGTCAAGATAGATAAGAATAAGATGTGTATTATAGATAATGTTATATTGGTATCGTATCTTATTGTTTGGTATATAAGATATAAAAATATAGATAACAAACTTGTTTGTTTGGTACACTAATTAAAAAACAAGATTAAGTAAAAAATTACAATTATATCCTTATGATAAATCAAATGACAATTGTAACCTCATTGGTTTCTTCGAGCTCTCAACACATAGACCAATTACCAGATCCACCTATCATCGCCGGCATAACCATCAGGCAAGCACCGATGCAAACAACAAAATCAAGCCAAACGCAATCCTCTCATCCTCTCACCTCGGTAGGCTCACCTCAACTGCAAACCCCCATTTGGACTCCACAACAACGATCACACACGACAGACACCACTCCACTTGCAAGTAAATCAGCACCCCCAAAAGCAGAGCAGTGATCAAGGCAACAAACCCCATGAAACACACATTGGTGATTTTCTTAACACAGAAGTAAATGGCTTTAAGGGACAGTTCGGTGTGAGTGTTGGGGGCTACCACTGAGACTGCTTTCTACACTCAATACTGATATTCTTTTTCAACTCCCTTTCCCAAACTCATTTGGCCACACAAACAGTTTCTCTAATCTTCTAGCCCCACATGCTAAATTTATTTGTATCAACACTAATTGAACCAAACAGGTTTTGGGAGGGTTCCCTTTCAATTACTCACTTTGAACGCTTCTGTTGCCTATAAGCACTAACATAGTAATTAACTTTTCATTCAAATATATAGATATTACCATTTCTCTTCACCTTCCACTTCCTCATTTCCACCATTCTCTACTCTCTCTCTCTCTCTCTCTCTCTCTCTCTCTCAATGTCCATCATCCATGAGAAATCTCCGAAACACTACGCAGAGAAGCAAGCAACGAAAATATCCAACAAATCAAAGAAGAGGAACGAAAATATCCGACAAATCAAAGAAGAGGATCTTCTTCTACGCATCGACGCTCTTCCTCTCCATCCTCTCCCTCATACTCCTCCTCTGGCTCATCCTCCACCCCACCAATCCCCACTTCTCTTTCACACAAGCTAACATCAATCACCTCAACACCAACACAGTAAAGCACCCAAATCCAAAAGCAATTAACCCAAAATGAACTTGCTGATAATCAAAGTTCCAATTAGGGGTAGAAACGATATCAGGACATGCTTAATTGAGGAGATAAACTTCACTGGCCTACCGTAGAATCCGTGGAAGGTGATGTGGGTGATTGAGGCGGTGGCGCACAGAGATAAGAAGACGGCGAAGATGGAGTAGAGAGCTGGGAGGAGGAGGTGAGATCTGTCGATGGGTGGCAGGTCCGGCGAGGAGAAGAAGAAGAGGAGTGAGAGAGGAGGGTAGACGACGATGTGGGTGATTGAGGCGGTGGCGCAGAGATAAGAAGGCGGCGAAGATGGAGTAGAGGCTGGGATGAGGAGGTGGGATCATCGATGGGTGGCGGTCCGTGAGGAGAAGAAGAAGAGGAGTGGAGAGGATGGATGAGCGGCGGTGGTAGTGAGAGAGAGGTGAAGAGGAGCGAGAGAGGAGGTTAGGCGAAGAGGTGAGATCTTGTCTTGAGTTTATAAGGTAGTTTTGTCTTTCCACTTTATAAATTGTATCACTGTTCAAAAGTGAATACATATCTTACCTATTTGTCCAGTTGCATATACATAAGAAGAACAGTAAAGTTGGCACAGGCTTTCCTATAAAAACGGGCCTAAAGATAAGAATCTGACATATCAAACAAATAGATAAACCCAGATATATTAGCTATCTAGGGCTTATCTTGGCTATCAAACATGGCCTTAGAGTTATCCCAACTCTAACAGGGATGTATATATGGATGTATACGTGTTCTTGATCAGAAACGATCAAGGTTCTCCTTGAGATACTATACTTGGTGATGTATACACGTTCTTGATCAGAAACGATAAACATAAACGTTCTTGTGATCCTGTACTTGGTGAACAGTTTGCAAGAAAATTATTGTTATAAAATAAAAGAAGTAAATGATATAGGTATATCAAAACACAAAAACTCCCGTACATCCGTTGACACCGTATGGACTGATAAAAATATCATTTTTTATTAAGAAAATTATCATTTACATTAAAGAAAAGTATCATTTGTTTTTTCACCTTATAATTTAGAAAGCATTATTTACATTGAAGAAAAATATCAAAGTTCGCATATGCGGATGGATGTACAGGAGACCACCTCATATCAGAATTGATAAGATTGCTTATTATCTATTATAATAGTAATAAATTCTTTGGAGGTAAACTGAATTTCTATAAATTCAAATATGTTATTGTATAGAATTCAATTATAGATATTCAAATAATATAGAATTCAACCGTAACACGTTTATAGTTTGACTATAGAAATTCCAATACAGAATTGAAGTATAGCCCATTTATAGTTTGATTAGCTAACAATCAAATTCTCAAACTCAACTCAACTTATATCTGCACTTGCAAATTCATAATTATTTCTCAATGTCAACATCCATGCCGCTTGAGCCATGTGGACCAAACAGAAAAGACTAAACCATTTTATCTCTTACATTACTACAGCTGCATATTTGTTATTTTCTTCATTTATGCACACCCAAAAATGTGGATAGATCGACATTGTATGAATGAAATGGATTGGGACAAAATATATCATAATTTAGGGAATTTTTGTGGGGTCCCATGTTTGATGTAAATTGTGGTTGATTTTCAGATCAATATCTGTGTCGTGTGATGTGAAATTTCATGTCGCTACTATCACCTTCTCTTGGTTTCTCCTATCATTATCCTAAGTATGCCAATCATTTATTTGCTTTTACTTTGGGTGTTTGGCTAACTTTATTTTAGAGAACATAAAACGAGAAGAACATAAGATGTTTCAAGAATAAGAGATAATCTCAAGTCTTCGTAAGTTGTTAAAGTGTTTGGATAATTGATCTTATAAGTTAGATAAAGAATCTTGAGTTAGAGAGAGAAAATCATAGTTAAAGAGATAAAATTGACGAGATGTGAAGTTGATAGTGTATGTGTAGGAAATAACGAACTATAATAATGTTATTTTGGTAAATTCATGATTGCTTATAAGTTTATGAAAAAATAAGTTAGTGTTGACCAACTTTTTTTTAGGGGGAGCTTATAAGCTGTTGTAGCTTATTTTCACAGCTTATAAACTGTTTAAGAGCTTATTTTATCAAACACTTTGCAACGGCTTATAAGTTCCTAAACAGCTTATAAACTCCTAAACAACTTATAAACTGTTTTAAAGAGCTTACAAACTCAGCCAAACACCCTCTCTTATTGCCCTCTTTGGAATTTTTATTTACTTTTTCTGTTTTTAATCTGTGTATATTATCTGATTATCAACAATTCATTGCGACGAGTTATGTAGGTAAACATCGGTAGTGGTTCTAGTTTAACTCGACACTTGTGGTTTTATTATTTAATTGTGGATGCTTTTAACATGTAATATAAAGTTTATCGAATAGGAATGACAATTTTGACATGATATGAACATGCACTTAATTAATATAGGTTTTGATCCTATCATGTACGTGTTAGTTGATAGGAAAACGAAAATTCCATTTGGTATCGTGTTGTTTTTGTGTAACATGATAATTTCATGTTGGTGTTCTCGTCGGAACGTGTCATTTTCGTGCATTGATGGAGGTTTTGCATAACAATTTGCACAAAATTCGGATAAATTTAAAGGCCCTGTAAGAGAAAAATAAAAATAAAATTGGCTTGGCTGGGCTCTCCTCGCCCTATGTGTAGCCAATAATGGTTTTGTGTATAATCGAATTACGATTATATATAGCATATATATTCGTAGCATAGGTTAAACATATTAGTTTAGCATTTTCATTAAAGCGTAGCACATGAGCATGGATCGAATAATAATCCGCTTAACTACAATACAAAGCAAGCACAAAAATTAAATCTCAACCATTGGTCCAATAATCAAGGCCCGATTCATTCCTATTTCTACCAAATTATCCATTCTACGTTGAATATATATATATATGGATGGATCAAATGAAACTATATCTTTTTGCGAACTCTGCAACCATGCATAACACGTTGAAGATGATGTAAAAGCAAGATAAAGTTGTGCATAACTTTTCTAAAATTATTTTGTTGTGCAACAATTTTAGAATGTTTTCGTTGTCACAACTTTATAGGTTTTATTCATCAACTTTATACGTCTATGCATAGTTCTCAAGTTCTTAAAAAAGATGAGTTCTCACTGGATCCAACCCCTATATATATATGTATATATATATATATATGTGTGTGTGTGTATGCGCGCGTGTGTAGTTTTATTCATCTTCGTTTTATTTCATATTTAGAGGTTGAATTTATCATATCATGTCGTTATATTGTATCGTATCAACATGAACGAAATCACATATATGTCGAGCATATTCTTAATAGATTGTGTTCATGTTTGATCTTATTGTGTCAATATAATAAAGACACACAAATTGTCAATCCTAAATATGGGGTTGCCACCTTTTATGTAATGTTTGTAAGATGATGAGAAACATGCAAACATTACTCAATGCGTGCTTTGGATAAAAAACATTCATGTGGAATGCCTCGCGAACCTCATACAAGGAAAACTAAGATGAAACTCTGCATGACCTGCTCAGCCTACAGAATATCGTGAAATCCAATGTCGAGACCTTTCAATTCATCACAACAAAACCCTAAAGGTTAGATCTCTATGTGTTTAGTTCAGTTGATTAAGAGCTAGTAGATTTTGAGACAATAACCAATGATCGAGTACTAATAGTCATATTGTAGAAGTTTCATCTTCTTTAAGGCGGCTCTTTGTATGCATTATGCAAATGTTCTCCTAGTTATTAG
This sequence comes from Salvia rosmarinus, assembly GCA_036937905.1. NCBI lineage: Eukaryota > Viridiplantae > Streptophyta > Magnoliopsida > Lamiales > Lamiaceae > Salvia > Salvia rosmarinus. The sequence continues at coordinate 67,873,963 of CM072817.1, forward strand.
TTAACTACTGAGATATCATAATTTATCCTTTCATATTCTCGATGAAGTCGACTCGTGGAGTAAATAACTTCCCCTCACAATAGCAAATGGTGGTGTAACTGTAGGGTCCAATTAAATTAAAATCTGACAACGGTCAGGTTTAATTATAGATATACATTATTCGCACAACACGAGGCTCCAACACGATAGGCATATAGTGTAATTTTCACATGTATTTATTAGGTTTCGTAACTCATGTCTATAAAGTAAAAGTTATGATACGACAAGTCGACAACGGTAGGGTTTTCCAAAAAGAACAATAAAAGAAAAGAAAGGAATTTATGTTCCTTCTTAAGTTGTTTCTGGTCTTATTTTTTTCTTATGTATTGCAATATACTGTTAAAATTAGAGACATAAATTGGGGGAAAGCAAAGTTTCGTTTATTCTCAAAGAACTTTCACATCTTTCCATTATTACTCAATTATAAAGAAATAGTTGCTAATTATATACTTTTTCATGATTGTGCAAATACTTTCATATTTGTATTTTGTGTAAATAAATTACGGTTACACGATTGAACTATATAAAAATTAATTGAATTAAAATTTTAAAAAGTTCAGAATTATCCATATTTAAAATGGGACTCGTACACACTCCACTTATTAGTGGAAAAACAAGCAAGACACGAACCTGACATTATACAATTAAAAGGACATGTGTCCGTCATTTTGGATGGCCTAGTGGTTAAGTGAGTTTAGTGGCCAAAAAATTCACATATTTGAACCTCATTAATGCTTCTATAGGTCTGAGCCAGAATTTTCAAATGTGGTTTCTGGTCCTCGTGATTTGTGGTATTCAGCAAGAATACGAGATTTATCGATGTCGTCGAGCTATTGCACATGAATGTAATGTGGGGTTTACAAATACATATGGAAAGTAGTGGCTACGGGTTTACCAATGGAAAGTAGTGGCAACTATTGCACATAAATGTAATGTAGGATTTACCAATACATATGAAAAGTAGCAGATGTGGATTCTCATGAATTAAAAAAAAGAAAGTAATATGTGTCTTATATTTTACGATTTATTACAGATTTAAATGTGGCCCTATCATATTAATATTGTTAAGTTTGAAAATAACGGGACTTGAATGTCTATCACTTATACCTAACTAAATCTGTCAATTTCAATAAAGTAGGCGAGCGTTGATCGAATTCCATTAAAACGAGCCCCAGTATGTTTTGGGAGCAGACGGGGACCAAGAGAGGGGGCAGTGTGGGGTACTAGGGTTTATTGGATTTTTAAAAAAAATTGGGGGTATATTAGTAATTTTATTTAGTAATTTAAAAAAGATTTCTTATTTATATTTATTTACTGTAAATATCCAACAATATTTTTATTTTTGCACAACAAAACAAACCAACATAAAAGACATAATAATTTTTTCGTCACAAATACTCATGTAAGTATTATTAATTATATAATTAAAATTTGTTGCATGTGTGTATAACTATTGCTACAAAAATAGGAATTACTTAAAGAATAACTTCAATGGATGAATGATGAATTTTATTTTTTTGAATTGTTGTGTCTTTGCCATTGAACCGTTCGAGGCTAGAAATATTTTCAGTTTATTTGTTTTTTTCAATCTTTGAGGGAAGGGTGAAAGGTAGTGGAGAGAAGGGCGACATCGACGGCAGGGCTGTTATCGACCGATAGGGGAGTGGTGGAAGTCTTTACCACCAAATAATTCTTGTAATCCTGCTAAGAATCGACATCGGGGAAGCGGTGGCAGGGTTGTCGTCGGCCTATAGGAGAGTGGTGGATGTCGTTTATCACCAAATAATTCATACAATCGTGCTAAGAACCAAGATTAGTATAGTGATAAGCAGGATCGAACCACAGAGAACATGTTACTGAATTTAATTTCCTAAAGATCGAGTTTGGTGTAATCATCACACTTTAAATTGGAGAGAAGAATAATACTTAACTAAGAAAATAATAAAAATAACTAAGATGACAAATAAGTAATAAATCAAGACAAAAGGGACTCCGCTTGAATAAATCCACACTACTCATTACCTTTGATCATCGATGCAAATATATATTAATTCTTATAAACCAACCAGTTATAGGGTACCGTGAATGCAGTGGACATACCCCAATTCCTACATACTTTATCTATAATTAGCAAGAGACGATGGACTAATTATTTCCCTTATTAAAACACAACCTAGTTGAAAATGTCAAATCTAGATTTGATATTCTAATAGCTTTAAAAATTGAATGAACCTAATTTAGACAAATTTATCCAATAACGCAAGTAATAATTCGCCTACCAATCTATTCCTACTACTAATACGATATATTCGTCATTAATTAACCATAATTCAACAATTACGAATTGAAAGAACTAATTGATACTAATCTGGATTAACCTAAATTGATCAGACTTAAGAAAATCAGATTAAAATTCTACTCTAGAAACCATCAAAATTCAATTAAATTAATTAATCAAATAATTAAGTCTCGCATATATAGTATTTTATTATTTTAATCAAGAAATTAGTTACTCATAATAATAAATTCCCATAACATATAGTAAAAACAAAATATTATAATTAATATAAAAATAACGAATTAAGAAAAAGGAACAAATAGTACTAGGGGTGAGATTCGGTTCGGTTTTGGTTAACCGAAACCGAAATCACCTAAAATAGCTAACCGTAACCGATACCAATCGGTTAAACAATTAACCGATTCGGTTAGTCGGTTTGGTTAGCGGTTAATCGAAATTAAATTTTTTTTTAAATAAAAAAAATATACAAAATACAAAAAATAACCGAAAATAACCAAAAATAACCGAGATTAACCGAAATAACCGAGATTATTTCAAATATTACAGAAATTATAATATTAAATTAAATAATTTTTATTTAATAATTAAATTAATTAATTAATTAATTAATTCGGTTAATCGGTTATACCCGATAACCAAAATTCACATAAAATCGGTTATCGGTTAACCGATAACCGACTTTTCGGTTTCGGTTCTCAATTAACCGAAACCCGATACCCGTTTAAGCACCCCTAACAAATACTATAACCACCGGAGTATAAGAATATTAATATCTTCCATAAATTTGTTCTTGCGATTGCCAATGGAGATGATATTCCAAAAAGAAATATAATAACAAACTCTCCTCGTAATTGTCCTCTGCTTTCAGCCGCAAATGAATCCCCCCTTCGCTCCAAAAAGAAATCTAATAACAAACTCTCCTCGTAATTGTCCTCTGCTTTCAGCCGCAAATGAATCCCCCCTTCGCCAAACACAACTCCTAACTCCTATCTAATTAATACCTAATTAGCCGCGCGTGAGTTCGTGGCCCAAAAGAAAACAATAATGATAACTCCTAGCCCAACTCAGTCACTTTTGTGACTTAATAGTTAATACTCCCAATACAAAAAATAACAATCTTTTAATAAACTAATTAAATTCTGAGGATAAAAACTAGGTAGTTTTTGCTTCTATTTTATAATTACAAATAATAAAGCTCTAATTTTCTTTTAATTCCTCTTAATCTTCATCTTTTGAGATCTTCCAAAAATCACAAAAAATTCCTTCTGCTTTCTTCCGTCTTGATGCCCTTAGCAACAATTATTCTCATTATTGCATTAAATGATAATTAAATGCAGCTTAATTCCTTCAAAGCACAAAAAATCTAAGTAAAAATGAACAACAAAAATTCACACTTTAGAGAGGGAGGTGAGATGTTGGCAGGTTGTAGAGACAACGGCGGTGTGGTCTTTGTTGGTTCATGGTAGTGAGAAGAAAGGAAAGGGAAAGGGAAAGGGAGATAGAGATGAGGATGGGATATTGAATTCTGGTGATGGCTCGTTGGATTTGGAGATGGGACAGTGGCGACATTGAGAAAGGAGGGGATATGATTTTGAGTTCTTAGAGAGAGAAAGAGCGAGAAGGGTGGGGGAAAGAGAAAGGCAAGAGACGGCTGAGGCGATCGGTCGCTGCTGTCACTGACGGCAGGCGAAAACGGCATGAGAAATTGAAGGAGGGGTGCGATGTATGTGTCGTGTCACATGTAGAGAGATATAGTCTAGGGAGAAATGGAGGCATGGAAGCCAATGGAGATAGCGACGAGCTAGGCAGAAATGGTGTCGGGAACCAAAGGCGACAGAGACGATGATTTTGAGGAAGAATAAGTGAGTATATTTGTGGGTATCTAGTATAGAAAGAGACGTAAAAGAAAACAGAGAGGTTGACTTTTCCTAAACAAAAAGGCCGAGTCCCCCACTATTTCGGAGCCTTTTTTTCTACTCAATTTGGAATTTCAGATACATACTTATTAGATTAATTAATGTATGTGAAAATTACAATTTATTTTGCACGCCATCTAAGAACCAGCACAACTTAGTTTAAATTACTATCACAAAACCTAGTTTTGTGGTTTTCACCATATTTATAAGAGTGAGCAATCATGGTACTTCAAGCCCCATTAGAATAAAAGCCTCATTTAAGATTGGTAATGTTTCATTTTTCTTCTTAAAGAAATGCTAAAAAATCAAGCATATTTACTTACCTCCTAATTAATCGATATAGCCTGCGCAACAAATAATTAGCCAGATCATATGGTTTTTACATTAAAAAAATATTCCGGTGAAATATTTTCAACCGCATTAGTACTAGAATTCAGGAAATTGATATTTGAAAAGAAGCCATTTTTATTTTTTTTACATTTAGATTGGTGGGTGATGGATTCAATTTGTAAATCTAGTAAGTAAAGATAAAAGACTAATCTTGTAAAAATTATTAGACAATGAATGTGGAGTAATAAGTGATCGTCGTCAACTGCAAAACATATTCAAATGGGGCCTCTAAATAGATTCTCTGACGCTCAAGTCAGTGATGCATAATTTTTAAAGTTTATTGATAGCTTAAGATTGAATGTTTGACCGTTGTATGATGATGATATTATAAATGTAAAATATGGCATAAGATAACTATAAGTCGTTATCAAATAGGACTAAGATACGCCTAGGTCCTTCCAGATATGAGACATGTGTTATGAAGATTTCTTGTAATTAGGAGTAGATATACGTGTAAGGAATCATCTCTTATCCGGAGATAAGAGTCATCACATTTGATAATTCTGGTTGATAACATCACTCATGCATTGTCGTATTAAGTTCGCCTTGAACAATCCTGGCGGTCCAGATCTAACATTAGGTCTGAATGATAGTATGGATCTTGGTGATTTGGCACTTTGTGTCATTACATGAAGATATATCTCAACATTTCATAGATGTATTTATATAAATATGCATAGTTGATATTTATTTTATATCAGTCAAGATGCTACTTTTTTTTTTGGAGTCCATCAATATAGAAGTAGGTTAACATGTGAATTTGTACATAATTCATTTTATATTTTACTCTACAATAGAGTGAATTGTTAAAAATGTTCTAACACAACGTATAATATTTAAAGTGCCGACCGCAGTCTTAGATCAATTGGTTAAAAACTAATAGATTTGGAACAAATGTCGACCGCAGCTTCACGCGATTTTTCACCGTGTAACTTCACTTAAAAATGTATCTTTTGACTTTGAAAATAAAGTGGTGCCTTTCTTGTGTACTTTAACCCTTCCACTTCGGGAAGTAGGATACCCCTTTGGCTCCTATCATGTTCACAACTAGGATTGATAATTTTTGATACGATACAACAATACGATATGAATATGTACATGATAAGGACATGATAATTTTGTGTCGTATTCGTGTAAGATTTATATTATTCGTATAATACGATAATTTTCATGTTGTTTCGTGTACGTGTCGGATCGTGTCGTGTTCATATATGTCGTTTTCATATAACCCTCTAATATTTTTATATATTTATTATTAATTTTACTACTATTTTAAATTTTTATTGTTAAAATATTTTCTAGTTTCGGTTTGAATTTATCGTCTCGCGTCGTATAAAAAAAATCACGCCATATTCATGTTCATGTTGTGTCTGTGTTTGTACATTTTATATCATGTTTGTGTTCTTATCAGATAAATCTTTAACTGATCGTGTTCATATTTGATCTTATTGTATCGTGCCGTCCTGTCAATACAATATGACCTGATACATACAAATTGACGGCCTACTTAAAATAGCGTGTGAGAAACACAGATATACATGTGTCTCTGCAAATGCAATTTTACATGTTTACTTAAGTATTTTGTCTTTCCATCCCTTTTAAAACTTTTTAGGATGGTTTGACTACAGCGTATCCAATTTGATTGGGCGTGGGGATGGGATTTAAGAAACTTTCTTTTGTTTTGGTCTTGTTTTAAGAGCTCTCCCATTCTACCATCAAATTTGTATCTTCCCATATGACACTTTTGTATTGAGGTAGATAACAAGTATTCCTCATGTATTTTAATGTAAAGTAATATTTCTATTTTTAAAGATAATATTTTTCTTAGGATGATTCTCTAATGAAATTCACATACACTATGAGTTAGGGCTGACAATTTTCGACACGACACGAAAACACGACACGAACACGCACGAAATTAACGGGTTAGTGTTTAGCCGTATCGTGTTCGTTAGTGTTTAAGGACACGATATCGTGTTCGTGTTCCGATATCGTATCGATTCGTGATAAGGACACGATAATATTTATATATAGTTAATATTAATTTAATTATATTTTTTATATTTTATTTATTTATTTTCTAATTTTGATTTAAATTTATCGTTTCGTGTCATGTCGTGTCGTTATCGTGTCGTGTCAACACGAAAAAAATCGTGTCATATTCGTGTTCGTGTCGTGTTCGTGTCGTGTCCGTGTCAGTACATTTCGTGTCGTGTTCGTGTTCGTGTCGGACAGATCCTTAACGGGTCATGTTCGTGTTTGGTCTTATCAGATCAGTTCGTTATCGTGTCGACACGATAACGACCCGACACGCACGAATTGTCAGTCCTACTATGAGTGGAATTATTATCTCAAGGGTATTTGTATTAAAAAGTTTGATTTCGGCTCTTTTGTTCTATGTTGAATGCCCATGCACCTATCAGTTAATTTAGATTGGTTAAATTTATTTGCCGTCATTAATGTCGATGTTAGGGGTGTTTGTGCATTAGTAAATATTTCTCCTATTTTTCATTTAAAAAGTTATGTTGCTAAAAAAAATAGTCAAATATTATCTCAAATCTATTAGCTTCTAATCAAATGAATTTAAAAATGCAAATTGTTTTTCTTGGACAAAAAAAGCGACTTTTATCATAATCGGAAGAACAATATCTACCTTTTTCCGCTATAATTTTATTGAGGTAGAAAATAAATTCATAGAATCACAGTTGCCAACTTGTGTAGTTTTGGGCCAATTTTATTGAACAGTCGAAATATTCAGGTCCAGCTAATTGGGCTATATTTTATCCAGACTATAAAATTATGGCCTTCATCCTAAACCTAGTGTTCGGATTCTCTATCGTCTCGGAAAATTTGGAGAAATATTTTGACATATTATGTAGGTTGAATATTGACAAACTCATAAATGTCATTCTATCTATTAAGAAGAATAACATTATTATTATAATACACAATTAGTTGATTTAAAATTTGAGGAAGAATACATTAATACTCAAAGAATAGTTGAGAGGGAAGAATAACTAACTAGAGAAGATAAAAAGAACCCAAAACTATCAGATGGACAACCCAAAAACTAATTCATTGCATAAGTGGCATAAAAAGCAAATGATTAGGTCTCAGTTGTAGGCTACATGTCTCGATCAAAACGTAAACGACAATAAAGACCCATGCTAAGGCAAACCACAACCATAGGGAAACCGTCGCCTGTCCATCCTCCCGCCCATCTTTCATCCTGCAAAATATTTTGAAAGAGATTTTGGGTTGAGTATTAATGTACTCAGTGAGTTAACTTGCCCATTTTATAAAATTTATTGCGAGAAATAAAATCTGGTGACATGTTTATATACCTCATACTTGTAAAGGTTTTAAAAAGAAAATCCACTTCACGATTATGTAAAAATGTTTTTTCTTTTCTTAAGCTGAAACTCCTAGCACGTGTAATTTGCTGGGTTAGTGTCACATGACCCTGACCCAAGGGATTTCTCACCAAAGCCCTTAAGTTTGCTGCGGATGGGGGACCCAGTTGAGCCACACCCACCAACAGACTTCTGGTGCACACAAAACCTCATCCCAAAAGGGAATAAGGCTCGATCGTTTCTAATTTCTTGGCCGAAGCCCTGGTGGCGTCAGTAATATTGACCCTGTAAGGGAAGAATGCAACAAATATTTTACATGCATTCACAACTTTAACTTTAAAAGCTTTAGACTTACTAACTCAAGATACCTTATAAAATACACATGTTCTTCCTCTTGATTGTGCGAGGTTATCTAGATGCTTCATCTCTCTGTCTGACGTGCCCTACAAGATAAATCTAGGCCTTAAGTATCATAGACAAAGATAACAACCCCACCGTTACAAAAAATATCTCACCACGATCCAACCGAGACAAAACTACTTCACCTAGGTCCACCTATTTTCGGATTTTTAAATCTGGAGTTGAAATTTCTGTGGGGTTTTAGAAATCGTTTTTCTATTATAAAAACATGTCATGTCGTGCTTCCAAAACTTGATTATCTTTTCAAGAAAATTGTACCTTGACATTTATCTTTTAATAAAATCATGGAATGCACCAAACCATGTTGTGTTGATTTACACCTATTAATGACGATGTTGTAACGTCCTATCATGATACGACATGTATGTATGCAATCAAGTAATATCACATAAGTAAAGATCACATATAAATGCTCAAATAGAAATTTCCCATACATAGTCAAGTTCCAAAATTTTCCTGAAATTTATGCACCAACGCCCCTAACGTTTGGCTCAAAAGAAATATGGGAGTAAAGATACATTCTAGAAACATCTACATGTATAAAACATGTTCATAGAAGGTTTGAATTCAAAAGAGTTATGGTTCTAGAGTTATCGAGTCTCAAAGTAGGCCACTCGAAACAATTTCAAGACTTAAATTTTTCTAGAAATTGATGGGTAGCATGCCCACTTCGGGACTTCGTATATTTGACTCAAAACTGACACGTGCTCTCAGAGGCCCATTCAGAAAACCTTGTCACACATACTACAAGTTCATAGAAATAATTAACTCCAAATGAGTTGTGGTTTGGAACATATAAGGTCTCAAAGATGACTACTTACAACAGAATCCATATTTAGGAAATTTTTCACTCTTTCCAGAATTGGCTAGTCAATAGGGAGTTTTTAAATTACAATATCTTTTGACTCAGAAAACCAAATTATGAGAAAAGAACCATTTTAAAAACCTTGTAACATGATCTACAACTTCCAACAAGTTTCACTAAAAAGACTCACTGGGTCGTGAGATATGGTGACAAAAAGTAGGCTAGTCAAAATATGATAGTATTGAGTAGGGTTTTTATATGGACTCAATGGTACATCAAACGGGTTTGGCTTCGGCTCAAGTAATCCAGATCCTAAATAGAAATGTTTATCAAATAATGGGTAGTGATTTTTGACCCAAGAGGTCGAGGCAAAGACATAAACAAAATGTTTCAACTTGTAGCAAAATAGTACATAAAATCAACATATAGCAGTCTGGTTCAAACATGAATGTCTATTTCTCTAGCATGATTGAACACAAAAAAAAAAATATTGTCATAGTAGACACATAAATTAGTAACTTTATAGAATAAACCAGTCAAAATAACACCGCAACATGCTCAAATCTCGCATGCAAACATAGACCATGAGCCAAAAATTTCATAGCTTTACCAAAGAGACAAACAAAATCCAAATTCGTCCACAAGACTCATTTCTCAACCAAATGATCTCAAAAAAATCTCTTTGAACCCTTTTGATGTCAGTAGAAAAATCCCTCAAACAATTTTAGAAAACATGTTTGTTAAAGGAGTCAATTTATAATATTTCAAATCTTTTGTGAAACTAAGGATCATATTTTAAGAACAAAATTGGAGGCTCAAACCTCACTAGATTTTAAAATTGAAAACAGATATGAAATCCACATGAAAAAGAGCAGTTTGCCTTTTTGAATCGTCCTGATCGGAGCTGTAAAAAGGAAGTTATGGAGGTGGTGGCAAGATGACGGCTGCTTTTGTTTTAGCTCGGTATGGCTAGTTTTCGATCATGTTTTTGAAAACGGGCTTCGGAAATGAAATCTAAGCTTGAAATATGTTGGGGGTTCAACCTGTCGTTGATCAACGACGGAATTACGACGACTTACTATCCGTCGTTGATTGTCCGTCGTTGATCCGTTGTTCATCCGTCGTTGAGTTTGTACGTCGTTGATCCGTCGTTGATTTTATCCGTCGTCATTCCATCATTGATTAACGACGAAATTAGTTCCATCGTTAATCAACGACGGAATGACGACGGTCTAGCTTACATATATGTTAAGGTATAATACCGTTTTTGATCCGTCGTCGGTTCGTCGTTATTCGCCGATGGATAGTTTTCCTTCGTGTTTCCATCGTTGTACGCACGTTTTTCTTGTAGTGATCCCCCTTTATTATATTCTATTACTTGCATGTCTCTAGAATCTTTGTATTATTTCATGAGGATTTTAGCTCGACTTATGTAAGTTGTTATATTTTGTATTTGTTATAATTATTTCATATTTCTATATTTTCAAACAATAAAATTTAATAGGTTATAAATAGAAACTAAAAGTGTCAATTTATAAATCTCATAATTTGTAATGATAATATTAATTTCTACAAGCAATTTACTTCAAGAATCACATAAAGAATTAACTTAAATTAAAAGAGAAAAAATAAAAAACAATTATAATATTACTATCTAATTTTTAAGACAGTTGGCCCCTCACAAAAGTCACAAGCCAAATGGTGATGTTCCGGGTGCCATCTTGGAGTATTTTTGAAACTCGAAAGCTCACAAAGGTATGTGTAAGTTTTCGAACTGAGACTTGTTGTAATTATGGGTAGTTATTATGATCAATGGTGTACGGTAGAGCCGGCAAAATTGGCCCAGCTCGATGTAAATACATCAAATTTTGAAGAGCACTATTAATTCTCAATCAATTTTACATGTAAATACATCAAATTTTGGCTCTACACGGCGTCGTTTTGGTCAATAAAAACGATGTCATTTTAATTATCGAACAACTTTGCCAACTCAGATTTTTCAGCGTTAATCTTGGTCGAAATCGCATTCATGTGCAAAATCAAGACAAATCAAAAATTCGATAATTACCACTCAAATTTTTAAAATTAGTATGCAAAACCAAAATTTGGTGAAAGTTTAATAATTTACAGGAAAATAACCTTATTATTTTTAGCTGGTACTAGGGTAACATTAAAATTTAAGGTTATGTAATTAAGACAATAATTGTATTGAGAATGAATGTTTTCTCCAAATGGCACGTTTTTATTTTGGGAGAAATATTGAGAATGAATGTTTTCTCCAAATGACACGTTTTTATTTTGGGAGAAATAAAATGCTTTCCTTGAGAAACAAGAAATATTTACGATATTACATACTAACAAGAAAAACAAATAGATAAAATATAGTTTTAAATAGAATCATATATTTAAAGCAAACAGGTTTCGAAACGAACAAGTATTCATTAGTAGTAAAATCAATCGAGTACTTCTTATTCTTATTTCGTAACAGTTAATAATGACTAATGAGGCCATATTTTTAATAAAGTAGGCAATGCCAAAATTCTCAGTTCAATTTAGATAGTATTCTTTTCTATATTCCAAATTTTGTTACTATTAAATTGAAGCTGGAGAGATTTTAACGAGACCCGACTTCAAGGATTATTTTCTTTTTTGACAAAGGTGTTATGTTTTGTTCTATTTCTTTTTCATTTTTATAAATTAATTGCCCCAAAATCCTCCTTTCAAGGTGTCAACTGTTAATAAATCGTTCATTTCAAGCATAAAGAGAAACGTTGATTTCTTATTTAATAATATGAATAGTATGTGTGATATGTTTATGTATTCATTCGAACTTCTAGCGTAAAGCTGACAAAATTATCGGGCTGTTCCGAACCAAAAATTTTGGGCCTCTAAATATGAAGTCCAGCACAATTCCGACGGACAAACGTTTGTTAGTTTATTATTCAACTTTTAACATATAAAATTGACATATTAAATTTTAAAAAGATAAAAAATTGTTTAAAATAATAATTTAAGAAACTAATAAATAATTATGTAAAAATATATATTTAATATTATAATCAGCATACTTTTTAGCCCTAAAACCCTAAGCATTTTTGCCTGAAGCCCAATCACTCCGGAGATTTTTTTTCGAACGGGCATTTGGGCCTATAACTTTAAAATCCAACCAAATCCAAACCCGGATATCCCAAGCGAATCTATTGAACCGGACCCATTTTGCCAACTCTATTCTAGTGTATGCAAATCTGTCTCATTTTGAAAGTCAAAATATATCAATCCTCCCAAAAATAGAATATACTGAAAATCGTGAAAGAAAAATAACCTAATAGGTCATAATAAATTATTAGTTTATTCTATAAAAAATTTATTAGTACAAATATTATATTCAAAATTCAGGCGTGCAAAGGAATTCTTTATATTCAGATTAACAAAGAGAACGTCGTCAAATTTAACGTGAAAACCAGCCAACAGCTGAACTTTCATCTAATGAAAAATATCCTGTATATATTCCAAATTTGATATCACGCACAGTAAATAACTCATCAATAGCTCATGGCTGTGACAATCTACAAGCAAAGCACAAATCATTAGAAAAAAATAAATATAAAAACACACAATATAAAAACTAGTAATAAAATATTGCTAGTCTTAAATTTGGCCTCATGTAGGTCACGTAAAATCATTAGGATCTATAGCACAATACGTGCTTCACCTGCCTCTGCGAACACTTCAAACTTTCATCGTATATACAAGTATAAAACTTTCAAATCTCACCACGACAATGGACCGGGAAAAATATTGCCAGTTAAAGCTCGTGTATGGTTCACGTTCTTTATATTATGAGCCTGCAACTAGTTCCTCCCGAGCAGAATTGGTCACACGAAGGACAGCTTGAGCAGTTAAAGGCGAAAGCTTTGATTGGCAGAAGTCCTCCCAAGATGCTATAACAGGCTGCTCGGGTACTGCAGTGGTTTCTGGGACTTCAGATTGCTCGGGTACAGCAGTTGATTCTGGGACTTGAGATTTCTCGTATGCAGACTTCAGCTCTAACAACAGAGCACGTGCAGCATCCCTGGACTCAGGAAGCCGGTCACTGAGCTGGGATGCACCTATTACGATCAGTTTGTCTATACCAAAATCTTCAATTCCGTCAATTCCCTGCAAATATTCCCACACAAAGACAACCGAGATGGCACAAATGGAAAAAATTTAGCGGGAAAGATGGGAATAACAGGATTGCACTAGTCAAATATTGAAACACACAAAACAAAAGGAAAAGAATAAAAATATAACAAAGAGCACACCATGTCTTAAGAGTTCTTACCAGCCGTGGGACACTTCGAGAAATACAGAGAGACGCCTTAGCTCGGATCCGAGGATTTCTATGCGTAACATAAGTTTGCAACTTGGGCAATAACAAAACAGGAGAAACCCAGCTTGTCAAGGCTACTAATGCACTTTCAGCTGCCTCACAAACGAATTTCTTGTCTTGTGATGATTTGAGGAGAAGTTGAACAAGCTAACAGGAATAATGGAAAATTTATAATTGAAATATATAAATAAATAATATCCAAAAAAGGACTGTTCACAAGAAGCACAAGTGGAGAGTAATAGCATAAATGAATTTCAAATTATCAATTAAATATATTACCAAAGGATCCAATGAATCAATTATGCTGTCCTTATTCGCTTTGAAAAGGTCTGCGGCAGTCATAATTGCAGTTTTGCAGACAGCACTTCTTGGATTCTTTAGGGCTTTCACGAGTAAGGAGATTACTTCATCCCTGGTGTTAAGAATAAATGTGTCATATGATATGAAGCTCAGCAAATACAGTTAAAGCAATGGGATAACAATTTTTCTGCCAAATTAAATAGAATATGATACTTACAACATACTAACAATAGCTTCCTTGTGAAATATAGACAATCGACGAACACTGTTGAGTGCATCACACAATGTAACCCAGTCTTTGGAGCTAAGTCCTGATAAGAGTGCCTGGAACCAGAGTGCAAGATAAGTATTAACATCCCTTCCCATTATTCATTTCAATGATGGCTTCATTAATAGAGACATCTCATTCATTCATATCTGCTTTAAGACAGTACTGGGGAAGCCTGTAAAGAGTATTTAGTGGAAAACACCCTTACCTTCAGAGAATCATCCACATCTTCTACATCCTTCAAATCCTCAGACTCAATGTACTCTACTTCTATATTGGTTATCACTGCTTCAGAATTTTCTGTTTCGTCTATCTTAACAGAAGTGCCAACCACTGCAGCCATCCCTTTCCTTTGCCTTTCTTCGCAGTCTTCGCTCACACCTTCAACCTGAGCTTTTATGATGCTCCCGTTATTGAAGCTTCCATTTATCTTCTGAGACTCGGGTACATTATTATCTCTGACAGCTATCTCAGACATTATAGAAGCCTGAAGCAACAATGATAAGAAAGCAGTGGAGTTTCAGAAAAGTATACATAAGAAATATGATTGATCATACATCAACAAGTAGGCGAGCCAAAGTTGAGATGGATAGTTTAGCATTTTATATATGCAACGCTAATAAAAATCTATAGATGTCTTTATTCAAAACATTGACTCATGTAACCAGGTAATTTACTGCAAACCAGTAATGACAGAAGGGACAAGATGTGGAAATATAATAACTGTTCAGGTACAATGTTCTAAAAAACCAAAGACGTAACTGAGGCATTTTGCCATGGCAAGGTGAGGCATAAGCCTCAGACTAAAGACAATACATAGCACCCCAAACATTAAAGTAATGGTTTAGAAGTGTTATAAACATCAAATTAAATGCATAAAGTGTTCATAAACTAGTGCGGCAGTCAGCGCTAGTGCAGAGAGATGAGCGTCTGTTTGAGGAAGAGAATACAATCCTGTTTTTCTTCATTCCTTTCTTTATTTAATTTTTTGGTTTAATAATAGATTTAGGTTTATATGTTACAAATTATAAAACAAATCTGAACAGGCTTTTAATTTGAAGTTTAAAATGATTGGGCCCAAAAACAGACCCAGAAACTCTAAAATCGTCCAAAATCTAGACTTGCGCCTCAGCGCCGCCTCACACACCTCAGCACCTCTTGCACCTCAGTCTGGCGAGGCTTAAGCCTCAAACCCACCCACAGAGGAGTGCACCCTGAGGCTATTTCTGACCACCTTGTCTTGAGACGCGCCTAGAGGAGGACACGTCAAACATTTTTTACAACACTGTTCAGGTCATGTGGTAAGCAAATATGGATCTATGGACCAATGTGTAAAGCAAAACTCAGCTTTCAGATAGTAAGATTTTTCAGGAGCTCATTAACAATCAAAACATCCAAGCTACATATAGCAGTACCAAAGGTCAAATGCACTAACTAAAACTGAGGCTACAAATTCTGGGGAGTTCATATCTAGATTGTGTTCCTCAGATTTTGATAATTTACCAATCTCAACTGTCTAGTGCTCATCACCAGTGATTAAGCACAACAGAGTCTAATAGAAAATTATAGAGAGATGAAGTTGTTTCATCAAATTCGAGTGACAGAACTAATATGCATCAATTCATCATCTGGCATTCACTATAATTGACCTAATCACTATGAAGCAAACACAAGTCTCAGAACCAGAAATTCTCACGATCAGTTTTACTACACATTGATGCTGATTCCAAAATTTCCAAAAGATTCGTTGAAAATACCAACTCTTAAGTTATATACCAGCCTCAGATTGGTAATAATTGATCACCATCTACCTAAAGATAGAAAATTTACTAGATCAAGAAAACTCAGGCTTCAGCCGCAGCCCGCAGGATACTCAAGTATAAGGACGGAGGCTATTCAATTAAAAACCTCCCTCAAAACCCTAATTCTCATCCAGCTTTCCTCTAAACCCATCAAAACAAATGAAAACTATCCAGTATGTCACGAGAGATCAATAAAAATTAGCAGATCGCTCAAATTTGAACTTCAAAAACCACACCAATCCAAAAGCCAAAGCAACTAAGCAAACACCGAAAATTGCTGACATTAGCAAACTAAAAATTTCTAACACGCACAGCGATCCACCGCAGAACATTTAAAACACAAAAAGCTAAGACAGCAGCAAAATGCCACAAAGAAACCGTACGAAAGAACGGACACATAGCAGAATTAAGTACAAGATCTCACGCATTCACTATCATTAACCTCAGAACTTCATATTTCGATCTATTCCGGAGCCGATTCGAAATGCTATGCGATGAATTTGCAGTTAATACTTAGAATGCGTAGACAAATTAGAGCAATTACCACGAGAAGAAAGGGATAGGAATGGAACTGTGGCCGCCGTAACAACGGGAAAATGGTGAAAGTATTTATTGCAGACCTCCTCGATGGTTAAATATTCAATGAGAGCAAGAATCTCTCTCTCCCTATAAATGTATGTGTGTGTGTGTATTATATAAGTGCAAAACTGTAAAATGAGTGGAATATGAGTTTTCGTAACCGGCGAGAGGAGGAGAGGGGGGCTGGTAGAATGAGACGGCTAGTTTGGCTGCCCGAAACTAGGCTGGCCCCTCGAGTAAATATAATCACGTGACCGGCGGTCAGAGTTTTGAGAATACCAGGTCTGCCCCTGGGATTTCCTCCAATAGTCAAATCTGCCGCCTCTCCTCTGTCGTCTTATTTTTTAATCAAGCAGGTGAGCAGTGAACAGTGAGCATTTATATTGAAATTCAGATGTTTGATACAGTAATATTATAATGATTATAATGCGGGCAGTGCGTAGGATGCTTACACACTTACACACGTATTGGTTTTCGGTTAACCGATAATCGAAATCGAAAAATTAGATTATCGAATAATCGATAACTGATTTTTACGGTTTCGATTCGGATATCGATTATCACCTTTAGTGAATTTCGGTTATCGGATACAATCGATTAATCAAAATTAATTTATATATATATATATATATAATTAATATTATAATTTATGTAATATTTGAAATAATCTCGATTAATTTCAATTAATTTTTCTATTTTTTATTTTTTTAAAATTTTAATATTAATTTCGATTAATCGCTAACCGAATCGATTAACTGATTAACCGATCGGTAGGTTTCGATTAGCTATTTTTGTATCGAAATCTAATCGAATCCCACCCCTAGCAGCACGGCCAGTTCAAGAAAATAATATCAAATTGAATCCAATTTTAATTTCGATCGTCTTCGATTTTTGACTGATTTTTGTAAATTAGTTATTCTGTAAATAACCTACAAAAAATACAAATTGAAGTAAAAAAAATTAGATCCAATCTATAGATTAAATATAACCAAGAAAAAGGAAAAAAAATTAAAAGAAATTTTATTAGTTTGCATTGGTTCGGTCAAAAATCAAATTGACTGAAATTCGTTCGAATTTATTTTTCAACAAAGCCGAGTCAAATTTCATATATCGATGAAAACTAAAGAGACTGAAATATAAATATTATTTTCTTCGATTTCTTATTTTGCTGACACGTGTAGCCTCCAAATTAGACCATCCGGCAATCACATATGTGGGTCCAAGCTAAAAATAACAATAAAAGAGTTAAAAAACAATGCTCTCTTGAACCGACCCTAGTTTTTTGGAGATCATGTCGACGCGCTGCGGGCATCTCATAGCCGGAAGCATGCTCCGTTTCTTCCTAAAGGATCCGTTGTTCATCCCTCTACTAGGGTACTGAAGGATGTGCGTTGGCTAATCCTCGACCCATATCGGAGACTGGTTTTCAAATTGCTCATCAAACCATTGCCAGGATTTCTTCCCTGCCCTGACCTATGCGGCTGACACGAATTCCAAACGACACGGCGCCTCTGAAATAGCCGCAGTTGGTCAGATGTGATAGGGCTAGGAAGCCAGATGTTTTCGCCAATGGTTATCATGCTCTAACTTCGGTGAAGAAGGGAGAGACTTTCACGTTATCCACTCCAGATGCTCTATCTTCGGTGAAGAAGGTCGGCTCATTCTTAGGATAGGGGATCAACCCAGAACCATGGTGGGCCTCCGCAAGGAGTTAGACACGATCTGGGCGACGGAGCAATCCATCATTTCTCAAATATGGGTGTGTATCTACAGACTTCCGATTGGTATTGGCACTTTGACATTATTCTTGGAATTACACGTTATTGGGACATGTTTATCTAGTAAAAAGATGTGATTAGCTCCTAAAACTCATTTCATGAAAAGCTTTAGACATGTATAGCTTTTAAGGTTAGACAAGTTCATATGTAAGGGAGTTTTTCGTCAGCTGATTGTTGCAACTGATGTAATTTTGATGACTTAAAAAAACTAGAAGAGATTAAATACAAGCGCAACTAATTGAAGAAGAAAGAACCTTTCAGATCAAGTTTATAATGGGAAATCTTAATTTACTCGTACTCTCAATGATTATCTTGAATGTTTAATTCACATATATTAATTATATTCCTAACTTTCTCCATAATTAACATTCTCCATATAATTAATTACAACTCATATGAATTTTTCCGTGTTTACTATCAATTTCTAACAATCTGATTAATGGCTGACTTCAGTTTTGATCTTCTGGATTATGTCCCGGATGCCTGATCTTTAATACGACTATATTCTGAATATCTGATCTTCAATACTGAGTGAGAGTAATGTATAGAGAACACCTAAAATTTTCACCCCCAATGATAAACCTGTGATCTTTTAAAGTCACACTTATGATGATAGATAATCTGATTTTCTACTATCATATATTTATAGTGTTCTTCTTAGAATCTAATATGATAGGACTATGACATATCTAATAAATACAATAATTATCTTCTTCTTTGAAGATAATTCATTTCTAGAATAATTATCTCTTAATATATTTTGATATCAGATAATATATATCTAGACTATGAGATGTATTAAATAAATAATCATAATCAGAACAAAGTCCCAGTACAGGGTGGTCAAAAATATCATGGTAAATAGGTCTTGGTGGGCCAGCCTAGTGATCAAATACAAGGAATAAAGATTGACCTAAATTGAATCAATTATATTATGTTCAGCCCAAAACATAAATTAATTTACAAAAATTTATTCATTACACTAGTGTATTCCTTCCCTCATACACTAATACGATCCTCACGATCCTCACGCGACCATCACCTTGTTCTCACTCTTTGGTCAGATCAATCGTTGGAAACCACCGCAACATCGATCGTGGCCCCACTTTTTTTCACCTCCCAAGTTTTTCTAGAAAAATCATCTCAACATTATTGTCGTCAGTCTTTCTCCTTTTCATCAAAAAAGTAATAGAAGCGATTTGAACTGAAGCATAACAAAGTATAATATCTTTATACTCTTACTACAATTAAAAACGTGTATCAATAGCTAAAGATACTAAGAAAATCTCCACCATCAAATAAATGAGATGCATAAATAAGATTGAATACTATGTATCATCGAATGTTCGAGTATTATATATATATATATATATATATATATATATATAGAGATGGGTGAGGTAGAATGATAATTTGATAGAATGAGAATGAATCGACATTTGATTATTTGGATCAATGGTTGAGGTTTAATTTCGGTTGTGCTACGCTTTTGTGTTTTGTGTGCTACGTGGATTAGTTTAGCACATCTTTCATTACAACAGAAGCACAAGAAGGGTTCTAGTCTCTGTCATGAATCCGCGTAGCACACAAAATATAAAAGCGTAGACAATCGAAATTAAATCTCAACCATTGATCCAACGAATCAAATGCCCAGATTCATTCTTATTTCCTACCAAATTATCTTTTTCTATCTGATCCATCTCCTATATATATATTTATATTCAGGTAGTGAGTCTGCTCAATGGCTCATTGCAATGGGAGAAGAGATGGAATCACTTGCGAGAATCGACTTGGAAGTCGGTCAAACGGCTGGAGAGGAAGATTGTTACTTGTAAATGGATTTTCAAGAAAAAGGAAGGAACCACACCTGATGAAGGTGTCAGATACAAAGCTCGATTAGTTGCAAGAGGGTTCACACGGAAGGAGGGGGTTAACTATAATGAGATTTTCTCACCAGTGGTCAGACATACTTCTATCAGAGTGTTACTAGCAATGGTGGCACATCAGAATTTAGAGCTTGAGCAACTGGATGTGAAGACGGCTTTCCTACATGGAATATTGGAAGATGATATCTACATGACTCAGCCAGAGGGGTTCCATGTTCCTGGAAAGGAAGATTATGTTTGCAAGCTGGAGAAGTCCTTATATGGACTAAAGCAGTCTCCAAGGCAGTGGTATAAGAGGTTTGACAGTTATATGATCCATTGGGATACAAAGGAGTCAGATGATTGTTGTGTTTATCACAACAAAGTCGATGATGGTTCCATGATTTATCTTGTTCATGCGTGGATGATATGCTCATAGTCTGCAAGTCCAAGTCCGATATTCGAAGTTGAAGGATCGACTCGGTCTTGAGTTCGATATGAAGGATCCGGTGCACTAAGAAAATTCGGGTATGGAGATCTATAGGAAAGAGAGCGGATGAAGCTTTTCTTGTCACGTAAGAGCTACATTCGTAAGATATTGTCAAGATTTGCATGTCTACCTCCAAGCCTATTGATACTCGAAAAGAAATATTCATTTATCCTCGAATATGCACCAAAATCAAGTGAAAATGAGTACATGTCTCGAGTCCCGTACTCTAATGCAGTAGGGAGTTTGATGTACGCCATGGTCTGTACTAGACCGGATCTTGCACATGCAGTTAGTGTTGTCAGCAGGTTCATGGGACAACACGAAATGAGCATCGCGGTGTCGTGAAGAGGATTTTCCGTTACCTTAGAGGTACATCTGATGTTGGTCTCATTTACGGAGGTGATACTCACTGCTCTGTTACTGGTTATTCTGATTCTGATTATGCTGGAGATGTTGACAGTAGAAGATCTATGACTGGTTATGTATTCACTCTTGGTGGTTCTGTTGTTAGTTGGAAGGCAACTTTGCAGGCTACAGTTACTCTGTCTACAACTGAAGCAGAGTATATGGCGTTGACAGAAGCTGCTAAAGAGGGAATTTGGCTGAAAGGACTAGTTGGTGATCTTGGTCTACATCATGATCAAGCTATTGTGTTTTGTGATAGTCTGAGTGCAATCTGTTTAGCCAAGGATCAAGTCCACCATGAGAGGACCAAACATATTGATGTGAGGTATCATTTTCTGAGGAATGAGAAGAGAATCAATGTGATGAAAGTAGGTACTGCCGATAATCCTGCTGATATGTTCACCAAGCCGGTCCCTCATAGCAAGTTTCGACATTGTTTGGACTTGCTAAACGTCACAAGCTGTTAGTTGCCCAAGGAGGGCAAATCTGAGGCAGAAAATGAGGAGTCTGTTCATCTGGCATTGTAATGATGCATCTGCAAGGAGGATTCAAGTCAAGGTGGAGATTTGTTGATATGCCTTGAATTATCTCCCGCTTCGATTAGTTAGACAATAGGTTTAGTCTCTTAGTACTATATATATGGTCTTTGAGAGTCAGTAATCAGAATCATCCGAAACCCTAGCCGCTAATAAATCATTTCTCCGTTTTACGCTCGTGGACGTAACCAACACATTGTTGGTGAACCACGAAATCTGTTTTGCTTTACGCTCGCTTATTATTTGCTCAATTATCCTATTCATCACAACATATATATATATATATATATATATATATATATATATATATAAAGTCTTTCTTCAACAAATAAATATATTTTGTAAAAGAAAATATTAGACTTGATAGGACGCCATTTTCCGTCAGTTTCATATATTTAAACAAAGGTGAAATGATAAAAGGGCGAGTCCGAATGAAATTGAAAATAGAACCTACTCTTTTCTTAAAAATTATAAGTTATATCTAAATTATTGGTAATTAATAGCTTAAGCTATATGTAATTAGATAAATTATATAAATTTTATTAAAAATAACAGAAATATTCCAATCAATTGATAATTTTAATAAAATACATAAATTATTAGTAAACAAACAAAAATACTCTGAAGTTCTGATTTCGACGACCAATTTCTAATGTGTCCCATTGAATTCCAGCATGTAATTTTGATTGTATTTTCTTTTAAAGGTAAATACCAGATAACACTCCAACGTTTTCGACTTTTACATCTATATCCCAATATAAACATAATAATAAATCAAACATATAACCGTTGCAGATTTTTTACATTCGTATACAGATGGCCGGAATCGGGCCTATATGCCTACATGGCACCAGTGGCGGAGCCACGTTGGGGCCTGGGGGCCCTTGGGCCCCCCAACTTTTTTAAAAAATTAGGCTATATATTTGATATGTAAAAATATATTAGTAAGGCTTGGTGTAGTATGACGGTTTGGATGTTAAAGAAGATGTTAGAGATCCTGGGTTCGAAACCCAGGGTTCGCGTGTCCCTTCTGTTTTTTTGTTTCTTTGGTCTGTCCTTCTTTTTCTCTTTCCCTTTCCTTTTTCCTTTTTTTTTTCCTTCTCTCTTTCCCTTTCCTTTTTTTGTTTCTTTGCCGTCATTCCTTCTTTTTCTCTTTCTTTCCTCTTTTTTCTTTCATCTTCTCTTTTCCTTTTTTTTCCTTCTTTTTTTTTCTCTTATGTTTCTTTCTTTTTAGTTTGTGCTTTTTTCTCTCTATTCTGTTTCTTCTCTTTATTTTTGGATCTTTTTTCCTTTCTTATATAATTTATTTTATGTTGATAAAATAAAATATGTATGTAAATGATAACACTATATATGTGAATTAACTCTTAGCTAAACATGTGTTCTCTCTCTATAGATATTTAATATTTAATAAATAAATCTATTGTAGTCTAACATGTTAAGATTTTCATCTCTCATTTAGGAGATCTTGGTTCGATACCTCTTAACTACATATTTTCCTTTTTCTTTTCCTATACTTATTTTCCTTTATCTTTCTTTCATTTTTCTTTTTTCTATAATTTGTTTTATGTCGATAAAATGTTATTTCTTTTCTTTTTCTATAATTTATTTTATATTGATAAAATAAAAGATATTTACAAATAATAAAGCTTTATATTTGAATTAATATTATCAATCAAATTTCTAAAAGGATTATAATAAAATCATTATATTATTTAAATTATTATTATTATTTTATAATTTTATTTTATTACCTTTTAAAATTATTATTAATTGGGCCCCCCAGGAAATATTTCCTGGCTCCGCCAACGCATGGCACAGTAGTCCTGTCATGTTTTCCTTACATGGAAGACATGAAGTAAAACGACGAAAAACGACATCGTTTATGCTCTACGCCTTCATATTCTACAATTCTTTCACAAAAATCTCATTTGTTGAACCCTAAGGGCTTGTTTGGTATGGAAGACTAGATAAATGCAGATAGCTTAGACATAAGATATGTATTCTAGATTGTTGTTATCACATGGCGTTTGATAGACAAGATATATAATATAGATAACTTAAAAACTTGTTTGGTAGCTTAGTTTAAAATCTAGATTAGTCAACAAATTACACTTATAACCTTATTACTATTTGAAAAGGACAAATATATCCTCTACTTCTCTTCCTCTACCGGATGCTAATTCTTCTCCTCTCAAACCGAATATTCCAAAAGAAATCGACGACGACCACACAAAGACTGGATCTCAAGAAGAGAAATAAGATCCGATGTCAAGGAATAGATATAGCATTTTCTGGATCTGAAGAGAAATAAGATCTTTCCACTTGAATTGTAGATGAATTTGGGGTTTCCTGAATTGCACGAAAGCGTAAGGACATACATTTGCTCCTCGGCAAAATGATATCAGTTTCCTGAAATACACAACAATTTTCACAGCATGAAAATTCTCGCCTCAATTCCTTGTAGCATTTTTGCTCTAGGAGCTTGCAATCTGTAGTGTAAAAGCAAATGAAAGAGTAAACAAGTGTGCTTCTAAAAGAGTCAACAGTAAACAATTTATGAACTCATAAACCAAGAAGTCTGCACAAACAAAAGCAGCAAATCTTAAGCTCTAGATGACTTGGTATTATCAACTCCCAAAAGAAATCCGACGACAGCTTTATGTGCTTGTATTTAAGAATGAAGTCAGTAGTTTCAATCCAAGCAAAGCCTTTCGACCCACAAAGGTTCGCCTCTAGCAAAAGAAGATACAGAGAGGGGCTATAATTGAGATACCATTGTTTCGTACGTAAGTTCCTATAAAATGGGAAATGCCCTACCTTTGAGTGCGGTTTGAACTATTGATTTACGTAATACTGGGCATGTGAGTTTGATGTAGCCCATTTGATATCTCAGTAATTTCGATTATTTCTCAAAAAGAAAACAAAGAAAATAGGGGGTCTGTTGAATTTCAAGTATTCAGTTTCACTACTAAGATAAAATAAAGGATTCTTTTGAAAGACAAGGAATGGTTCATTCGAAATTTGTCTGGAAAGAGGCGGACCCATATTTTTCCACCACGGCGTGCATTTCGTGTCATTGCCCGGCGACCCGCTTCATGTATTTCCACGGTGCTCGCTTTTCCAATTATGAAGCGTGGCTAAGTGATCCAACCCACATTGGGCCGAGTGCTCAGGTGGTTTGGCCAATAGTGGGCCAAGAAATATTGAATGGTGATGTGGGCGGGGGAACTGCCATTCTAACCCTTCTTGGGGGATTCCATCCACAAACACAAAGTTTGTGGCTGACTGATATGGCAAGTATCCGCGATTGAAATTCGTGAATAATACACTACTGTAGGTTTCTAATCTACCCTTGTGTGATTCCCGAGTAATTTCGTAGTTAGGGTCGATAGATAAGGTAATCGCCATTGGCGAGATGGGTATGCTCAAGATAACAATGATTTAGAACGGACCATGGAATAAACACGGCCTCGGGATACAAAATAGATACCAACGGATGGATGGCCAAGATACCTTAGCAATCTTGGGCCAATCTTCCTTACCAAACACTTCCTAAATGGTACAAGTCAGGGCTGCAAGTTTTTCAAAAAAATATCATCTTCTAGGTCTCTCTAATCTTTAACTGTCTCTAAATTCTTGAACCATAATTCAAATTTCACTCCGTTGTTGGAACGATGTTTCTCTCTCTCATATTATTCCTCTTCGCTAAAACAACTTTTGTAGATTCGTACCCAGATAATAATATTTGCCTCAATTGCATAACTGACGAGATCATCGAGATGTGCACTTCTGATGTAATTAGGGCTAAACATTAAATCGATTGCATAGAACATGCTCACCGTGTAGCTAATTTCCATCAAAAGTCGAAATCCTCATCATGGAACAGTGTGATAAGGGCCTACGCCATCTCCAATTCGCCTCGCAGCAAGAGGCTATGAAGGCTTGCATCGATATGCGGCGTTTAGGAGTTGGACTTGATGAACATACTTCCCCTACGTGTTTAAGTCGCGCGCTTCATTTTATGGCTTGAATGAGGGGCAGTAGGATGCGTTGAAGCATGGTTTTATGTCTTAGTGTGTATGTGAAGAACACCATGATTCATTGTCATGGTCATTGTAAGAAGCTGAGGGATGTGTACAAGGTGTTCGATGAAATGCCTCACATAACTCTTTTTTCATGGAACTCAGTGATGAATGTTAATGTGGAGTGTGATTGGTTTTATATATGATTCGGTGGAGCTTTTTCTTAAGATGAGAAAGAGTGGATTTGTGGTGGACATGACGACTATGGTGAAATTGATGGATGAAACGTAGGCCATTCTCTCTTCTACTCTGCCTTAGGATTTTAGAGTTCAACGTGTTTTGTGAGAGATACAACTTAAAATGACAACGTCTTATGTTGGTTCAGATTGTCATTATTAGAATTTTTGTGGATTTTAAATTTTTTCCATGTGTGTAATTACGTGAATTTTCGATGTGCCACGTAGGCACAACGAGCCCGATTCCGATGATCAGGACATTATTATAAAACCATTTGGAAGGTTGATGTCTGATTTGTTATTATACTTACGTTGGAATACAGATATAAAAAGTCGAAAATATTAGAGTGCTATATTTGCGCTCTTTTATATGACACAACATATATACTACAAATAAATGAGGTATTAACTCTTTGGACAACTTGCGATAACTCCGAAAATTAAATAACGAAGTATTTTTGTTAATTTTAGATATTTTGTATATTTTCTTGTAATTATCACTTGGACCTTTCAAAAAATATACAAAATATAGTTTGCATATTTTAAATATCAGTTCGGATTTTCTTATTAGTTTTCAGATTGTTCGTACATTTTATTCAATAGTTCATAATCTTTTTGTTTAACGACCAATTTTTCCTTGTTTTTCTTTTCTACAACATCCACGGTGAAATGCATTACTTGATCTATACAACTTGGGATCCAGTATCCCAATTCCCAACTTTGGTATGTATTCCATTATCGAATTTTATTTTTTTGAATCTCAATATGTCATGATTTAGTTTAATTTTATAGTTATTAACTAGGATTCGTTCGTAAAGTTAGGATTTATACTTATTTTTATATCTAGTTTATAAATTTTTTACTTAAATTTTATTTTAAGTTTATTATTTAAAAATTAAGGTATATAAACTTTTAAAAGTTGCAACTTTTCTTTTAAAAAGACGAGGGAGAGGATATAGTAGCAGTAACATCCATGATCCCGAAACGAGAGGTTATAATTGAACGCACACCAGTAATGGCGGTACTCTCCCCCCTCCAAACAAACCCTATTCCTCCCATATTTACACAACCTTCTGCAAACCCACCCCACCATCTCTCCTCCGCCTCCGCCGCTCGCAGGAGCTGCCGCAAGCCCAATGGCGGCCACCTCCTCGTCCAGGCTTACATGGAGGACTCCAACACCCTCTCCGGCTTGGCCAACAAAATCCTCGGCTCACTTCCAGTGATCGGCCTCGTCGCCAGAATCATCAGCGACGAGGACAGCGTCAATGGTGACATCATTGACTTTACCGAGTCCCGGTGGAGAGTCAGGAACAAGTGCTCGATTAATGAGTCCGAGCTCTCTTCGAGCCCCAAGATCGACGAGGCAAGGTGCGCTGGGTACCTCTGTATGTGTTTCTATGTTATTGGCTGGCAACAGTTGTAGCTGGACTGGTTAAATCTGAGGAAATCTTGGAAGGACTAGCCAGGCTTCGGATTTCTTCATTATCTTAGTATCTGATCTTTTTTAGTCGAGTTGGATAGCACTTCAAACATTCTTGATCAATAGTGTTTCTGACTCGGCTTGATTCATTTACACCTCTTCTAATATGGCTTGCAGAAACGGGCACAACAGAAAGCTCCTGCACCCAA
Source organism: Salvia rosmarinus (assembly GCA_036937905.1). NCBI lineage: Eukaryota > Viridiplantae > Streptophyta > Magnoliopsida > Lamiales > Lamiaceae > Salvia > Salvia rosmarinus. Next base: position 67,901,473 of record CM072817.1, read on the forward strand.
TATTCCAATGGCGGTTAGGCTGAGAAAGCTCTTGAAGCCATCTATGTATGTTGTTTTGGGAGGGATCTTATAGAAGAGATGAGGAATTGCTATGTACCATCCTGGACTCTGTATTCCAGGCTGCCGGAAAGCATGACGTAGAGAGAATCGTTAGTGAGAAAGCACAGAGAGTGGTGGATGGAACCGACAGAAATCAAAATCCCAGAGCTTAAGCCATTGCCCAGAGAAGCTGTGCAGCTGCAAACCTCAAATTTCTCAAGAAAGGAAGCGATACATGGTGAACACATCTTTTTGTCTCTTCATCTTGAACAGAAACCATGGTTTAGAATCTTTCACAGTGTGTTTTAGATATAGAGCCCCATTTTGAGCAGTTCTTAAACACACGACTTCACAAAATGAAAACCCACATACGAGCAGAAATACTGGCAAATATTATAATACGGCTTAGAATAAGCATCATACAGTAGTAGTTCATTTCATGAAGAAGTTCCAAGTTATTCATTGATCCATACAAGAAGACATGATTTTCTTGATAAGAGGATTCATGCCGTCAGAATAGACAAACTAAAGCAAGTCTGGACCGTGAGCCAAGCTGCGATGATACCTGCTTTTTATGTCCAGCTGCAATGCTTAATTACCATGGAGTAATACTTAACATCTTTCGTACAGATGGTAACAAGAGGGCTTCATAAACGACAAATTATCACCTTGGCAGTCTCCTAAACACACTCCAGTTTCCAGCATTTCTTTATAAGCACCGATCAAAGCAAAGGAGGATACAGGCAGCTTCACTCCTCAACAATGTTTACTAACTCGTATTCAACCAGCGAAAAGTTATTATCTTCTTTGACAGTGAAGGTGGCAGGATCAGCCGCTGCTTCCACACGCCCCCATTTGTCCACAGCTAGTCTCATTGATCCTTTGAACATGTCGATTTTGGCATTTCTCAGAATCACAGTAGTTTCGGGCTTCATGATTTCCACTGCACATTGGATGGAATTCACATCAAGATCATGAATTTGTAACGACGGGGACAAGGCCAAGAATTACAAGGCCTTTCCCGTAGTGGGGACAAAACTGCACTTAATGTCTAGAAAAGAACAGAATCACAACCTATTTGGCCAGATCCATCTGTGATTAGTCCTGATATCCTTTTCCTATCTTATTTCCTAATAGTAAAACCGATAAACCTCATTCTGTCACATTCAAACTTTGTGAACGCCTAGCATACTATGAACACACATATGTATCTTGTGTTTTCTCTATCCTTTTATTGGCACCATCACATACTTTGATAACCACATTGTTATGTACAACAACAGCCAAATCTCATAATCATGAGATACAGTGTCTCATATATTCTACTATGCACTCTATCGGGATCAAAAGATATTGAATTTGAACCACAAAGTGATCCACCATTTTCAACCCCAATCTAAATATAATCACAATTTAATAGAGTTTACTCATAAACTAATGAATGCTATCACCAATCTCTCAAGTACAAAGCACCATACCTTGTTCATTCCTAGCCGTAAACAAAATCGTCCCAGTTTCATCTCCAACAAGACACTCAGCAATCCTCATCTGATGAACTTGAGGCCCATCAGGCCTACCCTTTTGCAATACCATCTTCGAACTCAAAACCTTCACTATGAGATTGTGCCCATTCGTGCCAGGACACAGCTGATCAACCTTGGCAAAAACTGGCTTCCTCATAGATGATTTCTTTTCAGCCATTTAAATCAAAACCTAAAATAATAAAACCCTCATTAGCCGGAAAAGAGGAATTCCGTAACCTCTCCTCAAAATAATAACATCAGCAGAATCACCATTGCGAACACATTTAGAAGCTAAAATTCCATGCATAAACCATCGTTAAAATCTCAAATTACACACATGAGGCAGTTCATCACGAATAGAACCAAGATACAACAAATGACTAATCAGTAACAAAGAAAAATAAATAAATGAAAAGGGAAATGAAAGCCCGTTAGAGGACCACTAGGCCATCACTGATCGAATTGATATATCTAATTTGAACTTAGAACAAAGATTATCCGTAAATAGACGAACACTCTACAGTAGTTGCGATACTGAAACCAGCACCAATAATGAAAACCCTAATTATCAGATCAATACCGATAAAAATGAAAATTATTTTCAGAATTTACACAAATATCCGACAAATTGCACATCTAAACATTGAGGCACTCGAATTACCTTGGGAACAGGAACAGGAATAGAGAAGTGGGATCTTTTGCGGGCGAATATGGTCTGGTGAGGCGACCGTGGAAATGGCTTTTTGAATGGAAGATTGATCAAGTTTATGACCGTTGATCTTTCATATTTTCTCAGCAGATGTCGGTCTTTGGCCTGGCTGTAGTAGTGCTTAAAACGTGGGAGCTGAAGAAAACTGGTTACTAAAGTCGTGTTACAAGGTATATAAAGAAATTGTGGGAGCTTAAGGAAACTGGTTATCTAAAGTCGTGATTTCAAGGTATATAAAGAAATTTTAATGCACAATATGAACCCCGCTTCCTTTTCTATCTTTTTAGGCAATATTAGTGTGTAATCCATCGAATTTTGATGGAGAATCACTTTACGTTGTCTAGTAACACCTTCAGATCATCCGGAGCTATCGCGCTAGGACCATGAATAATAACACACGAGGTCGAGCATGCATATACATCCACCCGAATGGCCAGGTCTCATCACCCATAGGAGTTACGAAGAAATATTAATTCATACAGTTATTATCCAAATTGGGATCCTTGCCTTATAAATGTACAAGGCTAGTGTGCTTTTCTGTGAAATAATAAAACATGACACAAACGAAGACATCGTGGGTAAGAAAGAAAATACGGAAATGTCAAGATTCCGTATTCCGAAGGATAATATGGAAAAAGAGAGCCTTCCGAATTCAGTCAAGGAATGACATATTGGAAAACAAAGTCCAACCTTGACCTAGTGAAACCAGAAGGTCATGGTAGGAGGATCAGAGACTAAAGGACCGTCATAACATCCAGGGGAAGAGAAAGCAAAATTTACATGAGAGCGAAGGATCCCCAATAGTTCATCAAACTTTTTACCGTGAACGGTGGAAAGTTTAAAGATTTGTTTCGCAGAAGCGACAAGAGTGTGCTCACTAAAGGATCTATGAGCTTTTCTTATCAAAGGGAATCTATCTACTATCTCTAATACGTAAGAAGAAGAAGAAGAAGAAGAAGAAGAAGAAGAAGAAGAAGAAGAAGAAGAAGAAGAAGAAGAAAAGAAAATGACTCAAACATAAAGTACCTAGACGATGTTTATAGAGGAGCGAAAATCTTCGGATGCAGACATGAGGCGAGCTTCGTGCTAAAATGAAGTATTGGGAAAGATAATGAGGAGGAAGGTAAAAATGACGAGGGTGACTTTCCAAGAAATCTTATACCGAACCTCTTAGGTAAACCGAGGGTCTAGATCAAGGAAAGTCAAACGTTTTTCAAAATCAAAGGACATGATTAAAGCGGTAGTTGAAGAGTTGGGCGAGAAATCTGGAAGAGCACACGCATATTTCAGAAAAAGCTGCAAAAAATACACGTATTTAATACACGACAAGAGCAAAAGGCAGATGCCACGTCAGGTATGGCCTTCTAGGATCGGGCTATGAACATAATCAACTCCGATAGATAGCTCTCGACAGATAGATCTCTCGGAGTTTAGGGGAGAAGTTGATATGGAATAAGTACCATACATGCCAGCTCATCACAAATAAAATAAGTGGACTTACCACGTGTATCATATTATGCAAGGACGACAGAAGCATGATAATCGAAGGTGATGGACCCATGAAACTGGATCCAAAGCCCATATCTGTAAGTCCAGGACCGTAGTCCCAGGCAAGAAAACAACACCGTATGTGTTAGTATATGATAAACAAGAAAACTCATATCTTCGGATAAAAGCTGACTCTTATAGATAGATCTGGCGCAAGTAAAACGATGCAAGCCTCGGAGGATCTACACACATCCTATTCCTAAAAGGATTCAGATGACACCAGCTGATAACATCTTCACACCTATGAATACCCTCACCATGAATGGGTCAAGTACGCAATCTTAAGCAATCAATAAGCCTCAAGCACAATATATTACTGACTTGAGTATCAGAGTGTCTACCCAGGAGGCCCTTCTCTCCGACTCTATTTTGTAGTTGGCTTGATCCTTACATTGTCCGACGATCCCACACGATATTCTCGTTTCTCGCTCATAGTCATCATTCTCACCATTACCATGAGGTACGCCTATTTTTATAATTATTTATTAGATTTATAAGTTGAATCTATCATGAATGATAGGGAATAAGTTTTGAAGGACTTAGAAAAGCCCAAACCATCATTGCTCCAATAAATTTTTGAAATATTTAAGCTATATACAAAAAATTGTATTCTCTTTGATCTACTGAATTTGACTTATTTCTTTTCGATATTGTTGAGAATCCTTCACAGTCTCGACGTCGTCAACGAGCTCCCAGACAACACCTCCCGTCGACCCCGGCAACTTCCTTGACCTGCACACAACAAAAGAAACAAGGAAAGAAAAATGGAGATACCAATTCGGCTCAGGTGCGGCTTCTCATTTGACGCACACACACAATTGTAGCTCCACCAAAGGGAGTGACTATCTCGTTGGCTCCGCAATCACAGCCACAAAGGCTATAGGTAGAAGCTTTCTCTTTATCTCTCTCTATCTCTCGCAGGTTGCCGCACAAAATGGGAATGGGAGGCTACAATATCCTTACTGTATTGCAGCTTTTTGTAATAGGAATGGAGGCGTGAGTTGCTATGTTTCAATACCAAAGTGGGCGTGTATTATCTCATTTAAATAAAGGTTAGGGGATAGGTTAAAGAAATGGGCTTGGGCTTGGGCCAACTTTAATAACAATCTCCACCTTTGGCCCAACCGTGTTCTTTGGTGCATCGGAGAACAAACCGCACAATCATCTCGCGAGCCCCTCAGTAAAATCACGAAGATTAAACAAGGGATGATTGCCCGACGAAACCACGAAGGCTAAACAGGGACTTTTGTTGCACAAACATAGTTTGTACAGATCACAAAGATCCGAGGTAAACTAACCAAGTCAAAGTTCAAGATTCTTCGACATGACCAAGCTTCTCAACCTCGAATACACTTAGTACCCATATCGCCAGGATTAAAATCAAGATGCACTTTCTCAAGTTTAATTATGTCTTTATCAACAATGTCACGTATAAATGAAACCTTACATCAATATGCTTAGTTCTATCATGAAACACGTGGTTCTTACATAATCGAATAGCAGATCGACTATCGAGAAAAGCACAACATCTTTATCAAGAAAATTAATTTCGGATAAAAGACCTTTAACCAAATAGCTTCTTTTAAGGCTTCAGTAGCAACAACATACTCACCTTCAAGAGTAGATAAAGCAACAATATGTTGTAATTGAGATTTCCAACTTATGCATGATCCACACAAAGTAAACACATAAGAGGTGATCGATTTCCTATTGTCTCTATCATTAAGATAATTAGAGTCCACATAATCAACAATTTTAACTCCATCAAGACACTTAGAGAAAGTCAAACCAAGATTTATAGAAGATTTCAAGTACCTAAGCAACCATTTCAACGCTTCCCAATGCGGCATACCGATTAGACATGTAGCGACTTAGACAACACACAAGATAAGCAATGTCGCCTAGTACTAATCATAAGATACATCACGATCCTATAGCATCGGAGTAAGGCACTTTCTTTATGACATTCATTTCAGAAGCAGTCTTGGGGGACTGATCCTTACTTAGCACAAAATGAGAAGCAAGAGGCACATTAGAACACTTAGCATTCGACATAGAGAATTTACTCAAAATCTTTTCAACATATGAAATTTGATTAAGCACTAGAGTACCTTTACTCCTATCTCTAACAATATCCATGCCAAGAATTTTCTTTGCATCTCCTAAGTCTTTCATCTCAAAGTTATCACTTAGACACTTTTGCACATGATTGATAGTCTTAACATACGGACTAACTAACAACATATCATCCACATATAAGAGCAAGAACATAGGCACAGAATCACAATCTTTAAAGTAGAGACAATGATCAAATTCACTTCTAGTAAACTTTAAAGATTTCATGCATTGATCAAATTTTATGTTCCATTGCCTAAGTGATTGATTCAAACCATACAAAGCCTTCTTAAGGAGACACACATGATTGGGTTTCTTAGGATCAACAAAGCCCTCGGGCTGTCTCATGTAAATAGGCTTATCTAAATCACCATGTAGAAAAGCAGTAGTCACATCCATTTATTTTAATTCCCAATTAAAGTATGCAACTAAAGCAAGCATCATTCTAATAGTGGTAAACTTCACAACGGGAGCAAAAATTTCATTGTAGTCTATGTTGGATTTGTATAACGAAAGCAGTTTGGTTGAGCTTGTATACAATGTTTCGTTACCACTATTACAATCTCCTATCCGAATTGAATACTTGATCGATATATCCGTGTCCCTTATCTCATATATGTTAGATCATACAAGGTGTAGAAGATCACAAAAGTCTGTATGATTGGTCGCTTAATGAGATATAAAAGTTTCACAACCGAGACAACTTGAGGACGAGTTGTCAGATAGGTCATGTATAGATAAGAAGTGACTTGACTTGGTTGCTTGTCTATGCCGGCACGCCTCGACGAGTGAAGGATCACAGGAGATGAGTTCTTCTATCGACCGTAGTGAAGAACCAAGATCTCGTGACTGCGATGATCTAAACCTCGATAAGATATTAGATGAGTATGAGTTGTCGACCATCACTTTGACTTGTTACATGGGTGAGGGTTATATGTTCTAACCCAATATTCTCCGCGATCTTGGGTGGTGGCGGTGCTTGATGTCATGCTAGTTATCTCAGACGAGTCACCGTATCCGTTAAGGATGATGACGTCCCTTAAGGAGCTCAAAAGGTTTATTGTACTAAACCCCGCAAGTCGAGTTAGCTCAAGTACAATAATAAGGTTGAGTGGTACTACTTATGAATTAAAGATATTAATTATTTTAAGCAATGTAATGCTCTAAATAATTAATGGGCGTCGATATCTTAAATACGGATTCAGTAATGTCTAAGTGCAAGTTCGACTCACCTTCTGTAATAAAGGGTAAGTCAAGATTTATTCTCTAGTGGCATGAATGAATGTTTATAAATTAATTTATGTTCGGGTGAACATAAGATAATTAATTTATTTGAGGCCCATCTTTATTCATTGCATTTGATCCTGGTCGGCCCATCCAGCCCATAGCTTCAATGAAATCGCGCCTATATGCTCTCTAAGGATAGATTTTATTCTCTTTATCATATAAGGATATTATTATATTTATGTGATATGCATGGATCCTTTCCTTATGGGATTATGGTAATGCATTATAAATATAAGGTAAGAGATAAAGTCTAGGTTAATGCTAATTAATCCTACACATCATTCTCGAAAATCACAAGCATAGTGTGAGGAATTTTCGAGAGCCTCTCGAGAGCATTGGGTGATTTTTCAAGCATTCTCCATAGATCGCCCTCACCGACGCTGGAGATTGGGCAATCGGGATACATGTCGTAAGATCAAAGCACGAGTCTCGATCCGTTCAGCCCATTCATCCTCAATGATCCAGGTAAACACGAAAACCCTCACGTGTTGCAATTAATTAAATAGACGATGCTAGGAATATAATCAATATATGGTGAATTAAATATCCAAGATAGATCCTGGCGAGGGTTGACCGCATCGTAGCCCGGGATCGAATCTCGCCTGCTGGATTAATTCACGCTTGATTATTACGCGCGCTTAATTAATTGTGGATCTTCGCTCATCGTGGCTCGCTTTTGTTTTTGTTGGTTTTGTTTTTCACCACGAGAAAATCCGTGGTTAGATTAGATTTTTCATGTAAATCTTATCCGTAAAGAAGAACTAAGACGAAAGCACGAAACGAGACGACGAAGAATCGCCGAGAAACCGGACGACGGCAGCCCTCGACGCGCGCGCGCATCCTCGGCGGCAGCGGGCGGATAGGGCGACCGGCGGACGGGCGACGCAGCGCACCGCCGGTAGCCGAGCGGTGCGGGCGGGCGCTGGCGCTGGATGCCTCGGCATCGCCGGCCGAAGGCAGCGCGGCGACGCCGACGCCCTCGGCAGCAGCGCGCACCATCGGGCAAAGCAGGCTGGGCGGCTCGCCCTCGCCGCCGGCGGAAACCTCAACGTGGTCAAGGGCGGGCGACGCGCGCGCGACATTCGCGGTTCCTCGGCGGCGCGGTAGAAACCGCACGGAAACCTCAACGAGGTCTCGCACGCGCTTGGCGCTTCGGCAAATAGCGCGAGACGCGTCTGGCGCGCCGCTCGGCAGGCAGCGACGCAGCGTTTCGCAAGGCCGCCGGCGCGCGCTTGCCATGCTGCTGAAACCTCGAGCGTGTTTCGGTGGTGCGCGACGGCGACGCGAGGCGCCGCAATCTCACGCGAGGCCTCGGCGCGCGCTCGGCCCTCGGCCATGGCTCAGCAGAAACCTCAAAGTCGCCGATTTTTCTCGGCGGTGGGGACGGCGGCGGCAGGTCAGGTTGGCGCGCGCATGGGCTCGTGCCCCAGCGCTGCCCACTTTGTTTCGACCCGCCCGCTTTAGTTCTCGGTCGACCCGACCCGGTTTCGCCCCAAACCCGCTTTCACCCGCATCCGCTTTTTCCTACCAATCCGCTGACGAATCCGTCCGCGCCGCACGCGAGGTCTGCCGAGATTTAATTATGTACTTTGCATTTCTATGTAATATATTAGACTTGAAAGTGCAGTTTCCACGAGTGGGCCACGATGAACGCTTTTATTTTATTTTTATCGCTCATTGCATGTCGGATGTTTAAATTATGCAAGAGCACGCTATGTATGTTTAAATTACGTACAAACCATTATGTGTTTTCGTAATTGACGCGCATAGTAAGCATGCTAGGTTTATCGCGCTTATCAAGCATATTTTAGAATTCTCATGAGCATGTTTTACATGTCGAGTTCTATCGACAAGCTTGCTAGATTACATGATCCGTATGGACAAACCTTTTGAATAAAAGACTAAGCAAGCAACCCGACAAATTAATTTTTTCAAATTAAAATGTCAAGACCTCCACCTTTGATCTCTAAACAAAGTGAGACGATCGTGAGTAAACGCCCACCCGCGGCTTGCTTGCACTGCTTATCATAAGTTTGTTAGATGAGATTTCTAAATAAAACATTTTAAATCTATCGAGAAGTTGGGAGTTTCATGTAAACGCCCACACGCTGGGCTCAGATGTGCGATTTTCATAAGTTCTCTAGAGATAGATATAAAATGAGATAACAAAAGAATTTGAATTGGGCGGTATGGTCCGGAGTGAGTATGCCAATTCTAAGAATTCATTTTCTCGTTAAAATTGTGGTCATTGCTTAGACATCACCTCAAGTACAACTTCCCGCCAAGTCCTTCTTGCGATAGTGATGTGGTCTAGTAAGGTCCAATCGTTAATTTCATTTGTCATAAGGATAAGTTGACATGGATTGAAATTAAACGACTAAAAGGTATATTTTAGTCCGGTCGAGGGTTCATGTGTAAACGCCCACACGCGGGCTTGTATGTGGGATTCCTCGATGATTGGAGGTTTCAATTAATATTGTTTTATCAAAAGGTTACAATATTATTGTTACGAATTATATGCGATCGTGATGCTTATGTGTTTTCATTATCGCTTCGTATATGTCTCTTACACCGATTATCAATATGCTCGCACAAAACCGCTATCCGTCCAAATTTTATCGAGTGGAAACGAAACATTGAGAATGTTCTTCTGTCAAGATAATTTATTTGTACTCACTACACCGCCCCAAGCCTCTAGACGATTTATCATCGATGAGGAGCCAAGAGCACGAGAAATGGGACAAATCAAACAGAATGGCAAAGTGCCTTCTTTTGTCACCATGTGCGAGTCCCCGCACTCCAAAGATCAAGAGATGGAAGATGCACCCGCGATATGGCTAAATCTTATGAAATCGTATGAGAGTCGGACAGAATCGCTTGTCATAATTTGACAAAATCAATAATGTCAAGTTCAATGAAGGAAAGTGATTCGTGCATGACCATGTAGAGCAAATGATCAATCCTTCAGAGCTCGAGTTGGTTGGAGGATATATTGATGACGTAGTCGAATCGATATGATCCTCAACTCTTTGCCTGTTGATGACTTCCTTATAGAACAGTCCTTTATGATAAGAGTTATACTCTAGATTCATTGCAAGAGGATCTAGTAACCAAGAACGAAATGGGTAAAGGTGCAGCATGCCTTTAGCACGCACTCAAAGAAAACCAACGCTTATCGAAGATGAAAAGGAAAGTGGAATTCGGGATGCTAAGGCTAAAGAAAGAGTGGGAGTAATACAAAAGGCTCTACCAGCGGTTTGAAAAAGCCAAAGAGAGGCGGCAAGTGCTTCAAGTGCGGTGAGATCGGCATTGGAGGCTAAGTGCCCCAAGCTCAAGGCTCAAGGTACGCCATTTGCTTTAGTAATGTAAACATGTTTAGCGACTTGTTCTACCCATTCTTGGGTAGTAGATACAGTCGCGATCGACCATGTTTGTTACACCTTGCAGGGTTCCCGCGACAAGGGAGTCGAGTGATGGCGAGATAACGATCTCCATGGGCAACGCGCGAAAGTCGAGGCGCTTGCGCTGGAGATGTTTCTTTATCTTTGGGACAACAGCTTTAGTTTTGAAAGACATTTTATATGTGCCGGATTTTCATGAACCTTGTTTCTGTTTCAAATTATTTACTCATGGATATTATGTTATTTTGATAGTGGTGTTTCTATCATAAGAAATGACGGTTATCTGTGTTGGCACTTTATATAATTCGCTTTATACTATTTCTCGCAAAACATAATACCTATAGCTATGTCAGATCTTCATCAAACCCTAAAAAGAGAAAGTTTTCAGAAGATGACACTACTTTTCTCTGGCATCTTAGATTAGGTCACATCAATCTAAATAGGATCCAAAGACCTGCCTAAGAATGGAGCGTTGGGTAATCTCACGGTTACTCGCTCCCGATCTGCTAATCTTATATGTAAGGTAAGATGTCGACTGCACCCTTCAAAGCAAGGTTATAGAGCCAAAGAAATGTTAGAGCTAGTCCATTCGACTGTGTGGACCAATGTCCACACAAGCTCGTGGAGGGTACGAGTATTTTGTCACTTTCATCGACGATTACCAAGGTACGGATATATACCGCTTCACCGCAAGTCCGAATGTTTTGAGAAATTCAAAGAGTTCAAGCGTAAGGAGACAAGCTTGGTAAGAGTATCAAGTCATCGCGTTACGATCGCGGTGGCGAATACCTCAAGAACGAGTTTATGGACTATCTAGTGAAGTGTGGATTACATCCCAACAAGATTTCACCGGGCACACCACAAAAAATGGTGTGTCGAGCGAAGAAATAGACTCTTTTGAAATGGTTAGATCAATGACGAAGTTATGCAACATCGCCTATTTCGCTCGGGTATGCCTTAGAAACGGCATACTTGCTAAATCTAGTACCATCCAAGTCACCGAAAAGACCCCTTCGAGTTGTGGTTTGGGCGCAAGCCCGCTTTAAGCCACATAAGGATATGGGCGATCCAAAGACACGTCGAACAACAAGAAGGCGACAAGTTGGAGGCTAGATCCGACGCAAGGCGTTTATCGCTATCCTAGAGGAACGAAGGTGGTTTATTCTATAGTCCCAAGGATCGGAAGGTCATTATTAGACTAATGCTCGATTCTTAGAAGAGGACTACATGAAAATCATAAATCCAAAGTTGAAATCATTCTTCAAGAATTAGAAGATGATCGTATTCCACCACCGACAGGCCAAAGGTACGAGATGTCGAGTCTAGTGGGAGGATCGACACTAGATACTTCAAGAAATTGAAGTGGGTCGAGTTCCACCGGAGATACCGACCGCAAGTGGTACCTACCCAAAGAAGTTGTGCAAGATGAGAACCACAAATTTCTACATCCACCGCTGCCATAGTGCTGTAGAACCTCGTCAGAGTGGGAGGGTTGTTCGTCAACCCGAGCGATTTATGTTCGTGGGACAATCTTCTGATATAGTCCCGTGAAACGAACAGCAATAATCGACCCATGGACATACAAGGAGGCGATACAAGACATTGATGCAAGATCATGGCACACGCTATGGACTTAGAAACGAGTCCATAACGGCTATGGATGTATATGAAAAGACACCTCTACCGATGGCAAGGAAGTCGAGGTAAGTGGATATACAAAAGGAAGAGAGATCGATGGAGAGGTTTCGCTTTTAAAGCCGTGCTTGTGCGAAGGGTACACTCAGATTGAGGGCATCGATTTCGACGAGACCTTTCACCGTAGCAATGCTCAAGTCCATCGAATTCTTCCGCCATAGCAGACCACTCAACCTAGAGGTTTGGCAATGGATGTTAAAACCGCTTTTCTAAACGGTTACCTTGAGAAAGGTAGACATCTATATGCAAAGAACCAAGGTTATGTGGTAAAGGGTGAAGAGCATCTAGTATGGAAGCTAAGAAGTCCATTTATGGAATTAAGCGTGCCTCCCGATCATGGAACTTACGCTGACGAGGTGGTAAAGTCCCATGGATTTACCCAAATGTTGCAGCGAGAGTTGTGTGTATCGGTTAGATGTTAACGGTGATGTGGTATTTCTTGCACTTTATGTAGATGACATTCTTCTAGTTGGCAACAACGTGAAGTCATATCGACGTAAATAGTTGGTTATCCGATCGCTTTCAAATGAAAGACTTAGGAGATGCAGTAGACATTCTTGGGATCAAGGTTTACCGAGATCGCAAGAAGAAAATGTTGAGCTTATCTCGTGTGTCTTACATCGATACCGTGATTACTCGTTTAGTATGCACCGCCAAGAAAGGATTGCTACCTTCGCACATGGCGCCCTTTATTCAAGACGCAATACCTATGACCGCAAATGAGATAGAGGAATGAGACAAGTTCCTTACGCTCCGCCGTAGGAAGTCTCATGTACGCAATGTTATGCACGAGGCCCGATATCTCGCTATGCGGTAGGCATAGTAGCTAGATATCGCCTAACCCGGATAAGCTCATTGGATCGCGAAGAAGCATATACTCAAGCACCGAAAAGGACTCGAGATTATAGGCTAGTTTACCATGCGATAGTCTAATGCCTTTGAGTTATGCTGCACTGGATTTCCAAGCCGACCGTGATGAGAAAAAGTCAACCCTGCCATGTGTTTACCTTGGGAGGTGGAGCCGATCCTCAAGTGAGTGCAAAGCAATGATGCATTGCGGACTCTACCATGGAAGCCGAATATGTAGCCGCTTTGAGGCTTCTAAAGAGGTCAGATGGTTCAAGAACTACCTCATGGATCTAGATGTGGTACTGGTTTGCCCAAGAGTATCATAGTTTATCGTGATAACTCAGTGCGATGGCAAACTCGAAGGAACCACGGACCCACAAGCACTAAACACATAGAGAAAGTACCATGTCATACGAGAAATCGTTAGACGAGGTGACGTCTTGATTGAGAAGATTGATCGACGGATAACCCAGCGGATCCATTCACGAAGAGTCTCGCCGCAAAAGTCTACGATGGACACGTTAGAGGACTTGGTTTATGGATGATGGCACCCACTTAGAAAGGAAACTTTTGTATAAGTGGGAGAAGCAAAGTGATGGTTGTTTGTAATAGCTAGTAGAGACACATCAGATACTAAAAGTTTGCTTTAGTATAAGTGGAGATTGTCAATTTGTATAACGAAAGCGCTTTGGTTGAGTTTGTATACAATGTTTCTGCTACCACTATTACAATCTCCTATCTCGAATTGAATACTTGATTTGCATATATCTCGTGTCCCCTTATCTCATATATGTTAGATCATACAAAGGTGTAGAAGATCACGTAAGTCCGTATGATTGGTCAAGCTTAATGAGATATAAAAGTTTCACAACCGAGACAACTTGAGGACGAGTTGTCGGTGATAGTCATGTATAGATAAGAAGTGACTTGACTTGGTTGTTTGTCTATGCCGGCACGCCTCGACGTATTGAAGGATCACAGTGAGATGAGTTCTTCTATCTGACCGTAGTGAAGAACCAAGATCTCGGTGACTTACGATGATCTAAACCTCGATAAGATATTAGATGAGTATGAGTTGCTGACCATCACTTTGACTTGTTATGGGTGAGGGTTATATGTTCTAACCCAATATTCTCCGCATCTTGGGTGGTGGCGGTTTCAGATGTCATGCTAGTTATCGTAGACGAGTCACCGTATCCGTTAAGGATGATGACGTCCCCTTAAGGAGCTCAAAAGGTTTATTGTACTAAACCCTGCAGATTGAGTTAGCTCAAGTACAATAATAAGGTTGAGTGGTACTACTTAAGGAATTAAAGATATTAATTATTTTAAGCAATGTAATGCTCTAAATAATTAATGACGCTCGATATCTTAAATACGGATTCGTAATGTCTAAGTGCAAGTCCGACTCACCTTCTGTAATAAAGGGTAAGTCAAGATTTATTCTCTAGTGGCATGAATGAATGTTTATAAATTAATTTATGTTCGGGCTTAACATAAGATAATTAATTTATTTGAGGCCCATCTTTATTCATTGCATTTGATCCCTGGGCTGGCTCATCCAGGCCCGTAGCTTCAATGAAATCGGCCCCTATATGCTCTCTAAGGATAGATTTTATTCTCTTTATCCTATAAGGATATTATTATATTTATGGGATATACATGGATCCTTTCCTTATGGGATTATGGTAATGCATTATAAATATAAGGTAAGAGATAAAGTCTAGGTTAATGCTAATTAATCCTACACATCATTCTCGAAAATCACAAGCATAGTGTGAGGAATTTTCGAGAGCCTCTTGAGCATTGGGTGATTTTCCAAGCATTCTCCATAGATCGCCCTCACCGACGCTGAGATTGGGCAACCGGATACGCCCGTAAGATCAAAGCACGAGTCTCGATCCGCTCATCCCATTCATCCTCGACAGATCCAAAGGTAAACACGAGAAAACCCCACGTGTTGCAATTAATTAAATAGACGCATGCTAGGAATATAATCAATGTATGGTGAATTAAATATCCAAGATAGATCCTCGGGGCGAGGGCTTGACCTATGTCATCCCTACAGTCTACCCCCTCTTTTTGAGTAAATCCCTTAGCCACTAACCTATCCTTATAACGAATAGAATCAAGTTCTTCTTTAGTTTAAAAAGTCATTTGCAATCAATAATAGAGCAATCTTTAGTGTTCGAGCACAAGAATCCAAGTCACATCGATTGAAGGGAGTTCATCTCCTTTGCATAGCTTCCACCACTTATTAGCATTCACAGATTTTAATGCTTCTTTATATGTATTAGGAGCATTACTATCTAGGGATTCAAACACATTGAAGGCAAGCAAACACAACTCAAAGTCATTATACTTAGTAGACACTTTAGTTGTCCTCCTACCTCTATCCCTAGTAAGTTGATAATCATGCATATCATCATTTTCAATAACATCATCATGCGTATCATCTTCATGCATATCATCATCAAGAGCATTATCAATATGATTTTCATGCAAAGTTTCATCAATAACATGCACATTTTCATCAACAACATGGTCATTATCACTTTCGGCACTCAAATCATTGGAACCATCAAAATGAATCAAATGAGAGAATTGTTCCACCTCAATTTGAATCGTGTCAGAGATAGAATCAAGAGACAAGCAAGGAAAATCAGATTCGTTAAAGATCACATCCCTACTAACTACGGCTTTGAAGCCAGGCTCATTTCTATCCCATACCCTATACCATTTAACACCTTCATGGTATCCTAAAAAAATACATTTTTTAGATCTAGGTTCTAATTTATCACTCCTTTTATGCATAAAAGCAAGACAAACCCAAACACACGGAGATTACAAAATCAACAAAGCTTACCACGAAAATACTTTCAGGGACACTCGCCTTCAATGGCACAGAGGAGACCTATTTATTAAATAAGCATTGTATGTATAGCTTCCTCCCAAAGTTCTTAGAAAGCCCGTAAGATGCCAACATGCTTCTTACCCTTTCTAACAAAGTCCTATTCATACGCTCACTACCTCATTCATTGTGGTGTGTAAGGCGCACGCCTATGTCTCTAATACCGATAAAGAGCACAAATCATCAAGCGAGCATTACAAAACTCAAGGCCATTATCGCTTCTCAAACCTTCATCTTCTTTCCGCTTGGTTTTCAATTGAGTTTTCCAAGTTTTAAACTTATCAAAACATCGACTTATTCTTAAGCGAGAAAAATCCAAACTTTTCTCGAGTAATCATCAATCACAGACAGGAAATACCTATTCCCACCATGAGTGGGCACACTAGCAGGACCCTATACATCAACATGTAAATACTCAAGAACATCAGAACACATTGTCTTATTCTTCAAAGAAGACATAGGAAAAGAGACTCTATGTTGTTTTCCTAACACACACGACTCACAGAAATGCATGTTTGACAACTTATCATCACCAAATGCACCATTTCTATGCAAGATTTCTAGACCCCTATTGCTCATATGCCTAAACATTTATGCCAAAGTACGCCTTATCTTCTTGACAAGATTCACAGAGATTGCATCATCAATGACAAAGATTAGCAAGGCAAATATACAAGTTATGGTTTTTCAAATTTTAAACACAACAAGGGAGCCTTTCAATATTTTCATTCGCCCCTTCCCATCTACATTCTAACCCATCATCTTCCAAAGCAGCACAAGACAACAAATTATAACGAAGAGCAGGCACATGACGCACATTCTTCAAGATATAAACATGACCAGAATCAAACTTAAGACAAACATCACCAATACCAAGCACGGGACATTTCTTCTCATCAACTAATGACACAAAACCATCACTGACATCTTTATAGTTTGAAAACATGTTCTTAAACGGAGACATATGGAAAGTGCAACCGTAATCACTAGCCATTCATTTTCACATAGAATGTAGGAATGCATAGAATTCACGTAAACCACCATAAACAAATCTTCCATAATTTCACCATTTGTCACAACATTAGCATGCTCTTCTTCTGGGTGTGACACTCTTTGATAAAGTGACCAACTTCACCACGCTTAAAACACTTTCTTCCCTCAGCTCAGACTTAGACCTATTCTTACCACAAAATATCTTCTTTCCCCTTGATTCATCATTACTAGCATGCTTGTGATTATTAAACTTATGTTGAGTTCGTCCTCACCAGACGATTTTCCACCCTTATTGTGTCTTAAATCTAATTCTTTGCTTTTTAACCCATTCACAACAGTATCAAGACTCACATTATCTCTTCCATACTTAATGATAGATTTCACGTCACTGTAAGAATCAGGTATAACATTTATAAGCACAATAGGAGCATAATCATCTATGTGTTTATCACCAGTCAATTTAATATCTTGTATTAACTTAGTAAACACATCAAGGTTCTCATCTATCTCTTTAGACAAATCAAGTTTAAACCGAAAGAAACTTTCAAGCAAAAACATTTTTGAAGGAAGGGACGTTTCAGTATATAGTTCTTCAAGTTTTTCCCACAGTTCCTTAGCAAAATCTAGCATACCAACTTTTCTTAACACATTGTCAGACAAATTAAGAATAATGGTAGAGCATGCAAGTTCATTCATTTCATCCTGTTTATCACTTTCTACATAATTTTGAGTGATAGCACGAAAAACTTTCTGTTGAATTAATACACACTTTATTTTTTGTTTTCATATACTAAAATCCGATTTTCCATTAAAATGAGACATGTCATATGAGTTAGTAGTCATTGCACAAAGCAAAGATTCAACAAAATGAATAAGGCAGCGGAAATAAAACTAACACAACAACACGGCAAGAAACAGATTGAAACACTACACAAATCACGTAGCAAAACACAAGCTGGTAAACAGCAACAAATGCCAAAGCCTATACTACGCCAATCGGCAGTTTTCTACGAATTTAAATACAACCTATGTCGCGCCACCTGCGCCTCTAGGAATTTAAATTACGAAGAGGTTAAGTCAATTTACCGTAGCGGTGCCTAAGATCGAGGCATCATATACCGCGACGATCCGAATCGTTGATTAACGCGTCGCGACAACGAGACACATCTCGCCTCGATACCACCGCTGAGAATCCTTCACGCCTCGACGTCGTCAACGCGCCTCCCGACAACACCTTCCGTCGACCCAAAACTTCCTCGACCGCACACAACAAAAGAAACAAGGAAAGAAAATGGAGATATCAATTTGGCTCGGCGCGCTCCTCCTTCGACACACACACACAACCGTGGCTCCACCAAAATGAGTGACTATCTCGTTGGCTCCGCAATCACGGCCACAAAGGCTATAGGTAGAAGCTTTCTCTTTATCTCTCTCTATCTCTCGCAGGTTGCCGCACAAAATGGGAATAGGAGGCTACAATATCCTTACAGTATTACAGCTTTTTGTAATAGGAATGGAGGCGTGAGTTGCTGTTAAAGTGGGCGTGTATTATCTCATTTAAATAAAGGTTAGAGGATAGGTTAAAGAAATGGGTTTGAGCTTGGGCCAACTTTAATAACAGATATGATTATTTATGTATTAATATTTATTGTATAAAGTAGTATGGTCTACTTGTATTTTGTGGGTAAAGTAAAAACTAAAAAATGAAGTGAAGTGAACAAAGTTGAATTGGATAATTCAAAAATAGTAAAATACTATGATGGAATTGAAGAAGTAAAAAAAATCTAACGATTCGAAACTTGAGTTGAAAAACGAGTAAGTTGGCGATCAATTTATATACCTCGGGCCGAAGCTCGTGATGATGGGCCGAATTTAATGCATCCAACAACTTCCAAAAGTCTAGAAAGGAAAAACACATCCACATAAAATTCTAGAGAGAGAGACAAGTGTAGAAAGAATTTGACCAATTAAAGAAATCCGACTCGCTTTCTCACTCCTCCATGGCTGCACTCGCTTCCACGTTCTTCGCCACCACTCCAAAAGTATCGCGCTCGAATTCAATCCCCAAATTGCCGCTCGCGAGATCTCTGTCTCAGTTCAATCGAGCTACTTTGATCACTCCGATCTTCGTTTCCGCTCTCCGCGACAAGTTTGTTCGTAGCAATTCTGCGTCGGAGCTTGATTCCAGCAATGGACTGAAGAAGCTCGTCGATTCGCTTTTCGTGCTCTGCACCTCGGTCGCTCTTTCGGCGACGCTGTTCGTTGCCGATATTGACTCGGCGTCGGCTTTCGTAGTTACTCCGCCGCGGAAGCTGCAGTCCGATGAGTTGGCTACAGTTCGTCTCTTTCAAGAGAACACCCCTTCTGTTGTTTACATTACTAATCTAGCTGCGAGGTACTCAATTTTTGCATATTATGTACATAGGCATGTAATATATTTGTCAGATATCTAAATTTAGTATTTCTTGATTGCAAAGTCAATTTTTAACTAACTTACGTTTATGCTGTTCGATTAGTTATTTGTGATGATGCAAATATGTCAAGTTGTGCTGGCTGCTTTAATACCTCGTGGTCCTCATCATTGGAGAATTAATGCTACTTCATCCGAGTGTTCAAAATTTTAACTAACTAGTTGATGTATTGTTAAGTCCAAGTAATTAAATAGTATGCAAATTAAAAACAATATATTTCCTGTGCAGCTCAAATAATCGATATGCTTTAGGCAAAATAAAAGCTACTTAATATAGCAGCTGATGTAATTCTTCGGGTGTTGACCAGCAGCTTGTGTTTGTTATAGGTGAAGTTGACAGTAGATTTTGATTTTGGAATGAGTTGTTGATATTGGGAATTCATAGTGTGCATTTTGTTTTAGGCAGGATGCCTTTACGTTGGATGTGTTGGAGGTGCCGCAAGGATCAGGATCTGGATTTGTATGGGACACGCAGGGCCATGTTGTTACAAATTATCATGTGATTCGTGGTGCATCTGATCTCAAGTACTATTAACCTCTCTTATGATTTTATGGTCCAGCATTTAACTACTTAGTTCTTATCCAAACAAAAGAGTTACTGAATTAGTCAATTAATTGTTTCCTTCTGGCTTGTTTTGCATATATGTGTGTTTTCTTTTAGCTATAGTTTTCTGATGTGCTTAATAAAGCTACCAGCACTTTACATCTTCAGTACAAAAGTAAAGTGATTGTTTGATTACTACGAAAAATCTTTAGTGATGCATAGATATGAAGCCCTCCTTTCTTGGAAATAATTAGAGAATCCATTGATGATATGAAGCCTGACAATCCATACTCAAGATTCAATCTCTAAGTAGGCAGTTTGTCATGACACGAGAAAGTTTCCATGTTGAATATTAGTACTCCATCATGTTGATGGTTAAGTAAGCTGGCCATGTTAACTGTTGAATTAATGTAATATTTCTCTATGAGCTTCTGGAATATGTCCTTTAGGATTTACTATTTAAGTGTTTTGATGAAGTGATGGCTGTGTTCAGGGTCACTCTTGCAGACCAGAGTACATACGATGCAAAAGTTGTTGGGTTTGATCAGGATAAAGATGTCGCTGTTTTGAGTATTGAGGCACCAAAAGGCAAATTGAGACCAATACCAATTGGTGTATCTGCAGATCTGCTTGTTGGTCAAAAAGTATATGCAATTGGAAATCCTGTAAGTGCAATTCCCATTTAATTGTCTTCTATTATGCTTTCTGGTTTTTATATCTTCTAGTTTTCGGTTTCTTATCAAATCTACATTTTCAAACATAGAAAAGTTGAAATTATTGAATGTGGCTTTTGATTGTGTGAATTTGGTTGACGTTGAATTTTCACCCTCTAAGTCCATTCTTGATCTCTCATTCTGGAGTAGTCCATAATTTGTTACTGACGTCCCATGGTTTCCTATGTGTCACACCAAGTTCTCCCTTAAATGTCCTTTATAACCCCACACACTGCTCCTCCCAGTTCGTTATGTATCGTCAATGCTGATTGGCATTCCCTTGGAATGACTCGATGAGACACATAATGGTATTTATGGGATCAAAAGTGGCAAGCTTCTTTTATAAGGTACCATATTGTTTATCTTTCTCTTACAACATGTTTGTGTTTCACTTTTTTTTGCCTTGGCAGTTTGGACTTGACCATACTCTTACAACTGGTGTTATCAGGTACTTACAGTACTTTTAATAATTTCACAAGTTATCATCGTACTATATGTGGCTCGTTATATAGATCTAGATGATTGGTATTTTTTTGAGCGAGCAAGTTTGATGGTTTAGAAGGAAATAGAAAAGTGTCACATACATGTAAAATATATGGTAGACATTCTAGAAAATAGTGATAGTTTTCATAGTACCACAATATAAATCTAACTTCCCAAATATCCCCACATTACCTTGTTTACTTTTGCTTTTTAATTATTATCAGTACCAGGAGCACGATTGAAGCTTATATATGTAAGTGCAAGTCAGTTGTTTTCCAACCTTTAGATAATACCGGCTTTTACAAAATCTATTCGACTATTCCTATAACTGGCTAATAATGTGTCAATATTCAATTGAGGTGGCTAACAAATTCAATCTTTTTGTAGTGGGCTCCGGAGAGAAATCAGTTCAGCTGCATCTGGCCGTCCAATCCAGGATGTCATCCAGACGGATGCTGCAATTAATCCAGGCAATAGTGGAGGACCACTTATCGACAGTGCTGGCAATCTTATTGGGATAAACACAGCTATATATTCTCCATCTGGTGCATCATCTGGTGTGGGCTTCTCTATTCCAGTTGACATAGTGAGTGACTACTTTAATTAGGAAGATTTCTGTACTCAGTATAATATTTATGGCTTACTAATTTCTATTTAAGCTTTTACTGAAACTTTTCTTTTATGTCCAGGTAAGCGGCATTGTTGATCAATTGGTCAAGTTTGGGAAAGTCACCAGACCCATTTTGGGGATTAAGTTTGCGCCTGACCAGTCAGTGGAGCAACTAGGAGTCAGCGGGGTTCTTGTTCTGGATGCTCCTCCAAATGGGCCAGCAGGCAAAGCAGTATGTCAAATTTCTAATCCTTCATTGATTTTGGTTTTGATGCTTTTATAGATTAATTTTGCTTATAGGACTTTCAAAATCACAGTGATGAATGTAATATCATGCACCGCTGAAAACAGCTTATGTATTCTTGGTGCTGCAGGGTCTTCAATCAACAAAACGTGATGCCTATGGACGACTTATTTTAGGTGACATAATAACATCTGTTAATGGAAAGAAAATTGCGAATGGTAGTGATTTGTACAGAATCCTTGACCAATGCAAAGTCGGTGATGAGGTAAATAATGTTTATAGCAACTGCTAATATGCATCCTCTAAAATATAGCGTGTCCATGGAGAATTTGTGGTCTTTAATACCTAGTATTGGATATAAAGAAAGCGGCATCTCATTTTCTTTTTGGAATCACTTTAAACATTGTCATATTTTACCATCATCATTTAAAAGCGTGTGGGTGTGTGCATATTGTAGTTAAAAAGGGTGCTGGATATGAATGTTCAGAGTCCTTTATGGAATGAGCCACACTAAAAAGCAATAAAAGATGAAGAAGTAAGAAAACTATGAGAACTAACTTCATTTTCAAATGTTTCACTTTGCAGGTCATCGTGGAAGTACTTCGTGGTGATAAATTGGAAAAGATCCCTGTAGTCCTGGAACCAAAGCCTGACGAATCCTGATGTAACAAGCTTTGTAAATTGTAATTCATATTTATATTCATATTGCAAGTGGCTATTGTTCTGTATTATTTATCTGATTAGGCCTCAACATTGTACATAATTGAATGAAGCTACTGTGCCGAAGCGCTGTATCTGTACTGTAAAGTTATAATCCTTATGAAGGAGATGCATTTGCCTGTATCCATTTATTAATTAGTGGGTTTAGTTTTAATAGTGGTTGTAGTTTAGTTTCTTATAGTCAAACTATATTTTATCCATGTCAAATTACTTGGTTTCCGCTTTTGTACAATTAAACTAAACTAGTTAACCCTCAATTTTATTTGCATGTTTGACTGCAATACACGCACACAATATCTCTGTTATATAGGTAATGTAGCATGAGAGAGAATTGTTGAGGATAATTCCTATAAACTCTATATTGAATCTTGTTGATATGCATAGGGGGGCGACGCCCCCTTGCTTGGGGGTCCGGGGGGATGCTCTCGGTCCGACGGTATGCAGTATTGGGCTGAGCCAAATTGGTATGTTCTCTTAGTATTATATATATGGTCTTTGAGAGCTGTAATTGTAATATGAACCCTAACCTCCTACTAAAATATGTTCTCATTTTTTGCCCGTGGATGTAACCAACTCATTGTTGGTGAACCACGTAAAGCTATGATTTCTTTATGTTTCTGTTTCTTAATTGTTCAATAATTCTAATTCGTTACAACAAATCTAATATTAAATCTCGATGATTTCATTCAATAGTTACCAGAAGATATTTAGGTGCTCATAGAGGAATCGAATCTCTTATAGCTGATATACAATTTTAAATGATTAAGTGTGCTTTGCAGGAAGCCCTGTACAACAAAAGGAGGAACCACTGGACTTGCATTCTGTAGAAGAAACTGCCAGGTGAACCAAGAGAAAAAAGGGTCACTGAAAATGGTAATGGCTTCAGGTTCATAGAGATACAGGTGGAGAAAGGCTGAAATCGAGTCCTCAGAGTTCTAAACTTCCTTTGACAAAATCATAATGGGCACCCTTGAGGGCAAGAGTTCCGTTCACCACTCCTTGTCTAACAAATGGATATGATAACTCATTCACTGCCTCGTGTAACAGTTCGCAAAAAAAGAAAGTAATATATAATATATTGATTATCCACAATACTGCAAAGATTTATCTTTGCCATTGTTGGTAAAAGTTCAAAGTTCTTCTTTACCTTTTCACACAGCACACTTTGATCACCAAAGCTGTGTTTCCATGCTCAGCTGTCACCTTGGCCTTTGCAGGTAAGCAGATTGACACCCAGTCTTCAATGAAATCGCTGAACAACTCAAGCAAATGATGCAAATTTGTCACCAAATTGTCGAATCATCTCAGTATTTTTCACAACAAGTAAGAAGGACAAATATTATTTTCTTCCTGTTTGATCCTGATTCTGTTACTGTGCCAAAGGAAAACGGGGTTTGTTCTTATAAAGATAGTAGGCTACTAACATTGAGGAGGACCCGTCGTATGGGAAGGACATGAGCCCCTTGATCCCACCACAGGCACTGTGGCCCATCACTACTGTCTCTTGTACCTGTGAGATTGGTTGCCTTGTTCACTACCAACTGAAAACCTCATACCGATGTTAAAAAAAGCAAAGAAATGCTGAAAAGTATCTATGTGGTTTCACCTTGAGGTGCAGAACAGCATACTCTATAGCAGAGCCTGCTACAAAATATTGGGTCTGTAGCAGCAGAAACAGTTATATAGACTGTTGGCCTAATGAAACTATTAGAGTATTTATAAGACCTGGTCATATGGAGGGACCATGTTAGCAACATTCCGGACCACATGATGCTTCCCCCGGTTGGATGTTTAGCATATGCAATGGATACACGTGTGAATCCGAGCATGCAAAGATCATATACTGCCGTAGACAACTAATCCATATCAATCATTTACAACGTATGGAAAGAGTCAAGAATATTGTACAATCCTGGTTTTAGGCTGAAATGTTGAGGTGAAATGTTACAATTCATAATCTTTCATCGTTCTTTTATGCTTTCATTTGGTAACTTATATTTCTTATGTTTAAAGGTGAGGAAGCCAGTCTTCAACCTCTCAACGGAGGGCGAAATAGCAGCAGCACTGCTGTTATCTGTCTGCAGCTCTGCTGCGATTTGATCTATTTTTGCCGCCGCAGCAGGTGCTAGTTCTCCCTTAACACTATGAAAAATGATATTTTTATTGCATCATATGATCAATGCAATCCCTTTCTAACAAGCATCACATGTTAAAAAAAAGTATTCAGTTTTCCATAAAACCTTAGGAGTCTTTCCAGTTCAGCTATGGGTTCCTCGTATGAGTACTTTCCCAAGACCTCTATCTGCATCATATTTTCAAATGCTTCAGAAAAGTTGAACATGAAACATGTTCGATCCTAATTTCGTAAGGTAATAAATGCAATAAAGAACACGAGGAGTTAACGTGGTTCGATCTTTAAAATAGATCTACGTCCACGGAGCAAGAGAGTATATGTGTATTTGAGAGTGTAAGAAGCGATTACAAAGAGTGTCGATCCTCTCTCTCACCTAATCTAGCCTCCTAATAAAATATGTTCTCATTTTTTGCCCGTAGATGTAACCAACTCATTGTTGGTGAACCACATAAAGCTATGATTTCTTTATGTTTCTGTTTCTTAATTGTTCAATAATTCTAATCCGTTACAACAAATCTAATATTAAATCTCGATGATTTCATTCAACAGTTACCAGAAGATATTTAGGTGCTCATAGAGGAATCGAATCTCTTATAGATGATATACAATTTTAAATGATTAAGTGTGCTTTGCAGGAAGCACTGTACAACAAAAGGAGGAACCACTGGACTTGCATTCTGTAGCAGAAACTGCCAGGCGAACCAAGAGAAAAAAGGGTCACTGAAAATGGTAATGGCTTCAGGTTCATAGAGATACAGGTGGAGAAAGGCTGAAATCGAGTCCCCAGAGTTCGAAACTTCCTTTGACGAAATCATAATGGGCACCCTTGAGGGCAAGAGTTCCGTTCACCACTCCTTGTCTAACAAATGGATATGATAACTCGTTTTCAAGTGAAACATTCACTGCCTCGTGTAACAGTTCGCAAAAAAGAAAGTAATATATAATAGATTGATTATCCACAATACTGCAAAGATTTATTTTTGCCATTGTTGGTAAAAGTTCGAAGTAATTCTTTACCTTTTCACACAGCACACATTGATCACCAAAAGCTGTGTTTCCATGCTCAGCTGTCACCTTGGCCTTTGCAGGTAAGCAGATTGACACCCAGTCTTCAATTAAATCGCTGAACAACTCAAGCAAATGATGCAAATTTCTCACCAAATTGTCGAATCATCTCAGTATTTTTCACAAGTAAGAAGGACAAATATTCTTTTCTTTCTGTTTGATCCTGTTACTGAGAAAATAGGCTACTAACGTTGAGGAGGACCCGTCGGGTGGGAAGGACATGAGCCCCTTGATTCCACCACAGGCACTGTGGCCCATCACTACTATCTCTTGTACCTGTGAGATTGGTTGCATTGTTCACTACCAACTGAAAACCTCATACCGATGTTAAAAAAAGCAAAGAAATGCTGAAAAGTATCTATGTGGTTTCACCTTGAGGTGCAGAACAGCATACTCTATAGCAGAGCCTGCTCCAGAATATTGGGTCTGTAGCAGCAGAAACAGTTATATAGACTTTTGGCCTAGTGAAACTATTATAGAGTATTTATAAGACCTGGTCATATGGAGGGACCATGTTAGCAACATTCCGGACCACAAATGCCTCCCCCGGTTGGATGTTTAGCATATGCAATGGACACACGCGTGAATCCAAGCATGCAAAGATCATATACTGCCGTAGACAACTAGTCGGTATCAATTATTTACAACGTATGGAAAGAGTCAAGAATATCGTACAATCCTGGTTTTAGGCTGAAATGTTGAGGTAAAATGTTAGAATTCATAATCTTTCATCGTTCTTTTATGCTTTCATTTGGTAACTTACTTATATTTCTTATGTTCGAAGATGAGGAAGCCAGTCTTAACCTTTCAACGGAGGGAGAAAGAGCAGCAGCTCTGCTGCGATTTGATCTATTTTTGCCGCCGCAGCAGGTGCTAGTTCTCCCTTAACACTATGAAAAATGATATTTTTATTGCATCATATGATCAATGCAATCCCTTTCTAACAAGCATCACATGTTAAAAAAAAAGTATTCAGTTTTCCATAAAGTTAAAACCTTAGGAGTCTTTCCAGTTCAGCTATGGCTTCCTCGTAGGAGTACTTTCCCAAGTCCTCTCTCTGCATCATATTTTCAAATGCTTCAGAAAAGTTGAACATGAAATAAAATATGAATGTATTATCTTATTCTTGCTACACTTGGCTTGATTCTTGAAATTTAGTGAACGGAGCACTAAAGATGGAAGAGTGTGTATCGGAGTGGGGTGGATGATGGGAGCCGGAGCAGCGAAAACCGGCTTGTGTCGGATGAGGCTGGGCAGTGGAGAAGGGGACGAGCTAAGCTTCACGGCGGCAATGGGCCGGAATGCGGCGGCAGGTCTTGATAGGCGGTCGACATTGCGCAATAGGCCACAGGTATTCACTCCTTAACTGACTTTGAAACAATGCATGCATGCGAAACCATAGGACAACGAAAGCGAAACCTAAGTAAACCACAGCGTCTACACTTGCAGATGAGATTTCTCGTTTTTTCATGTCCAGAAAATAAAAAAATAAATGTAAGGCGAAATTGGTCTGTTAGGGTAAAGACTTTTGATTAATTGTTTCGAAATATGTAGGGAAAATATATAATTTTCGACATAGTGGTCCCAGTCAGCCCCCTTGAGTGACAATTTTGGATAATGGTCTACAACAGTTCTCACTTTGGTTCATTTAGTATTTCTTTCTAAAAATTAAAATTTTAATATACTCTAATTATGGATTAATTAACTCTAAAAAGTTATTAATTTAAAATTGCAAAAATAAATTAAAAATAGTAATTATAGACTCTAATTTAATTGGTGAACCCTAATCAATGATCTTAAAATTATACTAAAACATAAGGAATTATGATTGAAGGAAAAAATTGACTATAGTCAATGATATCTACAAAACCATTACTCAGTGAAAATTGACTATAGTCAGCTGTTTGTGATCCAATCATCTTAGAGTTGACCAATCAGTGATCTTCTTCATCATGGTCCCTCTCACGTGACACTCTCTCATCATTATCATCATCTCTCTCTATATATATATTTGTTACCTTGGCTTGGGATTCCATGCACTCGCGAATCCACGAGTTGATGATGGGGTGAGTTGAAAATAAATACTTCTGAGTATTAAATATTATAAATGTTAAAATATTTCTATATTTTCATAAGTTATCTTGCGAGATTTCAATATACAAAATTCATCAATAATTGAGTTTATATTTATATTTTTAATAAAATTTCTTTCAATATAAACCCTTCTTTAACATAAACTTTAGGGAATTCATCAACCAAACCACTAGCAAAATTTGGTTGCGATTGAACTTGAACTTTGACAGCTTCGAATGGGCAGAGAGCAATATCATCACACACTTGAGCAGATGCAGCGCTGAGGAAGAATATGACACATTTGTTTGGCTAATTTTTCCGACTCGTATGAACCTTTGAGGATTCAAACAAATAGGGTATTCCAAAAGCATCAATATACGTCGTTCAAAATAGTAGGCACACAACAATAATGAGACACAAAATTTTAACATGGAAAACCTCTTAAAAGGAAAGAGATGAAAAATCACGGGACTACTAGAGTCGTTTAAATCCACTATAATCAACAATAGAACTATACACAATCTTCTCTAAATTATATTAGAGGCATACTAAATATCATACACTCGAAAATAAGCACATCAAGATGTATGGAATCAAAATCGAGTAAAGATCAAGAAAATATTATCGAAATTCTACTTTATTCAGATCGACAAAACCCGACCTTGAAACTCAAAATCCGATCTCCACTGTTCAAAACGTTGGCCCGGATCTTTGTGAAGCTTCGTCCAAAAATAACAATGATCTAACGGTTCAATCCCGGAAGCGGAAGTTTTACGGTGAGCACTGAAAATCCGAGAGGAAAAAAAGGCTACAATTTTTCTGTTTTGGCTACTTGGTTTCTCCCTTCAAAAATTGTGATTGACCCTTTTCATTCTTATAACCTTCTCATGGACTTTTCTCATGTGTCAAAAATATAAGAAAATTCAACAATAACATTTTTGTTTTAATTTTTTAATTATTTTGGATCGGGCTTATTTTGAATTGAGCTTAATATAATACATAAACGGAAGAAAAAGTTTGGGGTTTGCACTGGACTGGAGCCTGGTGCAGCTACCACCTAGATCCGCCTATGATTCCATGGGATTGGGATTCCACCTTCGACCTTATGTTTTTGCTGTATACGAATTATTTTATTCTGTTTATTTTTTCTTTCAAATTTTATATACGAGTCCGACGCTTTGACAGATGTACTTGTGCTTGTGTCATGTCTAGTTGTTCACTTTAAATTATATTTTATAAACGATTAATTACAGTTTTATTTTTATAAATTATTTATAAAATTATAAGAGTTACAGTACATGTAACTTATTAAATTATTATTTTACTTTGGGATAATTACAGTTTGTATTACCAACTTTGATAAGATTCAACTTTAGTTAATACATTAAAATATTTCCAACTTTGACAAGATTTTTAAAAATATCCCAAATTTTAGTTAACACGTTAAATGTATCCAACTTTGACGATATTTTGAAAATATCCCGATTCTAGAGTTTTCGATAACGGAATGTTGAGTCATTTGAGCTATAATTCACATGAGACGGAATGCTGAGTCAACTGGGCTATATCCGACACGAGAATGCAGCGAACTGGCGTAGCATTTCATCGTCGAAAACTCGAAATTGGGGATATTTTTCAAAAGATCGTCAAAGTTTGAGATATTTAATGTATTAACTAAAGTTGGTGATATTTTCAAAATCTCGTCAAAATTAGAGATATTTTAGTGTATTAACTAAAATTTGGGATACAGACTATTATATTCCTTTTAGTTTATGAGAGTCTTTAAACTTTGTCTTGCTATGTATGTTTATCCTTGGACTTTGTATACGTTATAATCGAGTCGTTAAACCTTTATCTTATGCTTTAGATTTGTAGATTTTATATTATGTTCTAATCTAACAATTTGTTTCTACAAATACTTGGATAGGGTTGACCTTACCTAAGATCAGGTCATTTCACGGGTCGATCCAATTGCAATCTTTTCAATCTGGTTCGACTCATAAACATATAATTGTATCACTTTTTGTGAACAAAAGTATCACTTTCTATGAATAAAATGTATCATTTCTTTTGAATAAATGTGTTATTATGTCACTGTGTTATGAATAAAATATCACTTGTTGTGAAAAAATTGATCATTTTTTCTTAATAAATGTATCATTTACTATGAACAAATCTGTTATTGTATCATTTGTTGTGAATAAACGTGTCATTTATTATGAATAAACAACATTGTATCACTTACTATGAGTAAATATATCAATTAATCTTAATAAATATATTACTTATTTTGAATAAATGTATCATTTATAAATTAATATATTAGTAAAGTAATCCGGGTCGGATCAGGTCGGCCCGTGAGAAGACCTACTCCTACCTAGAATCGACCCTATGGGAGTGCATCTCATTTGTGTATATCGTTTGATATATTATAATAATATAACGCAAACTTAGAAAAAGAATAAATTACATATTTTGATGTAAATTAATAGCTAAAGGTCAAGCATGGGGTGGTTGGCGAATTACCCATATCTCATAAGCCACATGTGTAAGTACCTGATGGGATAAAAACATGCGAAATTAGGTAGGTTTATATTATATGGACAAATATACCCTCAAATGTTGACAAAGTTATCTTTGTTTTCTGTGTAAAATAACGAACTACGCCCGGAATCCGAAAGATTTATGCTCGGATACGATCGGATTCATATATAGAACTTTCGGATATGAGCACGAACTGATTCCGGTCCGATTCCGATCGGATAGATCTGATTCCTTATCGTATACTTTTTCAGCTCGGATTCATTAACATACCGATCGGATTCTGTCTTGTGTATGGAATCCGAGATATACACACCGACCAGATCCAATCGATTTCTAATTTTTTTTTTTAATTATTTCAATATAGCGCGCCTTTGTAAGTGCTTTGAATTTTCTCTCAAATTATTGTAGCATTCAATTCATTCATGTGAAACTGATATAATAGGTCTGAATCGTGTATTGTTATAGTAATTTAGTACAATAATAAGTCTGATTTTACTGTTGTTACAGTAACTTTGTATAATAATGAGCCTGAATTCACTGTAGCTACAGTGAATTTCGTACCTATTACTACAGTAATTGAATAAATTTCACGTGAATGCTACACAGACACCCATCATTTGTTGTTGTTTACCTTCTATAAAATTTTCGAATTCATTCATTCACATAACATAACTTCATT
Organism: Salvia rosmarinus; assembly: GCA_036937905.1. NCBI lineage: Eukaryota > Viridiplantae > Streptophyta > Magnoliopsida > Lamiales > Lamiaceae > Salvia > Salvia rosmarinus. The sequence continues at coordinate 67,932,822 of CM072817.1, forward strand.
TTTCAATATCATAATCTTTCCAATTGAAGTTGAAGCAGAGTATTTGAAGGAAAACCACGCAGAATTCAAGCATTTTCCAATATTATATGTAATTTTCAATCTCCTTGTGATTTGAAATTATATTTTGATTGAGAATTATGTTTTAATTTTTTTATTTATTCTTTCTTTATGTAGATGGACAATTGAAAATTCATTACTGTGAATTATGGTGGAGAGTTTGATAGTGATTGTACGTATATTGGCGGGTGTTAACAAATTGCCCAAATTCCAGATCGTTTTCTTTACAGCCTCATATACTATATCAATCACGTATTGTAGGCCAATGAATTGAGCACAGATTATCAATTATTTTATTTATCCACATCTCGATATGGTCGGATAATAAAATCATTGTTAACCGATGATGAAATGTTTGCTCGATTGTGCATGTCCGAAGAATATCCACGCGTTTATGTAGTTCACAACACTACAAATATTGCGAGTGGATCAAACTCGGGAGAACCCAATCATTCGATCCACAAGGAGATGCAAGGAGAGTATTTACAAGATGTTCCAAGTATGCTTTCTGGTGGCGATTGGTTTTCTGAATCCCAAAGGCACGCTACGGAGACAACAAGGCCAACAACTCCTATTCGAAATGATGATGTTGATGGAGAAGACGAAGAAGAAGAAGAATATGTACACGAGATCGAAGATCTGGAAGAGACCGACTAAGATGCCTCCGACGACAATCCCGAACAATCAATTTTAAATAATACGTTTATTGATTTTGCAGGATGGATTCGAAGAGAATGAGGACTTCCCAAACTATTATCTTTGATTAATCCAAGCATTTATCCAGAAGATGTCAACCAACCCGATGTTGAAGAACTAACTAACTGGTTAGTTCCGGTCATTCCGCTTAACGTTGTAGCCTCACTTATTGCTCGTGAAATGGACCCGACAAGTGATGGAGAATTGAGTAGTAATTCATATTACTATAGCAAATATGACCTCTATCTTGTTGTTGGTGTGTGGCATATGGAGCAGAGAACGGAATACGTCATTGGTCGTTCAGATACAACACAACTGACATTAAATGCAAGCACTCTGAGAGGTGTAATTTTGAGTTACGAGCTGCCCAACGAGGTAATATTTGGAAAGTTTATAAGTTTATATCTGAACACCAATGCCACCGTGATTTGGGTTGTGTTGGTCCATTGAATGTTCATTCAAAGATAGTTCGCGGCAGATTATGCTCGAAAAATGCACACAATAGGTGAAATCATGAAGCCTAAATCAATTATGGCGGAGTTAAAACATGATTTTGGTGTCCGCATCAGTTATGATTTGGCGTTGCGAGCCCGACATACATCGATTGAGTTGATATACGGTCGGCATGATGAGTCATTCAAATCTTGCCAGTTATCTGCGGATGTTGAGACGACGAATCCCGTACATTTACCGATTATGAGGTCGATGGTGATGGTCGATTACGGCATCATTCGTTGCTTTACTGCATCTATTGCCCTTCTATTTTTGTTTGAGACCGGTGATCGTAGATGGTACTCACCTCGAGGAAAGAATAAGGAATTTTATTTGTTGCGATATGAAGGATGCCAACGAGCAAGTGTTCCGTTGGCATATGGTGTTGGGCGATTGAGAATGATGAATCTTGGTCATGGTTTATCTCACGAATCCAACGGGTATTTGGAAATCTTGAAAACCTCTTAATTGTCTCGGACGCTTGCGTGTCCATAGCTAAAGCCATCGAGAGTATTTCCACAAGCTCATCACGCCTTATGCTTCTACCACTTAGTGAACAAGATCAAACAGTTTCGTAGCGGCATTGTGGTGGAAATGTTCCAAGAAGCGCTTATGCATCTGAGCCGCACAATACCAACATGCTATGTGCGCTATCGAGAGCATAAATGATAAAGCATACCAAAAGCGCTCCGTGTAGGACCAAAAAATGGGCCTGTTCAAAGTCCCCGTGAGCCGTTTAGTTTCTTAACATCAAATGCAGCGAGTCATTTAACTCTCGATTATTATAGGCGTCGTCTTCCAATATGCTCAATGTTGGAAGCGATCGGACTTGTAATTGAGCGGTGGTTCAACGATGAGCGGCGATAACACGTAAGTCGGACAACTATCTCGCGAGAGGCGGTAAAAAGCTACGATGGCGGTGTCGAAAAGTCATCGTTACTCTACGACGAGGTCTACAAATGCAAAATATAGGGTGCGATCGGCGTTAGGAACTTCTGGTCGATCTTCAAGTCAAATCGTGTGATTGTCGAGAATTTAACCAAGGCGGGATGCCGTGTTCACACACAATTGCTGCCATTAAGTATGTTTTAATACTAATGCTACGTCGTTTATTTTCATGTAACTCATACTAATATTTTCATTGACGGTGGTAGGAGAATCCATCCACAATTACGTCGAATCATACTACACGACCAACACTTTAATTGAGACATACGGTGGTGCGTTGAATCATGTCCTCAATCTGATGAGTGGATGGTTCCAAATGAGATAGCGCAGCGAATGTATTGCCTCCTGTGTGACAAGACAGTTTGGACGACCTAGAACAAGTCGGATTTCATCCGGTGGTGAAAGGTCTACAAGAAGAGTGCCTACAAATCATATGAGAGAATCGTCTAGCAGTAGACGCCGAGCACCAAAGAAATGCAGCCATTGTAGGGAACCATGACACACACGAAAGACATGTCCAAATCGAATGGATGAAGGCATAAGCGATTAATTAAAGTTGTTGTATTTTTTTTTAATATTTCGAATTTATTGTGTTTGGCACCTTTTATTGTTATTCTTCTTTATATCATCCAATTTTATGGCGTTATAAATATTTTATTGTTTGTAATATATTGTAATTGAGTACTTATACATTGTGTTGTGCTATATTTAACATCCTAAACATTGAAAATTAATAGTACACACGGATACAACACATTTAAATTTACAAATATTAATAAAACTGAAATTTAAGATATTACACATTTAAATTTACAAATATTAATAAAACTATAATTTTCCCAACAGTTTTCTAAGTGTTTTCACACAATTCAAAAATAGAAGTAGCTATAATTTTCCTATATGCTAGTATATGAGTAGTCCCCCAATTAATACTCGACGATCCGGATATCGCACGTTCAACGTACATGCATGCATATGGACCACAAGCGACGCCGTCTTTTTGGGAGAACTGGTTAGTAGGTGACGGGATAGATAATTCAAGTGGCACAGATTTTTTCGATATGCCCATATCGTTGAAGCTCCAATAATTAGCTTCATCCAGGATGAATCCAAATAAATGCAATATGGGAGCCATCTGCTGGGCGCGGTTTCTCTTCGCATGATCTTCTAATCTCCAATATATCGAATCATATAGATCAAGCATCCAGTCAAACACTCTGATAATAGCGACGACGTAGTGTCCATCGATAAGGATAGGCATAATCACCTATATAACACAATTATTACAAAATATATAAATTATTAAAATCAAATATATTAAAATTTAAATATATAACATGATATTGAATTACAAAAATCACATGTTGCATGCTGGACCAATCGTTCATAGTGGATATTCCCGTCGTGCCCCTGATCAGGGAAATAATACTCTCGGGACCTTCCAACCGCTTGAACAAGATTCCCAACCAACTTGAAGGATTCGCTGTTGAGACATTCAAATAATTTAATCGGACATTGAATTGAGCAAAGCAATAAATAAATGAATGTAAATTATTGGGAAATCAATACTTACATAGAAGTCGGTGTCCAATATAATCGTGTTTGCATTGTTCGTTGTGGACAATACAGTATCGCCCTTGATCAGCCTCACTCTACAACTCATCATGAACAGATCAATCGTCTACAATAAGAACAATTGAATGTATAAGTATTAATTAACTAATTCAACTAAAATAAATTCTTAATACTTAGAAATTCAAAGTACTTACGTCTGCGAGATAATAAGCTGGTCGGCTTAAGAATATCCATGAAAATGCCGACTAAGAATTCCACCACTCGGAAATCATCATCGACGTGGAGGGTGGCTTCAAGAAGACATTGAAGTTCGACACTAACGTCGATTAAGTTCACGCGGTTTGCCGGTAACAACATATGGAGATGATAGGGCCATCGATGGGAATCATTGCCGGCCACTCTTCGCGGAGTACGAACCGGTGTCACCACGGTACTCGTCGTCATACATCGTCCCGATGTCGTCCCTTCGTCGTTCTCGATGTGATCCTGAACGGGCATCCCTAAAGTCATCCATGGTGTCCATAATCGGACATTCCTATAGTAGTGGATCTTTGCGGGACTTGAAGGTCATCCCAATCGACCTGATCTGCGTGAAAATATCATTTGACTTAGAAATATTTAAATAAACATAAAATATTTAAATTATTTAATTAAATTGAACTTACTTGTCCACAATCACTAAAAATATCAAACATGTCGTGAATGAAGTTGGAGGTGGTGGCGATAGGAAGTAGGAGGTGGCTACTTGATAGTATCTTGGAGGTGGCTCGATAGGAAGCACGGGTGGCTCTTGATAGGATGACATGGCCTCGGTCCTACCAAACTCGTGCACGGAATGTCGGTGGCGGCGTGCATGTGCCGCCATCCGTGCGTCCTCTCGAGAAGATGCGTCTACATCGGTGATTGTCGTGCCACGAGATGAGTATGACGATCGGATGGAGAATAGCCGGTGTCGTCGTGAACTACCACAACGGACGACATCAATCAACTCCTTAAACCAACCCTTCAACATCGTCGTCATCCGTACCTCAACCTCCTCAAGGTGCTTCCTCGATAACTCGGCCACCCTCCGAGCATGTCTCTCGATAGGTCCTCTAAGGCGGCAATCACTAGGTCGTGGGTGATCGGCCGCGCTCGGGAAGAAGTCGGAGGATGGCCCGTTTCATCTCTCCGCGGGGCGAGATGTGGATGGTGCTCTCGATCGGAGCCCTCAATACCATGTGCGTGTGGCTTGTGACTCCTCAACGGGATGCCGTCTCGTACCACGTCTCGGACGCGAACGTGAAGTACCACCGAGGCACGAGAATCCCCACATTGTCACCACTAATGACTCGTGCTCGTGGAAATTGTTCCCATCCTCAACGGATTTTGGGGCTCTATATACGGCACACCAAGCAGCACAAATCGTGTGGGAGTGACATCCAATGAGTATGTGGCCATTTCTTCTTCCGTAGCGGTATGATCTGAATATCTTGATCGTCCTATATACAATTCAAATAAACAAGACTTAATCAAAATTAAAATAATAAATTATAACATAAATTTTAGGATATGTAAAAAGTAGTACCTGCGATTAAAAATAAAATCGATAAATCATCGACTGAGGACTTGCTCTTGAATCTCCATCTCAAACATCCAGGGTAGGCAAACCGGTCTACATATTTCCCAACAACCCGCCCGCACGGTATGACCTCGGCGACCAAACAACCAATGCCCAAGTGGTCCATAGAAATTGTATTTCTTCGGCAGATCGATATAAGTAGTGGCGCATACAACGATACGAATATGCACCCACGAAAATCAAGCGAATAAATCCAAATCATCCACCAATGCTGGCCCGAGTCCACCAAGACTCGGGATCTATGATAATAGCATCCCATATAGCATAATAATATGCGCGGCACGGAGGTATAAACTACCATCTGCATCATCTATATGCACGCTCCGATCACAAAAACGCGCTACTAAATCCCCAACAGATATGTGGTCAGAACGACGGAAAGCTCTAAACACCCGAACACGTTGCAACCGGTGCTTTCTCCTGAGATTAAATGACGAGCTTCAAAACTTAAACCAATGACTAATGCATAGTCATGAACGAGAAAACAAAGTCTCACCGTTAATATGAAACCATAGTAGATCATCATCTGTCCTAATCTGTCGAAATCACGTGGTGCAAAGCCATGATATTTTTTGCCCCATGCTTCCAGTTAAGTAAATGACCGAAGCATCCACTAGTAAACCTATCCAGTAATTCTTCACCACCAATCTCCAATAATCTAGTCTTAATGATATCTAAATAATTAATCATATAATATGTGCTAATTTGGACCACAACATTTATCATCTCGGGTCTCAAATAATCAACATCACCCTAACAATAAAAACAATAAAGTGTATAAATATCATAAAAATAAAACATATAATAATGACATAATAAATCATACAAAACATATTTAATTATAAAAACAATAATTAGATAGCATAATAAAGCATAATAATATAATTAGATAACATAATAAATCATAATATACATTTTAGCATATTAAATACATAATAGCATATTAAACGCATGTTAAAAACCATATTAAACGCATGTTAAATAGCATATTAAAAATCATATTAAATACATAATAGCATATTATTAATAATATGCTATTATGATAACTAACTCAAACTAATACATAATAGCATATTAATATCCGAGTTAAATACATAATATACCATATTATGTATCCGAGTTATATACCATATTAATATCCGAGTTAAATAGCATATTAATATCAGAGTTGACTTAAAATCCGAGTTAAATACATAATATACCATATTAAATATTAAATACATAATAGCATATTAATATGATAACTAATCGAAACTATATAATAATATGATAACTAACTAAAACTAATATGATAAGCACGCCTAAACCCAAAAGCCTAAACTATATGATAAGCACGCCTAAACTATAAGCACGCATGATATGATAAGCATACTAAACCCTAAACTATATAGTGAATTCGAATAGCATAAGCACGTTTAACTAACTAAATTATGATAAGCATGTTTAACTAATAAACTATGATAAGCACGTTTAACTAATAAACCATATTAAATGCATAATAAGCACGATTAACTAACTAAAACAAGAATCCGATCGACCGGTTTAAGGAATCCGATCGGTCGGTTCGATCAAATTCCTTAAACACCGATCGGATTCGTGATGGGAGAGGCGAAGTACACGAAGCCGTGGTGCGAGATTTCGGCGATCAGAGAGGAGAGAGCGATCAGGAGGGAGGCAAGCGATCCGAGAGGAGAGAGCAAGCGATCGGAGCGATCCGAGAGGAGATAGTGAAATCAGGAGGAGAGTGCGATCGGAGGTTTGAGAGTGAAATCAGAGAGGAGGTGAAAATCCGGTGAAGAGAAACGTCGTATATATTGGGTAGAATCCGATCGGATCGATCGGTAGTGAAGAATCAGATGGCGATCGGTTCCACACTGGTCGAATTTGAGTCGGACACCGATCGGACGGTGTTTTTCGACTTTAAGTTAACTTCTTCCTCGACTTTAGTCATTCACCGTCGGATAATGTTTTTCAAGGTATTTGGGTATCTCTTCCCGATTTCGCATGTTTTATAACGTTTGAGTATATGTCCATATGCTTTCTGAGATTTGTGTAGTTTTCCTATTGACACTAACGTTTCCATAAGCTTAGAAAATTCGCAAAATTACAAAATACCACCGAACTAAAAGTCTTAAAAAATGCTACTTGATAATTGACACGAGCAAAACACATTTAATTAATCCACTAACACTTTTATGAAAGATCGTTACTTCAAAAACCTAATTTAGGATCTTGTTGTGTAATTAATTTATCATTATTATTTCGTTCAAAATTTCCACCAAAATGATGTAGTTAGATTATAGTTGGCAATCCTACTGCCAACGGGACTTTACACTTTTGGTAGGTGGTGACCACGAAATTTTGGGTCAATAAATCAAGCTCAAACTAACCCCGGGAGCCGGCGGGCTTTTTAGCTTATTTTTCTAATTTTTTAATATATAAAATTAATAATTTAATTATAATAAATAATTATATAAAATATAATTAATATTATTAAATAATTATATAAAACTATTAATCTATTTATATGATTAAGATAATTTATAAAATAATAATTTAAGATAATTGATAGGTGAAGTCAGTGAGCTTTCATAAGTGTTCGAAAAAAATGGTTCAAACACTAAACAAATAAATGAGAAGAAAAAAATAAGAAAAGAAAAAGAAAAGAATAATAAAAGAAAAAAAAGAACAATAAATAATAATTAATCCGTCCCACCCACCCAAGATGACATGTATTTCTTTTTAGGTTGTTCCACCCCAAATGGTCTTTTTCATTTTTAGAAAATAATTATCTCTTCAAAAATTATAGGACCTACCTACTTTTTATCACTTTAATCCCTTTATACCATTCTTCTAAATAACTATGCTGAAAAGAAACAAACCTTCTTGTATGAGACGGAGGGACTAAAATACAATTGTTGGGGATTGAACACAGGTCCCCATAAGATAATAACACGCAAGTACCACTACACCACAAGAACTTCTTAGTTAAATAATAATATAAGTATTATATTTAACAATATACCGGGCATATTTTTTTAACCCGAAATCCCTAACTTTTTTGGCCCGAAGCCCGCTAGGTCCAGGATTTTTTTCAATCGATTTTTTCGAGCCCGATTTTTTTCGAGCCTTTAACAAATCAGCCCAAATCCCCGGTACACTGGGCGGGCTGATCGAACTGAACTCATTTTGCTGACTCTAGTTCTGATCCAACTGATTATCTTTTACACGCCATTTTTTATATTTCACTGTTGAAATCCATGTCAAGAGGTCTAGCAAGCTACATAATTTATGCCGTAATTTGATCTCTGAAATATTTGTTAGTTTCTTGATAATTCAAGTTTGTTATAATCATCGATAATTTAGAGTATTTTCATTGAAATGCGAGTCATTTGATGTTTAAAGTATAATTTAGTGAAATAAAAGATGACAATAAAAATGTATTCAAAATCGCCGGAAACGTAACTAAATATAGGTTATATGATTTAGCAAGGAATAAATGGATTAGAGTTCTACCATCCATAAATCTACGTGGTGAAGATTCATTCAACCGTAGACCCGGCAAACAGGAAGAGTTTTACATATCTATATAAATATATCTATATATCAAATGGAGGTTTTCTCGACGACGTCTATGGCGGAGAAGTCGAAACGACGGAACTAGACAACGCCGTTCTCCTCTCTGCGTCTTTGTTTCCGTCTTTTTTGGAAATTTCATTTCGCTTCCGGAGATTATCCGGCCTGGAAACCCTAGGTTTGTCTGCAATGACAATCCGCAGTGATGTTGATTGTTGTTGATTAGTTTTGTGATCCCCCCTCCCCACATTGTGGCTTTGTGCGCGTGCTTGCGTGTTATTGTTACCTTGCTTTGTTCGCCTGAATGAAAATGTTAATGTTTTTTACATCGCGAGCTGACGCATAGCTGAATTCTCTCGTAGATAGTTGTGTTATGGTTCTGTGGTTGGTCGCTTTGTGATAGAATGTGTTTAGAGTTTCTACACTCAGAATTGATACTTTGGAAATGTCGAGTGTTTTTCTTTTTCAATCTCGTCACATATTATAGTGGCATATATTTAGTTGTGATACTAGAAGATCTTGAATTGGACCTAGAGCAATTGTTCATTCGTTGCTCAGCGATTAGGCATACAACTTCTGAATAGGTTTTTAGGATCGTGGTTTTTGGGTTTATGAAGTGATTGTTTTGATGTTTTGTCAACAATCAGTGATTTCTTCAAAATAAGGTGTAGATTCCATCTGTTATAGCATTCAACGTCTAATTCTGGAGAGTGAAAATTTTCCTAAAATAAGAGAATTGTTTCAGAATTGTCTGTCAATGGGAAGTAGACTCTTGAGACTTTGTAATAACACACTAATTCAATTCATTACTAAAACCTGACATGGATTGTATGAGTACCGTGCATTTTCTTTTATATCCCTCTCCCTGTTTATCTAACTGCATGATGTGATATCCAATTATCCACCTAACACTTATTTTCTGAAATGTGCAGATATATAAAGTTTTTCTGACTTGATCTGGTAGTCTTTCCTGAAGTTCTTGTCTTCATATTTCAAGTTTCCTAGGAAGAGTGGAACATGATCTGATTGAAAACGGCTTGCTATTCATAGGGCTGGATAAATATCACTTCCTCATAAGTGTTGAGATACTATGTTGTTTATCTATAGGTATGTGGTTAGTCTCTGTTGATGAAATTGAAAAAATCAGTTGGAGACTGATTTTTGTATAAACATCAAGTCTGATGGATCTCGTTTTGAGTTGTTGCAGCTGCTGATATTGTGTTGGAAAGGGGAAATATTAAATTAGTTTTTGGGAGGGTAACATTATTTCAAAACCTGCCTTCTTTGCGTATATCCAGTCGATGTTTACTGAGACATCAATGTGTAGAAGACTACTCACTGTGGTATAAGGAATCATGTCACAAGAACCAGCCAAAAAGTTTCCTCTTAATGCTAAAGATTATGAGTTATATGAGGAGGTTGGAGAGGGTGTCAGTGCTACTGTATACAGAGCTCTTTGTATTCCACTTAATGAGGTTGTTGCAATAAAGGTTCTTGATCTTGAGAAGTGCAACAATGACTTGGTACGCATCTTCTTGTGAACTCACTATAGTTTGAAATACAAATCCAATTTGTTGTTCCATGTCACCTTTGGGGTTCATGTTCATTTTCTTGCTTGCTTGCCCTGATAATATTTTAAAACTTTGAATGCTTTGTTTCTTTCTTTTGTCTTCTGCCTGACTTAGACTTATTTGGTTATTCATGTTCAAATAAGTTTCATAATTACTTTTTAAATGCATATTTAATGTCTGAGAATATATCTTCTGTATGTGCGTATCTCATTCTATGAAAAGCATTGACTATAAAATTTTGAAGAATTATTTGCTTGATTATGTGGAAACGTGAGATGCTCCACATCAAACATCACTATCTGAGAGTTGTATTGTGCCACACCCACAATAGGTTAATAGCTGTTACTATACACTAACTCCATTGGGTTTAATTGTACTTCCCGATTAAAAGGGTGTTCCATAAGATGGGAAATTCAAAAGGCGTCTAAATACAAGTCCTCATATTTTCAGGATTTATGCATGCTTTTAAAGTTCACATGTTTGATTTTGTGAGTAAATTATGTGCATGATTAATTGATTGAATTATTATATAGTTAGATTTCCGAGGACCATGTCTGGGATTGAGAAGTCTTCCAATTTTCTACCATAGACTATTGTTAGGATTTATATATGCCAGAAAAAAGAAGGAACTTGGAGTAAAAGGATTGGTGGAGTGCATTTGAGAAGCAGGGACTTCAAAAAAAAAAACTAATTTGCAACTGGAATATATTCTGGATGATGAATGAATGATTGTGAGGCCTCAGTCTACACAATATCAAGCTATTGTCTAAGTTATTAAAAATAAGGAAAATATGAGCTTTAAACCTGACCTTTGATGACTTTCACAAAAATGCAATGACCTTCCATTAAATACATTGTGTTGTGGATCTTTCACTATTTTAACAAATTAAACACTCAAATGAAACTTGGCCACCATAATGCGAGTTGGCTGATGGCTCGTTGGATCCTACATGTAACTTCTACCCAATTAGAATAATAAGGCTGTAAGTTCTTTGCGGATAATAAACAATTAATTGCACAGGATATGCTTTCCACCTTTATCAGATTTCTCTGTTCCGATAAACTCCTCCTCAGTTATAATGACACCTTCATTTCCAACATTTCTCCATTCTCTCTTCTCCAAATCCTCTTCGTTCAAATTGGATTCAGTTGATTCTTCCATTAATTCAAAGAATCATGCATTCCTACTGTTCCCAGTACTCTAAGGTGATTCACACTCTCGCCAATGTGCTGCTGCTGACAGCAAGCGCCGGAACCCAACCACCATTGAGAATTTGGGATGTGACACAATGAGCTTTGTCTGAGTAGAGGGAGTGGATAGGCCTTGTCAAGTATTGAGACTTTTTCCACCATTTCTGCAGTTAGATTTTGAGTAGGTCCAATGGTTTGGATTGATTTCAAAGCAGCTTGAACAAACTTCAGCATTGTGTTATTCTTCTGCAAGCTGGAAAATCTATTATCAGCGACAAAAGCAGACTGTTCCAATTGTTTCTCTGGTCTCCAGTATTCACGTGCATCTCTACTTTATCTGCAACTGGTTCCAACTGGTTTCAGAATCACGTAAAACTTTGGCACAACCAGGGGACGGAGCCCATTGCTGCCATTTCTTTAACAGCCACATTGATTGAGCACAGATTTTAATTCTCCACACAAAACGACATCGTTTAGTGAAATGGTACATAGGAATCTGGTGAGCCAGCTCAGCTTTATGATGCCAGCATTTTAATCTGGTCTTGGCTTTGTTAAAATTGTGAAAGGTTTGGTACCACATTGTCATTAATTGAAGAATGTTGGACATCTTTTGTTAAAGTCAAGGTCAGGTTAAAAGCTTCCCCTAACTTAGCTTAAGAATCTTGCTGGCACAGTAGTATTCTGCTGCTAGGTACTCTTCCCCTCATATTAAACTTGTCTTTAATTTTTTCTGTTTGGTTGTAACATAATAGGATGGTATTCGGCGAGAGGTGCAAACCATGATTCTGATTGACCATCCAAATCTCTTGCGGGCTCACTGCTCATTCACCGCTGGCCATAATCTATGGGTTGTAATGCCTTACATGGCAGGTGGATCTTGCCTACACATTATGAAATCATCTTATCCGGAAGGCTTTGAGGAGCCTGTTATAGCTACATTATTGCGTGAGACCCTCAGAGCTCTTGTGTATCTTCACAGCCATGGACATATCCACAGAGATGTGAAGGTTTAAATATTTGTCCTTATTTGCTTGCTTGATTTGGCTTCTATTTTGCATTTCCCTTGCATGTTCTTATTTCATGTTTGATATAATTGTTGAGTTAAAACCATCTGCTTTTGCACTTGGAATTATAATTGTACTTTGTTATCTGGCATGATTTCTTAAAATCTAAGCTACTTCTAATTATAATACTATCGATTCATCTGGCTTGGATGTTTACTATTTCACATGCAATACATAGTCTCATGTAATGTATGATTATCAATTCATCTGGCTTGAGGTTTACTAGTTCACATGCAATACATAGTCTCATGTAATGTATGATTTGTATGCATTCTGTGCTCGAAGAAACAATCCTTCTTTAGATGTGCCAATTGCGAATTTCTAATGACTTGATTTACTTCTTTTGGTATGATATCACAGGCAGGGAACATACTGCTTGATTCTAATGGTGCCATTAAATTAGGAGACTACGGAGTCTCTGCATGCATGTATGATACTGGTGATCGTCAGCGTACTCGGAATACATTTGTTGGAACCCCATGCTGGTAAAATATCTCTCATGAATGAGAATTTTATCATTTAGGTTCTCACAGTGGAATGACAATTGTTATTTGGAGCATTTTTATTTATAGATATGTATATATATTCTGGAACAGGATGGCACCAGAAGTCATGCAGCAATTACATGGTTATGATTTCAAGTGAGTATCCAAGGAAAGTTATTTATCCATCTTGACTGTCTTTTATATTTCTCAAGTTGTTCATAATTTATTTCACAGAGCAGACATCTGGTCATTTGGAATCACAGCACTTGAACTTGCTCATGGTCATGCACCTTTCTCCAAGTACCCACCTATGAAGGTTAATAACTATTCATTTACTTATATTGTTATTCATCATATTAAATATGGTAAAATATTTGGTCTTATGATGCTAAATTCAGGTTCTACTGATGACACTACAAAATGCACCTCCAGGTCTGGACTACGAAAGAGACAGGAGGTTCTCTAAGGTATATCTTTTCCATCTAGAAACTTCATGCTGTTCTATTATTTATTGCTAAGATACAGGTGTCTTCAGTCTTTCAAAGAGATGGTTGCTGCTTGTTTGGTGAAGGATCCCAAAAAACGTCCCACCTCAGAAAAGCTTTTGAAGCATCCCTTCTTCAAGCATGCTCGCTCAATTGAATATTTGGAGCACGGTATCCTTGAGGGCATGCCACCTCTAGGAGAACGTTTTAGGATGCTTAAGGTCTCATGCTCTTTTCATTCTCTTGTTGCTTACCTTTAACATCATTTATTACAATTATGTCTAACTATCACAATTTTTTGAGGACTGCTATTACAGGCAAAAGAAGCAGATATGCTGGTACAAAATAAGGCATTGTATGAGGACAAGGAACACTTATCACAGGTTGGGAATGAATTATGTCTAATCTTCCAAATTAATCTAAGAACAAAATATGCATATTACAGTAATATGTTTAGAAATTTAATACTACTCATGTTAAGGGACATTTGATTGAATTAGAACTGATTCCTGTTAGATTGCCTGGTCTTCAGTTTTCTCTTGAAATTGATTCACAAAACAGAAATGTAGATTCCTATCATATCTATTAATATAGAGCTACTATTGTTCTCTCTCTAAAAATCTGATGTCTATCAGGAAATGACTCCTAAAATTGTAGGATTATACTTAATGATTTAGAAGTTAAAATAAAATATGCATGTTAGTATGGCATGCAGTTGATAGGACACGTTATGTAAAAATGTTTCATTTTTTGCATTTTTTGCATTAAGGGACCCTTCATGCCAAATAGTAGAGAACATCAGGGTTGGAATGTCTTTTAGGGCCAGCTCTGTGTCCCTGTTGATCCTACTCGCTCATGACCCAGCTCTATGGGAGTTGAGCCTTGAGTACTTCTCACACGACTACTAACGTGTATTCATTGTTGGTAAAATTAGAATGGTATCAGAAACCAATAGTTATAACTACACATGACTGACTAGTTGAATTTGGATAAAATATGAACAAAAGATACCAGGAAAATTAGTTGTTGTTTGGAAGTGCATGTCACTGACTCACTGCTTTCCAGGCTGAATAGCTAGGATGTTACATTATGAAACTTTTTGTTTTGCCGCTTACAGATTTTAATTATGAAGAGGGCATCAATCAGCTAGTCAGTAGAGATGAAAGGCTGCAACATACTAGATTAAAACATGATATAGGTAGGAAGACAGGATTGGTGAAGAATATGCAATTCAATTTATTTACATACATCTGAATGTGGTTTTATAGATGGCTGATCGCATGACGTGTTACCTCATGTTATCATATGCAAATAATGTCAGTCTAGCTGCTTCTAATGTCAACTTTTACTTTTAAAAAACAATAACCAGCATTATAAGCTTTATTGAAAATATGAATTTCCTTATGGCATTATCATGCACTTGTATGATGATTCTAGCCAACCCTTAATGTGATCTGTTGTATGCAGCAAGAGTACATTCGAGGAATCAGTGCCTGGAATTTCAACTTGGATGATTTGAAGACCCAAGCTGCCCTTGTATGCCATGGCCTCTAATAAATTGGTGAAATTGTTGTATTCTTACAAATTCCAGCTTTTGTAATATCTCTGGATGCTTGCAGATTCCAGATGATCTTGTATCAAATTCTGAAGATGCAAGTGTTAGTAGAAAGCATGTTGATGGTCAGGAAAGTTTGTTCTCTGAGAAGGATAATGATTCCAAAACTGCTTCTCTCTTGGAGGTATTGCTTCTGTCCCAATTCCTGGTTTTCATTTTGTAACATTAGCTCCAAGTTTTTTCTTACCTCCCTCCATTTTTTTCTGATGTGCGTAGATCTTTTCTTTTTAAAAATATTTGTTTTCTATGTTCTTAGGATAAGCTTAATGATTTACCTAATATGGAGGATTCGCTTGCTGCATTTCCAATGAAACCTCTTCAGGCTCTAAAGTAAGCTATCAAATCTATTGTCCTATGCTCTTCTTTCTGTACTTTAAGAATGCTTTGTTATTTCAGGTATCAGTATGGTAGTTAGTTGCTAATATGAGATTCTTGTTAGAATCCATGATCCTAACATCTATCCTTCAACAATCTTGTGTTTTCTGGGTTTCCAAAAGATGATGTCAAAAGGATGATATTATAATGATGATTTTGAGCTTTAGTTGTTTTCTTGATTTAGGACTCTATCAACCCCACCTTCTAACAAAATTCAAGAGATACTAAATGCTAGCATTGCTTGTTTCTCATGTTGGATCTTTAAGTGGACATTTTTGTGTGTATGACATCTATTTACACAGACCAACTTATTGAATTATAGAACTGCTAGGTAACTGGTTACTGGTCATTCATCTCATCATCTTATCAAGTTATTTTCTTTTTGGCAGTTAATACTTTGAAAGTCATTTCTTGCTTGAGGTGTATGACTCCCTTTTATTCAATACAGTGGTTGTTTTGATGTTTGTGAAGATGATATTGCTGCTGCTAGTCCAACTTCAAGAGATTCCGTGCCTTCAGATTCTGAACAGCAAAATAAGCAACAGTCATCTACAGGTGCTGTGGACCGAGAAGCAGGAACGAATGATGGTCTGGATTCATCTCATTCTTCTATTGCAGGGCGTAGAAAGTTTCCCAGTGGCTCACTGCTACAGGAATACGTGCTTTCCCCAAAAAAACTTATTGGTAATGGAGAGAGGTATATATTCTTCATTAGTAATTCTATCTTGACAAAGATTAAACACCTTTACTTTGGTAGTTACAGAGATTGAACTGGGTTGCCTCTAATACTTTTTAGCTTCATATTTTCCTTTCCTGAAAGCCTAAAAATTCTATTAAGCTGTTCCGCAAACCCTGCTTACACTTCTTCCATTATGTGGAGCCACTTTTGTAAAATGCAACTTTTGATGAAGATGCCAATATTTTCTTTCCATCTGCCTCTCCTTTTTCTTCTATAACAGTTAGTTTAGCCTTCTGGAAACTTTGGAGAACAAATATCTCTGAGTGAGATCAATTTGATTTCCCTCTTAATCGTTAAAAAACTGAATCATCAAATTGCTTGGAGGTTCGACCTCTCCAGCATCCAGAATTTACTCCATTGCTAGAAGATTTGATGGGAGCATCTTGCATCATGAAACAATCCTTTATATACGTATGGATAGATCCTATATATACGTATGGATAGATCTGTGATTCATTGGAAACATGTTTATTAACTACATGGATGAAAGTCTAGTTAAGTCATCTTATTTCCTGTTTAAATGCATTCTTAACTTTCCGAGTAATTCAATTTTGATTTACATGTAGGGAAAATCTGCAACCCAGATATCAAGTAGAATGGAATTATAGTGGTCCACTGCAGTATCGTCCCAAGAAAGATTTTAGTATTCCTAATGCTGGTAATTCATAGCATTGTCAGATGGACATGACGATCTTTTTCAGTCTTCTGTTTGATATCTGTATCCTTTCAAATATATTAATGTATTCAATTTAGGGGAAGAAGCATCAGAAGGTGCTGTTGTTGAACGTAGAGGACGTTTCAAAGTCACATCAGCAGATGTGAGTCCCAAGGTACTATTTTTGAACTCATAATATGATATTATGTGCATGGAGCCAAGATGGGCTCTGTATATGCCCTTTTTTTTCAGTCATTGCTGTATCATTTTTTGAACGCTTCTTATTGTATTGTGCAAATATAAGCCTAGTTAAGAGGCTTCCCCTGCCTGTTAAGGGTCTTGTAAACTGGGCTGTGTTGTTTATTTGACTCATAGACTACTTAGAAGGTAACATAAGGGTGTCAACTTTCCACATGCATTGGCTATGATGAGTGTGCTGCTAGTTGCACCCAGCAGTTAATTGGGTTTGAAACAATGACAGAGATTGTGGAAGTCTGCAATTTTTGGTTTGATGGATACATATCTCTTCACTCAGGGTCCAATGAACTTATCAAGCCCGGTTTCTTGTGGTCCAACAAGTCCAACAATGCCCAGCCATTCTGGTGCTTCAGTTCTCCGATTGTTGCAAATTATCCTGCAGCAGAACACTGTACAAAGAGTAAGCACTGCTTAACTGAGTCAAATCTTCTTTTGATGATTTGTTGCTGAAACGTTCCTGTTCATCTTGCCAGGACGAGGTACTTAAATTGATGAAGATGTTGGAACAACCATCTGGTAATGCCATTTATAGTTTGATCACTATTTAAAATTTTGATTGTGTACTTGGTTAGATGTATAGCTAAATTTTTTCAGCCGCCTCCCTCTCTCAACAAAACTCTCTTTTATCATGTACTCTGTTCGTTGTTTCTTGGATTTTCTTTTTTCTTTTGACTTGTGGAAAGGTGGGGCCTGCGATTGTGGGTAGGTGAAGTGGTTACAGGCCCAAGAGGTCAATCTTTTGTGTCAACTTCAATGTAGTCGATTTATGCTGTGTGCAGGTAATGGCCCTGAGCTAACAGAAGGAGGAACACTTTCGACGGTATTGCTGCTTTTGCTAATAAAACCATTCACTGATATACAGAGTTTTTAATGCTTCAGAAGAAACAATATTTATTCCATTCTTCTTTCCATTCCTTGCAGATAAACCCGACAGTTAAGGAGCAAGAGTTGCAATCTCAGATCATTCAATTGCAACAAACGTATGAAATCAAACTCCTGTATAGTAAGGGATTGTTTTGTTTTATTCCTGGCTAAAATGAGTTTCAAATTTCAGCATCGGAAGCGTGGTTGAAGAACTCCAGAGAGTAAAGGCCAAGAACTCTCAGGTTTGTCTTTGTGTTGCAAATATTGAAGTTACTATTTAAGATTTTCAAATTGATTGCAACCTTCTGATGGAAATAACATGAATGGTTCTCCCTTTCGATTTACAGTTGGAAAGAAAATTAAATGCAGTACTCAAGCAAGACGACAAGATACGATAATATTGAGTTTCTAGGAGAGAAGCGTAAGGAGATTAGGACGGCATGCAGTGATTTATGATGATCACATCCCCTTCGTAATTTCTTTGATCTGTTTTGTGCGCAGACCCTCTACTAAGGAGCTCTCGGCATGCTTCGGACTCAACATTTTGTGGGGGATATGTGAATGTTAGCAGTGTCAGTTACGAGTGGCATGTGTTGTGCATTTTAAATCGTTGTTCCATTATTGTAATTAATTAATTTGATCCAACATTGAGAATATTGTTATGGCGCCCTCGTAGTACCACTGCTGCATGCTATGCGATTCAACTGAATCATCATTCACATAATATGTAAATTAAGAAAATGTAAATGAGTCAATTTTTTCTGTCATGGAGGTGGCTGGTGACAACTTGATTCATTAGTAACATTTATACAATGCTGAGATGAGTATTGTTTAAAGTGCTACTAGATTTGTTTGTCCAGCAACTAAAATTGCTAGATTTTGTCATGTATTTCATTACTAAATTTGTTTCTCCAACAAAGATGAGCATTATGTTTGGGTGATAAAATTACATCTTTTTTAGAAGTTGGGCGAGATCGATTACATCTAATGGTGTGAATTGGTTAATATGCCATATTTGTATGTGGGTATTCCAATTTATGGACTTTAATAGATTGTCAGTGTAACATTTAAGGAATAATTATCTCAAAAGATATGAACTTTAGTTCGTATATTTTGGGATAAATTTTAAAGTTTATTTACAAAGTTGAAAACGGTTAAGAGTTTGTGTATTTGAGGTAATTAATTCAAAATTTAATTACTTCACCAATGTCAATAATATATTACTTCACCAATCTCAATAATATAGGGTTCTACCTTTACCCTGAAAAAAAATAGTCTTCTTCCTTTTTCACAATTCAGGAAAACGAATTTGATGTACTCGGCAAAGTTGTATTACATACAGTTTTCCTACTATAACTTTTGTAATCTTCCAAAATTCTGAAAATGGAGTACTAATTTTCAAAACAAAAGATCACAAGGTTGCAGTATAATGGAGAATACAAATTGTCGTGTAGTGTAATGCGTCCATAAAGATTGGGGGCCGCAGCGGCTCTTTTATCTTTCAACCGACAGGCGGACATGCAATTGAATAATTTTATGTTTTGTGATAAATTCAACTCGTAAATCTAATAAATAATTATAAAAATATACGTATTTTGTGGTAATGATTGAATAATGGTTATGAACGTGTGGCCAGAATGTCTTGTTGGATCATATGTGAGAATCGAGCCAACTGCAAAATAGAATCGGGGGAGGTCTTCGGATCGACACTCTGACGCTCAAGTCAGTAATGAATTTGCGCTTAATGTTTATTGATTACTTGAGATTGCATACCTGATCTTTCAATGATGATGGTATTTATATGTATGGAAATGATATCGACTGGGGTTATCCTAATCATCCTAGGAATAGGATATGTACAGATCCGATCATTCGAGACCCGTGCCGCATTACTTGTATTAGATCTATCTATAAGAGCTAGTTCCTATCTGGATATAGAGTCCTCTTGTTTGTCATGTACTGACACATATAGTGTCATTTCGTTGCTTGGGACTACTGCCCTGGGCTTACATGTATGGGCTTTGGGATCCAGTTTCATGGGTCCATCACTTTTGATCATCTTGTTGACTTTGCATCCTTGTGCTAGATATGGTACACGTGGTCAGTCCACATATATTATCTATGATGACTTGGCATATCTTATATTTATTCCATATCAATTGCTCTCCCAACTCCGAGAGATCTGTCTATTGGGAGCTGTCTGTCAGAGTTGATTATGTTTATGGCCATATCATGAAGAAGCCAGACCTTGGAACGCCAGATCCAACGTGACATCTACCTTTTACGCATTAAGTGTGTGGCATACGTTTAGCAGCTTTTTCTAAAAAGTGCAGGTGCTCTCCTCGATTTTCATCTTGACTCTTCACCTGCCACTTTAATCATGTCCTTTGATTTGAAAAATGTTTCTTTCCTTAATCTAGACCCTCCATTTGCATATGGGGTTTGGTATAAGATTTCATGGAGAATCATCGTCGTCAATTTCATTTTCTTCATCATTATCTTCCTTGATACTTCATTCCAGCGCGAAGCTTGCTTTGTGTCTGCATCCGAGATTTCTGACTTCTCCTTAAACATCGCTTAGGTATTTCATGTCCGAGTCATTTTCTTGTTCTTCTTCTACTGAAGTGTTAGAGATTGTAGATAGATTTCCTTTTACAAAAAGAACTCGTAGACCTTACAGGAGAAATGCTAATATGGCCATTGAAAAACAAAGGTTTAAACCTTCTTCTATCGTAGTAAGAAATTTGATGAACTATTAGAAATTCTTCACTCTTCTCCTGGCTTTGCATTTTCTACCCCTATATGCAATGATGGTCCCTTAGCCTCTGAATCTCCCATCATGACCTTCTGCTTCCATCAGGTGAAGATCGGTCTTCGTTTTTCCATCTACCCTTACTTGGAAGAGTTATCCATGTTGAAAGTATCCTTTGAACCAAATATACTCATCTTCTATTTGTAAAACTTTCTTTTTCCATATCATCATTCGAGAATATGAATTTTTTGACACTTCCTGCATATTCATCCCCACTTACGATGTCAATGTGTGTGGCATGTTTTATTACTTCACTAAGAAGCATACTAGCCCTATACACTTGTATGGAAAAGATCCTAATTTAGATTAGAACTGGATCCACCAATACTTTTTTGTTGCCCCTTTGGGTAGTGAGGTCTGGCCATACGGGGAAATGCGTTTGCACGTCCAGCCCCTTCACATCAAAACACTTGGTCCAGGTGCTATTGCACCTGGAGAAGTAGAGCTGCTATTGAAAATTCATAGGGATTTTGACGACATGGGTAACTTCCTGGAGTGAATGAATATTCTCTACTTTGTTTGCATCTGTATGTAGCTAATTGTTTCCTTTTTTTTTAAATATGTCTTGGTAAGAAAACCTATTATCTTGCATGCGTTGTCGGTCTGCTATGGGACCATCTCGAAACATATTCTCGCCAACTCCTCCAGGGTTCCTGTCCCGGCCAGCTCTTTTGAGACCCCTCCTCATGAGGTCGTTGTTTCTCTCATTTCCCCTCCTAGCCCTATTTTTCCTGTTGGGCTAGAGGTGGAAATTACCGACCGACCGGGATGCAGCTTCAAACCCTTCACAAAATTTGGACCCCTTCAGGCTGTTGATACCGAGGAAGGATGTAGAGCTGGTAGAAAGGTCATTTGGCCTTATGGGGATTGATCGGCCCCTAAAACATTCACGAAGGACAATCGACGTCTCTTCGCCTCGACTGCCAAGGAAAAGGTGATCCGTGAAGGGTTACTTTCCTCTTCTGTTGGGGCCGCCTCCTCTGACAGTGGCCGTTTTCTACTAGCCATCAGCCCCTCTGACTTAGGTATTTATGTTCACCTCCCAGTGACGCGATGGATCTTACCTACGAGCAATGCGGTGAACTGTTGAGATGCTTAGGCTCCGAGGCGGACGTGACCAGCATAGTCTGATATCCCCCCAAGCACACCCGTGATGTCCTCTGCAGCCACATGCTTAATGTAAGGCTTCTCTTATTCATTTTACACTTTGTTCCTTTATTCTGAATCTTTTATCATCCTGCCTATTTTAGGTTATATTGGGTATTCAGACTGATTTTGCATGGTTATCTGACTATGACCAAGAGCTGACCCAATGCCACAAGAAATACCAGGGCGGTTTTCAGGAGAACAAAGTTAATAAACGGACACTGGAGGCGAAGAATAGGGATTTGGACCAAGCCTCTGCCAGATTCTAGGAACTAGAGAAGCGTTTGGCTGATTTGGATTCTGCATCTGCTCGAATCACGAAGTTGGAGAGACGTCTGGCTGACTCGGAGGCCGATGTACGGACCTTATTGGATAATTTTTCTCGTTTTGGTCAATAGCATGCTAACGTCCTGGAGAAATGCAAGATTAATCATGACCTAGCTTTACGCGCCGTTTCTTCCAACGCCCTTCAGCAAGACCGGGAGGAGGGCAAGCAGCGAGGTTTGTGGTTGACATCAAGTTTTATCTTCAGCAGATCCTGGTCATTCCTATCGGGTATCACTTTCTTCAGCTCCTACAAACCGATCTGGTAGAGGCTTACCTCCGTACTCATACCTTCATATCCCGTATGTACGAAGCCATTTGTCACTTCGAGGTTATGCCATTGAGGCTACTTTGGGGTTGCATGTAAGTACTTAGGAGCTACTGGTGAGCTAACAGAAGATCAGGTAGATGTTATCCTTTGGGGCACGCCTTCCTACCTTGGCTTCCAGACTGACGAATCATTACCTAGGGATTTTTCCTTGTGGTTGAAGCCTATGCAAAAGTAGCCTAGTCCTTCCTGGAAAAGGTCCTCAATTCTTCGGATCTCCTACGTCTGCGCCATCTTCATATCTCGGTTGTCCCCTACTTTCCTATTGACTTTCAAATCTTTGCTTTCTTACACACCTCTTAATATAAGTTACAAGAATGGCTCAGACTTTCTTATCTATCGATTCTATGGGTTTGGCCCTGCCTTGGAGCAACCAGTCGAAGGATCGAGGTTGGCTGAAGCAGTGACCCCTAGCAAGTGTTTGGGCCACTTGGATTTGGTGTTGAAGAAGCTACGCCTCAGATTTTTTTTCTTTTTTGTCTTTACTTAATCAATTTTATTGAACAAATATTTTATCTTTATCTTTATTATCAATTTCGATATTGGACTTGGAAGTTTTCAGATGGGGTTGTTGGGTTGGATGGCGATCAAATTACTTTTCATTTTCTCGGCATTTTCAACTCCATCTTTCCCTCTAAAGAGGTAATAAAACATCCTCTTGATTTGAGAATCAACTTTTACTAAGCAAATGTTCAACGTATTATTGATCTTCTGCTATATTATTGTTGTGTATCTTTTCCTTTATTAGTATGTCGATTTTTCTCCTCTGGGCAAATATTACGTTTATCGTTGATAACTGTTGCATATCTTTCTTTGCAAGGGAATATTTATGTCTGTCAACTCTAATAATGGATGGTCAATTATTTTTTCATCTTTTGATGAGGTTGTTACATCCCAAACATGACTTTTCTCGTGCATAAATATCCCATCTTTCCTGCCTCTTCCTTCATGGACATTCTTATGGATCATTCTTTTTTCCATATCTTTCATATTCCATTGCGATATCATTTTCTCCATTCGTTTGTTCTTGTTTCAATCCATTGAGATATCATTTTCCCATTCGTTTGTTCTTGTTTCAATATATCAAGAGTGGTTGGTTTCCTCCCGAGATGAGTCTACTTTTCCATTTTCTTTAGGTTGACTGGTCGTCGTTATGTGCCAATTTCTCCTGTTCTTGCTTAGTTATTCGAATGACGGAGTAGTGACTCGGGTCCTGTGAGTGCCCTTGCATACGTGCGCTCACCTACTCTTGTGATACTCTAATGCCTTCTAGCGGATGAGCTACAGGAACTTGTTCGTGGATTCTTCCGCGTCTTGTTTTCTTTAGTCTTCGCAAATTGTTCCCCTTGGGAATCTCTCTGGATAGGTAGGATAGGCAAGCTCCCCCGAGCTTTCCATTCTTCCCGTTTTTCCATCTCAAAGCTTAAGTCATGAAAGATCAAATGGGGAGAGGGGCATATATCCCATGTAGGGTTTTCTGTGTTGGACTTCCAGTCCTGATTCAATGGGTCTGCTAGTCTTGACATGTAATTTTCCTCGGGGCATCTCCGTTATTACAATCTCGCTGCTCCTACACCTCCATGCTTTTCTTTATCCGTAACGTTTGCATCTGCTCACCGAGCTGCTTGTAATAATACCGTTTCTGGCTTTTGTAATAGTGCCACTTCTGGCTTTGTATTAGTGCCGCTTCTGGCTTTAATAAAAAAAAGCTTCTGGCTTTCACTTATATTCTTTCTTCTCTTCCCCTTATTTTTTCTTTTGCTTTGTTCTAAGCAATTGTTTTATGGGAGTTGGAATGATTATCTCGTTTTGCCTAGGTCTACTCTAAGGCTTTTTAGCGGGGCTAGTTGTGATCTATTCGATAGACCCTCATAACTCAGAACTCTAGCCGCGAGTTATGTTCAGTAGTGGCCCTTGGCTAGGGGGATCTGTACTACACCTTGTTCAAAGGATTTTTTTCTGACGGATCCATGCTCAATATTGTGCTCGAAAATTTTCGTATTTATTAAAATAAATAATAAAACTTATCTAAAATTAGTAAATGACTAAAAATTCAAAAAATCAATAAAGCAAAGGAAAATTAATAATTGGACCTTAACTAGATCACATCATTATCGTAAACTCCCACTTCTCGATAGAATAGAATGTTTTATCTAGATGCTATGAGCGAAAAATAAAATAAATTTGTTTGTCGCGGCCCATTCGTGGATCCTATACATCCCGCCTAATTTATTACATAAATTTGCACAATACATATATTCTTATTGTCTTTGAAATGGGTATCACGTGTTCGGACACGGACGAACTCGTCAAAACAGGATTTGGACTGAAAAACTGAATATGGGTTAGAACAGAGATTTGGATAGAAAAGGGATGGGAAAAACTTGATACATGTCAAACCGGATCCGGGTAGGGTCAGGCCCAGAGTGGGCTGGACCATGCGCATGCTGAGCTTTTGTCATAGTAGTTGCTCGAATGATGAGAATATGTTTGAAATTTAAAGCTTGAATTGCTGAAAAATTTTGGGTGTGTTTTCATTGCATATGTATTTGCACATTGTAAAAGTCAGATTGCAATGCTAATAGATTCAAAGATTGAAATTTTAAGGCTTATTGCTTTATAACTGTTGGAAATCAAGCGTATATATATATATAATATTATATATGTGGTCAAGTTGCCAGGAAGCTACTTTGACCAAGATTTTGAGTAACGTAACATTTAATTTTGTGAAATTAAATGGCATAGGATCGATCTACGTTTTGAGTAGATGATCGTGGTGTATTCACATTCTCAAATCCGATTTCCGTGGTGAGAAATAGTGGATCAAAGTTGGTCACTTAAAACATGGAGTTTTGTGCTTAAGGGATAAGCATGGATTAATTAATCCTTATCCCACATTGATTAATGTACCTTCATTAATTGTCTATATAAGTGGTTCATTGAACACTTAGTATAATTATGTGCACAAGTGATGGGTTGGAAGCTTCTGCCGCCTTGCGCCGCCGCCATGCCGCCGGGCGATGCGGTGCCCGTGCTGGCGCCCGGTGCCGGTGCTGGCGCCCGTCGCCCGCCGCCAGCGCCCGTGCCCGCGCCGTGCCGTCCGGCCGGCTCGGCTCGGTTCGGTTCAGTGGTCGGTGGTCCGGATCGGATCTTGGCAATTGGTCTTTGGGTGGTCTTTAGGCTGTTGTTTGGGCTGTTAGTGGGCTTGCTTCGTGGGCTGGTTCCGTGGCCCATTGCCGCTTTTTGGATCAGCGTTTGATCGAGCCCAAAGATGGAGTTGGTCAGAGGCCCAACTCGTGTGGCCCAATCCGTTGGGCTCTTGTGCCTGAAGAGGCGTCCGGATCGTCCAGTGAACACGGGCCTGCGCGTTGTCCAGTTCGTCGTAACCGCCGTGCTTATTCCGACATGATGGCTCTATGGAAGCGTGCCCGTTGTCTCCGAAACCGCGCGCACTCAATAGGGGACATAACTCCGTAACACCCGACATCAATGCGGATGTTGACTCCAAAGCATGCTCCCCATGAGGGGCGGCGCTATAAATAGGACATGTCTCCGGCATTAGCACCCTATCATCATTGCATTCCGGCATTCAAACTCTGCATACTTAGCTCGTGTCGAGCTTTGTCCTCGCCTCCGTCCGATTCGCGGAGCTCGTTGGTCTGCTGGTCTTGCCACCTTCGAGGCGTTTGTCGTTTATCTTTGGAGCGATCGCGGAACCGAGAGCACTACTGGGCGTATCTCGTCTTCTGAAAGAGGACTCCTCGACTCGGCATTAGATTACGGTTATCTGTAATTTTCTATTCGATTTTATTCTTTTCAAATTCATTGTTAGTTTTGATCTTCTACTTCTACATTTACATTTCGAGTTGTAACACGCCCGGAAGTCATCTTGTTACACCTTTTTCCAACAATCGCAAGGCGAGATAGCACTTGCCAAGGAGTTCGGACTCTTAATAAACTTAAAAGCGTTGAAACTTAATACCTTTGCTTGGAGATGTCGGCCGTACACGCCACCGACTCTGCCTCCTTGCCGCTATCGCCTTGCCCGCCTCATTGCTGCTTCTTCTGCCACTGCCTCTGCTCTTCTGCCGCCAATTACGGCACAATGGCTTGGTCATGTTTGGTTCGATGCCTTGAGGTCAACCATGGGACCCTTTGGGTCATTGTTGGTTCCACTTTTAGTGGTTCAACAATTGGTTCCACTTTTAGTGGTTCATTTGGCTCGGCGATTGCACTTTTTAGTGGGTCATTGTTGGATCCATGGGATCTAACTGCGTGGATCGGTCATGGATCGATCTCGGCGCATGTTCATACCGCAGGATGATGCCGTCGGCCGGCCACCAAGTTTGGAGGATCCGACTTTAAGAGATGGCATCAAAGATGTTGTTCTACCTCACGGCGTTGGGCCGCCAACTTCTTGGTGGAAGATGAGCCCGCCGTTTGGTGGTGTGACGGACTTTCACGTCCGGCGGCATATGACAATGGCGCCTTGGCGACTACCTTTGTAAAAATTTTATACTTGGTAGTTTAGAAGATAGCTTGTATAGTGTTTATCTTTGTTATGTGACATCCAAAAGTATGTGGGATGCGTTAGAAAAGAAATACCGTAGTGATGATGCGGTACTAAGAAGTTCATTGTAGCGAAATATTTGGACTACAAGATGGTCGATTCCGACCGATCATGGACCAAGTGCAAGAGTTTCAACTCATTGTGCACGAGGTTCAAGCGAAGACACACTATTTCGGACGGCTTTATCGTCGCTACGATGATTGAGAAGCTACCCGGGGTGGAGAGACTTCAGGTCTACCTTAAGCCTGGCGAAAGGATATGACACTGAAGACTTGATCGTCGATCGCTGCGCGTCAGTCGATGTGAAGAAGCTAGAACTAAAGGGAAAGACTTGATCGATCTTAGAGCCAACATGTTGGAGGCGGTCCTCCAACAAGCGTGTTCGTCGATGTCGAAGATAAAGCGAAGGAAGGTGGTTTCCGTAAGTTTGATGGGGGCTTTGTTACAATTGTGGCAAGCATGGCCACACAGTAGAGGCTGCCGACTGAAGAAGAAGAAGGCTAAGCAAGTTACCAACGTTGTCGAGAAGGACTTGACAAATGGGACAAGGATGACTTGGCTGCTTTGTGGTGACGAAGAAGTCGACCACGTCGAGAATCAAGGTGGATGGTTCATCGACCTTTGGCGCAAGCTGCGCGCGTATCGCCCGAAAAGATCGTTCTCCACCTACAAGCTGTTGAGGGAGAAAGCTCAACATGGGGAACCAAGCTTCGTCGAGGTTGCGGAGTTGGTGATGTGGTGCTCAAGATGTCGTCGGCATTGAGATCACGTTGAAGGATGTCTTGCATGTCCGGACATCCGCAAGAATTTGGTGTCGGGCTCTATTCTAGTTAACAAGGGGTTTAGACTAGTTTTGAGTCGGACAAGTTTGTCTTGACTAAGTTTGGGAAGTTCCTTGGTAGGGGTTATCTCATGGGGTCTTTTCAAATTGAATGTAATGGTGTGTTGCCGTGTACCCAAGATTGTTATGAATGAAAATGCATCTACTTCCTCTTACTTGATGAGTGCTCGATTTATGGCATTGTAGATTAGGACATGTTAATCTAAATGCAATAAAAGATTAGTAAATTTAGATTTACTAAAGTTAAATGAAGTTAATACACAAGCGAAATGTGAGGTTTGTGTGGAAGCGAAAATAGCTAAGTTACCGTTTCATTCGGTGAGCAGACACTAAGCCCCTAGAACTTATTCACTGCGATGTGTGTGATTTAAAATTTGTACAAACTAGAGGTGGTAAAAGTACTTCATCACGTTTATTGATGGTTGTACAAGATATTGTTATCTTTACCTTCTAAGAAGTAAAGGCGAGGCTATT
Source organism: Salvia rosmarinus (assembly GCA_036937905.1). Classification (NCBI taxonomy): domain Eukaryota; kingdom Viridiplantae; phylum Streptophyta; class Magnoliopsida; order Lamiales; family Lamiaceae; genus Salvia; species Salvia rosmarinus. Next base: position 67,961,584 of record CM072817.1, read on the forward strand.
GAAGCTTTTAAAAACTTGAAGAACGAGCCGAGAATCAACTAAGTTGTCGAATTAAGGCTGTTCGAAGTGATGAGGGGAGAATATGTAGCTCCGTTTGAGGCATTATGCAACAAAGTGGTATAATACATCAAGCGACGACTCTATTCACCTCGATCTAATAAGCGTTCTTTGAGCGTAAAATCGAACATAAGGAGATGATGAATGCTTTGTTGATTAGTTCGAGTTGCCCAGAACTTGTGGGGAAGTTGTTTTGACGACCAACTACATCTTGAACAAGATTCCACTCATGGGTAAGGATGTCACTCGCTACGAGTTGTGGAAAGGAAGAAAGCCATCGTACAAATATCTCAAAGTGTGGGGGTGTTTGGCGAAGGTTGAGGTGCCTCTTCTAAACAAGTTACAATTGGACCTAAAACGATCGATTGTATCTTTATTGGGTATGCACCTGAGCAACAACGCTATCGTTTCGATCTCTGGTCGAGTGCGGATATATTGTGGGGACGGCGATTGAATCAAGGAATGCTATATTCTTTGAAAGTGTTTATCCACAGTAAAGACAAGGATAAAAGTGAAGCCGCTCTAGCAATAGAGCGATGGTGGCTATGAGTTCTAAACCTTTGGAGGAAGAACCGATATCGCATAGCGATCGAGTGCGATCGGAGGAGTCGGAACGAGGCGAGGCGATGAAGTCGAGCGCCAAAGTTTTGGTCACGACTATATTGCGTTCATGTTGGACGAAGAACCAGCGTCGATCAAAGTAACTATGCTCGGCGGACGGGATGCTCGGCGAGAGGCATTCAGTGAGATTGATTCTATTACGCAAAACCACACTTGGGTCTTTGGTTGATTTGCGGAAGGTTGTAAACCATAGGATGCAAATGGATCCTTAAAAGAAAGTACAAGGCGGATGGATCAATTGAAAAGTATAAGGCCCGTTTGGTTGTCGAAGGTTTAAACAAAGAGAGAGTGCGATTTCTTGATACCTATTCACATGTGAGGATTACGTCTATTCGGTGCTTCGCAATTCTTTGCTGCGCAATCTTGAGATTCATCAAATGGACGTTAAGGCTGCGTTTTGAGCAGTGACCTCAAGATGAGGTATATATAGAGCAACCCAAGGGTTTGTAGTACCGGTCGAGAGGCGAGGTATGCAAACTCGTGAAGTCTCTATATGGTTTGAAACAAGCGCCGTTGCAATGGCATTTGAAATTTGACAATATAATGTTGGCAAATGGTTTGAAGATCAGCGAGTGTGACAAATGTGTCTCGTTAAGAACAACGATAATGGTTATGTCATGGTGTATGCGTATGTAGATGACATGTTGATCATGGTAGCAATACTCAAGTCATTAATGACACAAAGCGCATGTTAAAAGAAATTTTGACATGAAAGACATGGGATTAGATGATGTGATTCTTGGAATCAAGATTCTAAGAAGATCGAGGCGGAATAATCTTGACACAATCTCACTACGTCGAGAAAGTGCTAAAGAAATTCAACGCGTTTGATAGTTTACTGCTAAGACCCATTGGAGCTCAATGTTCACTTGAGTAAACGAGGGGTGAACACATTGGACAAGAAGACTATCTAAGGTCATCGGTGTTTGATGTATCTTACAAATTGCACCCGACCCGACATAGCTTCGTTGTGAACAAATTGAGTCGTTACGAGCAATCGAAGCAAGGAGCATTGGAATGCTCTAGTGAGAGTTTTGAGGTACTTGAAGTATACTCAAAATCATGGGCTGCATTCACGATATATCCCCGGTGCTTGAAGGGCACTTGTGATGCCAATTGGATATCGACACGAAAGATTCACTTTCTACAAGTGGAGTGCGTGTTCACGATTGGGGAGGTCTTTTTCTTGGAGATCCACGAAGCAGGCGTGTATAGCCGATCCATCATGGAATCGAATTCATAGCTTTGGATAAAGGCGGTGAGGAAGTCGAGTGGCTCAAGTAATTTTGGAAGATATTCCATGTTGGTCTAAGCCCGTGCCACCGGTGATGATTCAACGTGATAGTCAAGCGACTATTGAAAGGCGAAAAGTGGTTTGCATAATGGTAAGTCTCGACATATCGTCGGCGACATAATCTGGTGAGGCATTTGATCTCGAGTGGGGTTATATCGATTGACTATGTCAGTCGATAGATAATCTGGCGGATCCGTTAACCAAAGGGTTGAACCGAGATCAAATGATCAAGTTGCTAGAGGAATGAGACTAAAATCCACATCTTAAGAACAATCATAGTGGTAACTTGACCATGATGACCTGGAGATCCCAAGAACTTGGTTGATGGGAGAACTAAGCTATAGGAGTTCATGTATAAACACTCGAGTTAGTCTGTTCCTAGAAAGCAAGCGAGTGGTGAAAAACTTTCCTAGTGGTGAGGTTGAGTCGTTGACTCTTAATGATTCTAAGATACCTCGAGGAGGTTGAGTATGGCAAGATACTCGGTAAAGAATCACCTATGTAAGTGCGAGTGGGGTCGCTTCAAACAAAACACTTATGAATCCAAGTGGATGTCCATGCCCAAAATGGAATCAAGCGTGAGAGCGGATGAGGTTGAGGTGTTAAAGTGTTAATACCATTGTCTCGATGCGTTGTGGGGAATAGTTCAAGGCATCGTGTCCACTAATCCGCTGTGTACTCGATGGTACTAACTATGGAAGGTTCAGGCCATAAACCACATGTCGAAATATTTTAACATCTCTTGAGGATCGGTGTATGTGCATACATACATATGGCTATTTCCACTCATGTGGGGATTGTTGGAAATCAGCGTATATATATATATAATATTATATATGTGGTCGAGTTGCCGAAGCTACTTTGACCAAGATTTTGAGTGACGTAACATTTAATTTTGTGAAATTAAATGGCATAGGATCGATCTACGTTTTGAGTAGATGATCTTGGTGTATTCACATTCTCAAATCCGATTTCGGTGAGTGAGAAATAGTGGATCAAAGTTGGTCACTTAAAACATGGAGTTTTGTGCTTAAGGGGATAAGCATGGATTAATTAATCCTTATCCCACATTGATTAATGTACCTTCATTAATTGTCTATATAAGTGGTTCATTGAACACTTAGTATAATTATGTGCACAAGTGATGGGTGGAAAGCCCACGAAGCCTTCTGTATGTATGCCGCCACAAGGCCCAGCCAGCCCGGGCCGTGCCCGCCGCCGTCGCCGCGCCCGGCGCCGGCTCGGCTCGGCTCGGCTCGGTTCGGTTCCGTTCGGTTCGTGGTCCGTGGATCGTGGATCGTGGATCTTGGATCTTGGATCTTGACATCTTGGGGTGGTCTTTGGGTGGTCTTTGGGCTGTTCGTGGGCTTGCCCGTGGGCTGGTTCCGTGGCCCATTGCCGCACATTTTGGATCAACGTTTGATCGAGTCCAAAGATGGAGTTGGTCCGAGGCCCAACTCGTGTGGCCCAATCCGTTGGGCTGCTGTGCACTTGAAGAGGCGTCCGGATCGTCCAATCAACACGGGCCTGCGCGTTGTCGGTTAAATCGTAACCGCCGTAACGCTCGACATGATGGCTCTGCGGAAGCGTGCCCACGTTGTCTCGAAACCGCCGCGCACTCAATAGGGGACATAACTCCGTAACACCCGACATCAATGCGGTGTTGACTCGGCATGCTTCCCATGAAGGGGCGGCGCCTATAAATAGGACATGTCTCCGGCATTAGCACCCTCATCATCAATCGCATTCGGTATTCCAAACTCTGCATACTTAGCTCGTGTCAAGCTTTGTCCTCGCATCCGTCCGGTTCGCGGGGCTCGTTGGTGCGGTGCTTTGCCACCTTCGAGGCGTTTGTCGTTTATCTTTGGAGGCGATCGCGGAACCGAGAAACACTACTGGGCGTATCTCGTCTTCTGGGAAGAGGACTCCTCGACTCGGCATTAGATTACGGTTATCCGTAATTTTCTATTCAGTTTTCTTCTTTTCAAATTCATTGTTAGTTTTGATCTTCTACTTCTACATTTACATTTGAGTTGTAACACGCCCGCAAGTCCATCTTTATTACGTATACCTTTTTCCAACAATAACCTCAACTTTGACAACTTTTTTATTTATGAACTCAAACTTCCTATAATTATTTTTAAGTGACTTGAACTATGCAAAAAATTATTAAAAAAGTCGGTTGTTGGAGAATTATTTGAGATCAACACAAAAATGGAAGTCCAGTTGCAGATTTACCTTTAAAACGAACTGAGAAAAGGAAAAGATAAATTTTCACACAATTATAAAAATTTTGGCCAAAATACATAACTCCGGAGGCCCACCTCATTTATATGAGGTTGTAAATTCTGTCTCATCTTTTATTTGCAAATTTTAGTAAGTCCACTTTTAAATTGTGAATACCTCTAATAGAAATAGATGTCTTTAAATAACTATAAACTAATGTTCTGTTTCATTTCATTTCTGGAAATTGATTTCAAAAGGATGTTTTTTTCTATTATTGATTTAAATAAAAATATAAATATAGCATGCACAAGAACTACGATTACATTAAAAACAATATGAATTACACGAATAATGAAAAATAAAATGCTATAGATCTAAATAGCAAAAATTAGGGATTTGACTATTTTTATCATTAAATAATTATGAGTCTTTCAATCTTATTTAAATCTAACAGTTATTATTGGTCTTAATTCTTATCTAAGAGATAGTTCCCTCTATAATCAATCTATATATATATATATATATATATAAAAAATTGAATTTAACTATAAAATTGGGAAGTCAATATGTGGGATTCCTTCATAAAGCTTTATGAAAACAAATACTAAATATTATACCGATAAATATTAAATATTATTCCCTTCGTTTTTTTAAGAGTATCATTTTTTCACTTTAGTCTTATTTTTTAATAAGTGTTATTTATTAGTTTGAGATTAAAATTATGATATACTTTCTATTTTACCCTTATTTAATATTTTTGGAATTTGATAATTAGTTATGTGTACATTTGTCATGATAATTGATATAAAGATAATTTTTCTACTTCTTTTTATTGGTATGTGTAATTGGACGATTGAAGACACTTCTAGAAAATGGAACAAGTAATTGCTAAATAATAATGCATGAACTTAGATTTAATTTATAATTCTAGTTCAATCTTTGGGGCGTTTTAGTAATATTTATCTTCCAATTTGTAGTAATTAAACACACAACTCTTTTCGACCAATTGGAATAGAAAACGTACATGCGCAAAAAAAAACAAATCAAATATATATATATATATATATATATATATATATATATATATTTCAAAATACTCCTCAAATCCACGAAATCGTTCATCGATTTTGGTGACCGGGTTTTAATAAGCTGTAATGAGTGTAAAGTAAATGTGTATAAAAGATGTATCATTGGGATAATAAATGAATATATTAATGGATAGTGAGTGTAAAAAGGTGGGTCATGAGTGCTTTTTTGTAAATAAGTGGATAAGTTTAGGGTAAAAATGTAAAGTTGGTGTTTCTAAAAAGGTAAGTGAACATTTTTAGTGGACGGACCAAAATAAAATTAAATGCATGAATTTGGTGGACGGAGGGAGTAATATTTTTGAAGCCAAAATTTGTGATAATTACCTTAATTAGACATGATATTGAGTGAAGAGTCTACTTTGCTAAAAATAGAAATGTGCAGACATCATTGAGATGTTTGAAAAATGGGTGAAAATCTTATATAGTCTTTATGTTAAGTTTGCTATCATTTTTATCCCATATGTTAAGTTGCTATCATTTTTAACAATTTGTACAATTTTATCCTTAAACATAAAAAATCACACGGATTCAAATGCACAGCGGCCAACCATCCCTCCCTCCCCTCTGCCGGCGGCCAACCCCCTCCCTCGCCGGAAAATTAAAACAAAATGGTTGGTCGTTGAAAAATTGCAAAGAAAATGGGGTGGCCTTGGTTGGCCGTAAAAAGCAGATGGGAAGAGGGAGGGTTGGCCGCCGGCAAGGGAGGATGGATGGTTGTACCGGAAGCAGATGGGAAGGAGGAGGTTGGCCGCGGGAAAATGGGTTGACCGCGGAAATAGATAGGAAGGGGAGGAGGTTGGCCGTCGGGGAAAAGGAGAGGAGGGTTGGCCGGCGAAGGAGGAGGGTTGGCCGTCGGGAAAAGGAGAGGAGGGTTGGCCCGGCGAGAGGAGGAGGATGATTGGTCGCGGAAAATGGGTTGGCCGCGATTAGAGAGGATATTTTTGTAATTTTAATTAAAAATGGGTAAAAAGAGTAGCATGTTAATATATGGGTTAAATTAGATAGCAATGTTAAGATTTGGGGCAATTCTCCCCATTAACACTTGAAAAATAGATTAAAATTGTACATTATGTCAAAATTGGTGCATTATTAGATAATCACTCCTGACACTTATATAAAATTTTTCATTAACTCAAGATCTTGTAGACTTATGTGAGATTTCATAAATAAGTTTTGAGTTCTCCTTGGAGAAAGATACGATATAATATAAAAATTTCAAGTACCAAGATTTCATTAAATTATGCAGCAAGATATAAAAGTTCCATATGGGCGTCGGTAAAAGCCTCTTTCTTCATTTATAGTTAATTTTTAAAGCCTTCCCTAGCTGAGAGAGTATTTGACTAAACTTATTTTAAAGAGTTTATAAGTTCCAAGAGCTTATAAGACATAATATTTGAAGAGCTTATAAATTATCAAAGTGTTTAGATAATTAAGCTTATAAGCTAGAGAAAGAATCGTAAGTTAGATAGAGAAAATCATAATTAGAGAAACAAAATTAACGAGATGTGAAGTTGATAGTGTATATGTAAAAAATAATGAATCATAATAAAATTATTTTGGTAAATTCACCGTTACTTATAAGCTCATGAAAAAATAAGTTTAGGTTGAGCTACTTATTTTTATTTGAACTTATAAGCTGTTGGATATTATTTTCACAGCTTATAAGCTATTTAGGAGTTTATTTTATCAAACAATTTGCACAAGCTTATATGCTCCTAAACAATTTATAAGTTGTTTTAAAGAGCTTACAAGCAGCCAAACACCCTCTAAGTACAAAACTATTAATTTTAACAAATATATATTTTCACCAAAATGCACATATATATTTCGAATGGAAATTCAGATAATTTTAGCTAAGGAATTGTTGCAATATGGCATGCATTCATTTTTCTTATCATTTTCCTAGTTTGTGTCCTCTAGATAATACATTGTTTGGGGTGTAATAGTAAGACCAAAAAGTAATTAAAAAAAATATCTTTGTAAAATTACAAAGTATGTAAATTTATATATCCTAGCTAGGCTATAGGCTATAGTATAACAACATATAATGGGATAGCAATATGAATGGAGAAAGGTCCCTATTTTAGGGCAAGACAAATTAGAAGTAAGCTTGAAAAAGCTTCTCATTGGCAGAAGGCATGCATCTACAATTATATGACAAAATTCTAAATTCATCCATTTTTTTCACACATTAGGGTTCTGCATTTGCCTTTGCCTTTGCCTCTCATATATCCTATATATTTTCAATCTTTTCTTTCATGTTTTAGCCCACAGTATAATAATTCCACCCACTTCTCACGCTCGATACATATCTATATATATTAATATATATTAATTCCTCGTTTATATTTAACTATTTATACGTTTTCTTCACCAGTTGATTTATATCACGTAATTGCCATAATAGTTAGTACATTTCAGTATATATGCATGATGTTAACCTTAGGCAAAAAACATGTTGGGAATTGTTCTCGCTCACTGTCGGGTTGCTACAACCACTGCACCGTGCAAATAGCCTTGTTGCAGCCGCGTGCAGCTCCAACCCCGTCCGTCGCCTCTGGAACAACAGCTGCAACCTTCTTCACTTTGTTTTCCTTACACTTCCTGCACACACAAAGGATAGCACAACAACAAGGCAAAAAAGAAAAGAAAACAAAGGGAGAGATGAAAAACGACGGTGAATCGGCTCAGGTGAAAAATCCTCTCCGTCACCTACGCACACCACCACGAAGGCCCACTTAGGACCAGAGAGAGCTTCTCGTCGAAGCAACCACAGCCCACGTTCAACGCTCTCCTTCCTCAAACCTGGTAGCACCACAAAGGTATAAGATTTTACAGAAACAAGATTGAATCACACACTTAGAGCATCTCTCTTTTCTCTCCACGCAAGAAGAAGACATCTACAGGATTTAAAACCCCACGCTCAAGCTGCAGAAGGAAAGTATACGAGAGAAAGGAAAGAAGAGCGTGGTAGTTAGGGCACAAAGAGGTAGCAGATCGAAGAGGAATTTGGGGCTGCCAAAAGGTTGGGTGGGCTGGAATAAGTGGGCCGTGGGCCAACAAAATCACAACAATTTTAACCTTTGGTCCAATCGTGGTGTCGTGTGCATCGGAGAGGAAACAAATCGCACTTAACAATCATCATTGTCGATTGTCCCCTGAAAAATCACACAGACAAAGCACGGAACAAGACGTATAGACACACAGTCCATACATGATCACAAAGATCAATCAAGGGTAAATTAACCGTGTTCATACCTACAAAAAAACACAAGAAAAAATATCTACAAAGCACAAAGATATCTAACACATAGTTAGAAGATCACAAAGCATGAAGGCAACTAATACACAATTAGAAGCTCACGAAGAAACATCACAAAGCTAACTAACACAAAGCTAGAGAAGATCGCAAAGATCATCACAACCATCACACAAACGGTCTATCACAAAGATTGCTATCACGAAGTTAGCATAGATCATATAGATCATAAATCACAAAGCATATCACGAAGCCACAAAGGGTTCACAAAGAACAAAACATGAGCATAAAGAAAATGGAAGAAGCTCCACCTCAAAAAAAGCGACAGCAGAGACACATAAGGAAACAAACTCCTAAGCTCATGCACCCTAAACTTAAAGCTCAATCACAGACTCCACCTTAGAACGAATCACTCATGGTTTCTTCACTAGTAACCACATGATCAACCTCTTGATTCTTCTTAGGACAATCCTTAATATAATGACATGTTTCACCACAACCATAGCACCTCCTAGGTTTAAATCTAAGTTTTGACTTCCCCTTATCATGAAACATTTTTTCACCCCTAACATGCATGACTTTATCAAGTTCTTATGTACCATTATCAAGTTTTAAATCTAGTTCCTTATTTTTTAAAGCACTCACAACAGTGTCAAGCGTCACATTATCTCTACCATACTTAATAGCAGATTTAACATCACTGTAAGAATCAGGAATAGCATTTAAAAGCGCAAACAGAGCATAATCATCAATATGTTCATCTCCAGTCAATTTTATATCTTGAACTGACTTAATGACTCATCCACATTTTCACTAACATCTTTAAACATGTCAACTTTAAAACAGAAGAATCTTTCAATCAGAAACATTTTAGAAGATAAAGACGTTTCAGTATACAACTCTTCAAGTTTTGACCACAAATATTCTTTAACAGAAGTCATCATTCCTACTTTTCTAAGAACGCACTAAGATAAATATAAATTAATAGCAGACAAAGCAAAGCGATTCATTTACAATTTCTTTTTCTCATCAACTTATTTTTCATAAGAATCATCAATTACTTGATAAATACCTTGTTGAATTAAAATACATTCCATTTTTTGCTGCCAAAAACCAAAGTCCGTCTTACAATCAAAGGGAGTCAAACCATAATTTGCCAAAGAAGACACAATGCAACACAATAAATCAAGAAAAACTATATCAACCTTAATGCAGTGGAATACAAATCAGAGAGCAAAAATATTCTCAAGGCATATAAGATTTTTGATTTAATCACATAGCTAACAAACGAGAGACACGTTGATAAATAGAAACAAAACCCAATCCTATACTGCGTCAATCGACAGTTTTCTAGAATTTTAAAATAAAGAGGTTTTAGCCGCTTTGCGGCGCAATCTAAGATTAGGATCGACTTACCAACTTCTGACGAGAAAGAACCATGAATCGGATACCACCGCTGGGAATTGTTCTCGCTTCGTTGTCGGGTTGCTCTTGGATCTTTGTAACGCAATAGCCAACGCACTGCGCGTAAATAGCCTTGTTGCGGTCGCGTGCGCCTCAACCACAATCCGTAGCCTCTGGAATAGTAGCTGCAGCCTCCTTCACTTTGTTTTCCTTACACGTCCTGTACATACAAAGGATAGCACAGCAGCAAGGCAAAAAAGAAAAAAAAATAGAGGGAGAGATGAAAAACGGCGGTGAATCGGCTCAGGTGCAAAATCCTCTCCGTCACCTACACACACCACCACGAAGACCCACTTAGGACCAGAGAGAGCTTCTCGTCGGAGTGACCACAGCCCACGTTACTGCAGAAGGAAAGAACACGAGAGAAAGGAAAAAAGAGTGTGGTAGATAGGGCACAAAGATGTAGCAGATCGAAGAGGAATTTGGGGCTACCAAAGGTTGGATGGGCCGGAATAAGTGGGCCGTGGGCTAACAAAATCACAACAAAACACATGCAATTAGAATCATCTTTACATCATACAGAATCATGTTTACTAAAGATCGAATCCTAACAGCCGTAGTATGAGAGTTTCACCCTCTTTAGGATGGCTCCTTGTGAACACTAGATAAAGTCCTCATAATTTCTTAACCGCTGAGTCACCGTGATTTATCCCTCACGTTCTTATGTGACTGGGGTGTGAGGACTCACAGGGGAAAGCTTCCTTTTAGAACAAGAATTTCCAAGTAAATGTAACTGCTTGTTTGGTTTAATATCCTTTTATGTACTATTAAAATCCTTTATTAACTACATGAGGTTTAGTGTGTTTATATCCTAACCATAGCGGTTTAGTGTTATATGTTTTTCCGTTTTTTTTCTTCTTAAATATCACTTTCTCGTCCCAAAATTAGATATTTTTCTCTCTTTTCGCACATACGGATGTGCTCAAATAAATATATTCCCACTAAACAATTATTTCCTTATTAAAATAAAATAAAAAAAGTTGTTACTTTTAAAGAACATTAAGTAGGAGTATATCAAGAAAAATAATATTTAATGCAGTACTAAACAAAGTGAAGTATAATTGCAAAACGAACAAAGAGAGCAAGTGAGTATTATTAAATTATGAGGAAGGAGACGTGATATATCATTCCTAAAAATAAACATATCAGATGAAAAGAATAAGATTTTATTAAAGGAAGCCCATTTCGTGTAATGTGATATTACCTCCGTTCATCAAAATCGTTCTTTGATTTTGATAACACGAGTTTTAATAAATTATAATGAGTTTAAAGTAAGTGGATGTAAAAAAAGTGGACCATAAGGATAATAAATAAATATATTAATAGATAGTGGGTATAAAAAAGATCGTGAGTTATTTTTATAAATAAATGAATAGATTTAGAATAAAAAATATAAAATTGATGTTTTAAAAAATATTTTTTATGAATATATCATATGAAATTAAATGAACGTATATTTAGTTAAATGCATTAATATAGGCGTTACTTTATTGCAGTCATTTTTCAGTGTAAAATCTACACAAAACTAACCGAAAGCTAGGGGTGACTATTAGGGTGTCGGGTGTCGGTGCACCGATACACCCGAGAAATTTATCGGGTATTGGGTATCCGATTACCGAAAATCGGGTATCTGGTCCTGGATTCGGGCATTGCGATTTATATTATCAGTATCGGTATACCTGTCGGTGTCGGGTATACCCGAATACTAATTATTACTATAAATTATTATTATATAATATATATATATATATATATATATATATATATATAATATAGATATTATTCTGAATTATTTAATATAAATTATTATAATATATATATAATATATAGATATATATAATATACAGATATTATTCCGAATTATTTATAATATATAATATATATAATATAGATATAAACAGCCAAACAGGACCTTAAAGAAAAAAATAGAGAATCATCAGCCACTGGGAATCGATCCCAGGACCAACTGGTATTGAAAGACCAATACAACGCCTGAAACCGGTAGACCAGGCTACCATTTTGAATATTGAACGATTAATTTTATAAATAATAGGTAATTGAATGCTGAATCTGATTCGAATGCAGAGTCGGGATTCTGATTCACTAAAAAATCAGTCGGGGTCGGTATCATTTTTTTGTAAAATCGGGGTCGATGCGATTTTTCGGGTAGGATACCGACCATGCAATAGTCACCCCTACCGAAAGCAGTCTGCTATTTCGTCAGCCTCAGGTAGGGCTACGGGCTACCTAGTTTCTATGCTAGCCTAGTTATAGTATTATCGTGCGTCGCACGCGCTGGGGTCTGCGCTTGTGATTAGCTTTACTTATATGAGCAAGTCTTTTAACTCTGCCAACACTTTCTTCCATACAACACTAAATTCATGGATCTCTGCACCTCTTTCGAATTATAAGAATAATTGCATGGGTAAGCCCCTCACTTTCTTTTTCATTATTTTAGCTTTATTAAGTAGTACTCCATATGTTCCATTTAAAATGTCTCACTTTTTTTTTGGATTGTCCCATTAAAAATATCTCATTTCATTTTAGGAAATAATTATCCCTTTAAAAAATGTGGACCATATCCACTTTTTAACATTTTAACTATTTTATATTTTTCTCCTAAATATCCGTGTCTAAAAGAAAAAGACACTTTAAACGGGACGAAGTGAGTATTTAACTGAATCTTGGACGAGTTTTTACCAACTACTCTTCAATATAACTATCTTATGTGCTTCATGAAGATATTAGAGAGATTTTTTCTCTTTTGGAAATGGTTATATATGAGGTAAATATCACAAAACATTCCAATATTTTTTATTTTTTACATTCGCCTCAACGAAAATATAATAACAAATTATGGACATATGCTTATGTCCTTAGAGTTGCAAATTGTGCTATTCGGAATTATTTCTCAATAGAATATTGTGTGGATGGAAAGAAAAATCGGGATGTTTAAGTGATATTGTAATCGCGGGCATCGATTAATGAGTCTTCGGATTATCTTTAGTTTCCAAAAAAACTTTTAAAGTATTGAGTTTAGCCCAGGTCGAATTTCAGATCGTTGTGTAAGCTATAAAGGGCAGGGCAGCTACAAATTCTTTAATTCTCTTTTATGATATGATGTTATTTTATAATAAAGTTAGAAATACGGTTTTAGGATGTCAAATTAACTTTTGTTTTATACTCTTATTATTTTTCCATAACTTTCCCTGCGTGTTTTGACCACGTTCATTTTTTACTGTTTTAACATATATATTATAATGTGATATTATAAGTGATACTATTATTCATCTTATATATATGTACAGTTTCATGTAAGAGTTTTTTTTTTTTTTTCGATCAATTTAATACAGAAATTTAAAGACTACAGTGAATTCAGACCCGAAACTTTATTCTTATACATTAATTATTCTATAACTAGATCAACCCACACCCGAGGTCCTGTTTTTCTTTACGCGGCACTGTGCTCCTACAGTAACAAAAAAGGAAAAGAAAAAAATTCGTTATGTTTTTAGCGTGAAAACTTTTGCGGTGTTGTAAATGCGTGTGGACTCTGTTAGTGCTCGCAGGAATCGGATGTCCCATTTTTGAGAGAGAGAGAGATCAAAATGTGCGATCGCAATCCATCCCCGTCCTCATCCTGCTCGTCGAGCAGTACCGCTGCCGTGAGCCGCTGCCAGAGCCGGCATTCCGCGGAGGAAGACGACGGGGCCGCCAGCACGGGGAGGTCGTGCCAGTCGTGCACGGCCGGCGTGATCGCCGACTGCGTCGCCGTCTGCTGCTGCCCGTGCGCGGTGCTCAACCTCCTGACATTGGCGTTCGTGAAGCTGCCTTGGGCGGTGGCGCGGAGGTGCCTCGGCCGCCGCCGCGAGCGGAGGCGAGGCGGCGGGGATGGGTTTCCGGGAGGGCAGGGAACGCCGGAGATCGTGGGGAATATCGGCGAGGAGTTGTTGAATGACGATTTTGGGGCTGAGCTGAAAGGGGAGGACGCGTGGTTCGAGATGTATGAGTTGGAGCATTTGGGTTTTGGTAGGGTTTCCTTTACGGGGATTCATTTCCAAGACAAGGGTGATTAGGGGAATTTATATCCATTTTTCACATCTATTTCCCGAGGGATAAATTTCACCATTTCTTAACGGTCTATCAGTAGTTAAGAAAATGACCGTTTTACCCTTTCGGACAAATGGAAATACGTGTAGTTATTTATTGGCTGGCTGATTAGTAAAGAAAATTGAAGTTCTCTATTTCTTCGTTTTACCCCATTTGCTATATAGTCTTTTTTCTAAATGTCAGATATTCGTAATATATCAATATTAAATATATTTGATTGAGCTGATAATAATAGTTGAAAGAATTCGGTGCACAATTACTACTTATTAACACTATGTGAATGTTAGTAGAGTAATGTTACTAGCAATGTTAATAACATTCCAAGTAACATGCAATGAAATATAAATAACACATTTGGATAATTTGTGGGTTATGAAAATAACCCGTGTTGTCTCGCGACAACCAAATCTATTGATAACTTAGAGCAGTTACAAGTGTTACATGCATGAAAACCTATCTACGGGATGCCTTACCGCCATGATAAGTTACTTAGTCTAACACGACACTCGAATGTTACCAACAAGCAAAAGCAGATAGATCTGAAGAATCGGACAAACAACCCGAGCAGAAAAAGACGTCTCGGTCTTCAACCCCACCTCGCCGCTTAGCAATACCGTAGTCGATGTTTACGATTGGTGCCTAACACCGCCTCGGTTTAAGCATGGTTGAAGGCACGTTTCTTCTTGCGTTTGGGTAAAATGACGAGTCGATCGGTGTAGGATTTCTCTTTGATTTCGACCTCTCGAAGCGTACGGGTGAGAGAGCTATCTTCATCTTTATAGAGGGTGTTTCGTGGTCTTCAAGCTTGAATCCCACGTTCATAAACCTCCTAAAACATTTGCAATCCACTCCGCTGTAAATCGCTCTATCGGCTAACTGCGGATGTTAGTGGGGATCATGCTTCACAGAAAATAGGAACTAACTTCCCATGATCTTGTAACCATGATCTAACTAACCTCCACTTATTCAAACTTGTTCCAACCGATCCACGTTTATTAGATAATAAATAAAACATAGAAGCGTAAAGGAAGGAAAAGATTACTTATATACAATTACGTGCGGAAAGTCGAGTTCGACGAGGGTGACTCGGGAATGTTATTGTGCCGGGATGTTACTAACATCGAATGTTACCAACATCCCATTCAACATTGAATTGGAGTCGACATTGACTCTAACAATCTCCCCTTAATCTTTGCCTTCCGCAAGAAAGCGAGAGAACCTTCCTGCAACAAAAGCAAGAAAAATAACAAAAAGAAAAACTATTTACAGGAAAGAATTCTATTTATAGGGCGGATCGAAGGAAAGTGTTAAAGCTTCCTCGGTCGAACAAGAGGAAAACCTCTAAACAATTGACAAAGTGTTAGAGTAACACTCACTAAAACATCTGAGGAAGAATCAAACTCCCCTAAATATGAGAAGGTCGGTAGAAGGCGAGACGCTGAGAAGTACCTGCAAACAAGAATCACAATCCAACAACAATGCGACCACCATGATAGCAGAGCCAACAACAAACACAAATAAAAGCGATTGCATCATTGCGGCAAGCCAAAGGTGTCCATACACCCATAAATAAAAACCTTGATGTCCATGCATCACAAAACCAAAAACACATGTGTCCAGCACATAAATAAAACATAGTGTCTAGCACTTAAAAACCAGTAACATCATAACAAGTAATAACATCAAAAAAGCAGTGGCAACTTCAGGACGTAGGGCCGCAATCTACTCCCCTTTTTTTGTTGGAGAAAGAAAAGGGAGCTGATCATGCAGAATTTTGATCGAGGCATCAATTTGGGACTTGATGATCCCGACCACCTCCTTGTTGTAGGTGTGCGACTTAGCGTTAACTTCCAACATCGGGTCGACTTGGCCTTCACACCACCAAATTTCTTGATAGCATCTTTGAAGTTCTTGGGATCCACGGGAAGATCCGGGATGTCGGGGCTTCGTCCGCATCAACATCCATGGAAGCTTTGCCTTTAGCGCCTTCTCGAGGTACACTGCGTCAACATGTTGGGAAGAAGGAGAAGAGAGCTGCTTGAGGCTGAATTTTCAACGTCGTCTTCCTCCACGGTCGACTTCGTCCGTGCTCAACATCTTTCATTAGTGCCTCGAAAAGTCGAGCTCTCGGAGGCAACGGTCTTCTTTTCTTCTTGGCCACATTGGATGTTGGAGCAAAATGTTTGTCCTTATTTGGTTTGTAGGCGGATCCTTCACCCTATCGATGCTTGAACTGCTCTCGACAAACTCAAGTGTTAACTTCTCCACCAATTCCTCTTTGGAGGTGTTGATCCATAGTCCTCGGCGGATGGTAGATGAGACTTGGAAAGCGGCAAAGTGTTGGAGCCCGAGTCTTTGATCTTTGCACGAGTTATCTGCAAAATAAGCTTACTAAAGTTGAAGTCGAGGACTTACCAACTTTATAAATTAATTCGACTTGATCTCGGTAAGGCGATCGTGTTCTTGCTTGGCACCCGCCAGATGCTTATTTTGTGCGATCTTTGCATATAACATCGTCAATCACGATTCTTGTCGTCCCGAGCTTCCATGAAGACGAC
This sequence comes from Salvia rosmarinus, assembly GCA_036937905.1. Classification (NCBI taxonomy): domain Eukaryota; kingdom Viridiplantae; phylum Streptophyta; class Magnoliopsida; order Lamiales; family Lamiaceae; genus Salvia; species Salvia rosmarinus. The sequence continues at coordinate 67,978,261 of CM072817.1, forward strand.
TTGTTGCCGATAATAGTCTTCATCATACTCTTCTCCGGGAAGTTCTCATCATCAACATCAGGTAGTTTGAACAGTTTGTTGATAACAGAAGGGGTAAAATCATACAGATCACCTCTAACATACACCTTCCCGTATTTCTTAGATGCAACATCAGACACCTCCTTCAACATGTTAGCATAAAACTCCCTCACAACATTCTCATCATAAGGATAGATATCAGTCACAATTTTCCACAACTTCCTTTCTTTTAACAAGACATCTAAACCATACTTAGAGAAGAAAGCATCATCAACATTTCTTTCATTCAAAAAAGATCTTTTCATAACAAGATTTTCATAGATGCTCTTAGCTTCCACGAGAATAAGCGAGTGGGTAAGCTCTTCTTACTTTATAATCGACTCGGAGTCTCCATCGAGTTCTTTGCTCGGACAGACGGGGAAGGAGATGGAGTTTCGGTCCTTTTCCTTTTGGCTCCTTCTTCACGGAGATCTTGAGTGGCCGCCTTGGATGTTGCGATAACACCACCCCGGTAGCTGGGCGGTTGAAGCTTTGAGGAAGAGGTTGAGAGGACTTTGATCTTGTGCGGACGAGGCCCGTGGTCATGGAAGCATCTTTTCCTTGCCATTTCGAGAAGATTTGGTCTCCTTTATCATCTCGCACATCATCCTCCGATCAACAAGGGTTTCTATATCGGCATTCCCTGTTGGTTCAACATTAACCTCTGGAACCTTTTTCTTAAGAACATCGCGAGCTGGGTTCCACATCTTCCTCGATAACCTTTTCATCACCAACATTACGGCGTGACGTCTTCCTCCATCTCTCGCCGTTGAGGATGGCTTACTTCACGATCGGGAGCTTCATCACCACCGCACTCATGTTGGGTTTTGACGAGACTTTGTAGATTCCTCGCTTGTTGGGCGGCATGAAGAACAAGTTGTAGATTCTCCTGAGCATCGTCCTCGGAGGTTTCGCCTTCTTTATCACCGAGCTTCCGTCTTCTTCTCTGGCGAGGCCGATTTCCCGAGCCCCTTCTCGCTGCCTTGGTTGAGTGCGGGACGTTGATAGGCACATCGTCGGGATTTTCTCGATGTCCTCAGAGAAGATCATTGCTATAGGCTCAACATTCGAAACTCTTCCGGGTTTCAAGAACATCGGGTCAGTGTGCCATCACCATTTTCTGACGGAATATGAGCAAAGGTTGAGGAAGAGGTTTGAGCGAAGGAATCGAGGATTTGGAGGGGTTTGAGGCGTTTGACTTTTGGAGTGAGAGGAGGTGTTTGGCGGCGACTTCGGTGTACCAAAGTCTTTAACTAATGATGAGAGCAAGTTGCACTACTACAAAAGAATAGACTACACGTTTATGTGTAGTCTATGTGCATCGTGTAGTGTAGAAAAGTGGTGTGAGAGAAAGTAGGCGGCGCATACACTACGCTTTTAAGCGTAGTCTATACCCACCATAGACTCACGCTTTCGACGTAGACTACGCTTTTACGCGTGGTCTATACCCACAAACTACTGTAAAATGCGGCGCACACTACGCTTTTTAGCGTGGTCTATACCCACCATAGACTACGCTCGACATAGACTACGCTTTTCGGCGTAGTCATACCCTCGAACTCTCACGTAAAAGGCAGCGCGATACACCACGTTTTTGTCGTAGTCTATACCCACTATAGACCACGCTTTTTACGCACATAGACTACGCCACGCCGTAGTCTATACACACGAACTACACACATTAGTTGGCTCGTATACTACGCTTTTTATCGCGTAGTCTATACCCACCATAGACTACAGCTTTTCGCGTAGTCTATACCCACCATAGACTACGCTTTTCGCACATAGACTACGCTTTTTCACGCGTAGTCTATACCAACAGAACTACACAAAATTTCGCACCTACACTACGCTTTTTGTCGTAGTCTATATGTATTAACTACGGTTTTGAGTTTATTTACTACGGTTTAATGCCAAATTTACTACGCTTTTCTATTACAACCGTAGTCGATTTAATAACAACTTCGGTTTTTCAATTTCAATAGTAGTTAATTTCTTTATTTAAACCTGTACAATTAATAACGACAAGCAAATGAGATTAAAATATACTTGCGACTACGTTCAAAATCACTATTGAAAATATACAATCTGCTTTCATTCTGTTACAAAATCACTATACAAAATATCTGATCATTTTCATTACATCTACAAAATCACTATACAAAAATACTATGCACATCACTTAACAAAACAATAAGACCGTATTCTCCATAACACGGTACAAAATAATTGAAAGATCGATAACTTGAACTAAAACATCACAAGACTATGTGAAGAAGCATGAAATTTGCCCGTTCAGCGCGAACTTCATCAATGTCCTCTTGAGAGTAAGGCCGATTTTGAAACTATTAACAATTCAAAAATAGAATATTAGCACTCTTGTATGAAAAAATGATTATATTAAAGAAATGAAATGTTTATCTTACATGTGAGCGTAAAGAAATGGAACCACAACAACAATTCTGAGTTTAAATGAGTCCAAAGATCGGTGAAGGCTTTCACTTGTTAAGACAATGAGCGATGACGATCATAGTATCGGTCTGCAAACCTACATGAAACATGTATTGAACAATTCATAAATTATTTTCAACTTCAAAAACTTAAGATAAGGGCATCTTAGAGCAAGCTTCCATCTAGATCTACATAAAATAAGCTCGACATTTGATTCCGAAGAGATCCGAATAATAATGAAATTTATTCGAGAACTTTTGATTTAAGATCGTTTTTCTAAAGCGGTCAAGATCATAAATCGAGATAAAGTTGAAATAAATTTGAAGTTGCTCAAATCATGGTAGCATAAAAGAAAATAATAAGGATTTGATTTGTTGGAAGTGGAAATGTCATAGGAGTGGCAACATTAGTTTACTTTTAAGCGATCGAATAGAAACCAAGTAAAGTTGAAGTGCTTTAAGCGAGATAAGGAGAAAAAAATGGTGAGTGTGGAATCTTAAACTTGTGAGGCAACGATTAAAGATAGCGTAACCATCCCTCTTGGGAAGACCAAACATCAATCCCAGTGGGGACGGTGAAGAGACATATGATAAATTTAAGATGTCTTATACCACATGCTTCATCTTGTCGGTCTCAAATTATTCCATCCCTCGTATATAGAACCATTTGAGAGTCGAAGAGAAGGGTTCAGCAGTTACCTCAATTCATCTCGTGCTTTCAACACCAACCAAAGAACTAACTTGGGAAGAAGATTTCTCAGGAAGGAATTGGTAGCTACAACAAAATAAGATGCCAAGTGAAGAAACGGTGATCAAGGCGTACGTAATCAATCCGGAGAGTGGTTGAATTTGAGCCTCGGAGGATCCGTCACGAGCATCTAAAGAACACGAGGTACAATCAAGACTTGCTTGACCCGAGGTTTTCTCTTGCTCTGACATGCGTAAGTTCTCACAACACAAGCCTGGGTGGACACGGAATGCTCACAAAGGGAAAGAGGCGCGATGCGACATTACCAATCACACAAAATGATGGCAATGATGGCATCGACCATGCTATCCGTGCTTCCATGTTCGGATCACTCGGGGTCGAGCCCATTCCCTTGTGCACAAACACGGTAGAGGCGGAAATATAACTATATCCGGATTGGTGAGGCTAACACTAGATTTGGAATAGCACGGCCGCATGGCACAATCGGAAAGAACAAGCAGATTTGATGTCGCGCGGAAGTTTCCGATCGGAACCGCAACACTCGAAAGCGAAATCATCCAACTCGACTATGCTCGACTTGAATCTCAAACTTTAAAATTATGTTTACGTTAGGGGCGATATTATAGATACTATTGTAAACTATGCTTTCCATAGACTTCCCGTAAGATAGGGAGCCGACTACTTAAAGCTCAATGCATCGATCTTGAAGTCCGGATGTAAACTAGAAAATAAAAGGTGAAACCAATAATAGTTTCATACACGAAACTTTCCATCATATATACTTTCCCATATTTTCCTGCAAAGTTAAAATAAATTCAAATAAGGCATCCTTAGAGAGAATAAAGGCATGTATAACGTCAATGCCTATAACTTACCATCTTCCAAGAAAATCCTCCCCGCAAAATAATTTAAAGTGTCAAAACAAAATAACTACAAAGATAGTGCATCTGGTGCTTTTTAAGCAAGTTAAGAGAACCTACTTATGCCATATAAAATATATGAGCTTCAAATGAAATGCGGTTGTAACTTGTAAGCATGTAGACTATATCCTAAAATTGATCAATACTCTAATCATTTGCAAAGAAAGAAATTATTACATATAATCAGAGAGAATGCGATTAGACAACGATGCAACATCTTGAAAGCCATACGTAAATCCTTCAGTTTAACAATCTCCAAATAGTGTAATGAGTTCAACTCATCACAAATCATGTGCACCAAGGGAGTCGGAGGACTGACCTTGCTGGGAAGACGAGAGCAACGCAGAAACAAATTTGAAGCGATCTCTTCGACTGAGAGATGCAAGGGACATTATAATAGCCGAGCCACGTATGATAAGCTGCTTCTTTGATACTAGTGTCAATAGCGTCCATTTTCTCTTGTATCTGCAATTGTGTTCAACAAGCCAATCTTTACGTTGGAAGACTACACGTAGTGACAAACAAAATTAACATAAACAATGTCTAGCGATCAAATGCATTGACTAAGATTTAAGTTAAAAATTAATGCAATGGTCACCAAAACCACATGATTTGGAGCAGGGAATACAATACATGTTTAGAACTACTACATCAAGTGAATCGTTGATTTGGTCTAGCCATATCTCTAACCAAATTCATGTGTGAAAAATGTTTCACTTCAATAATATGAATTAAGAAAAATCTTAAAAATTTGAGAAAACTTGTATAACACTGCACAGTATTAAATTTTAATTTAACTATGGAGCATTTCGAATCTTCAGTAACTACTCCTATAAGGAAGGCAAAATTACGATATAAACCGAGAACTCACGGACCATACAACCCGTAAACGTTAGCAAAATTTTCACAAAACCAAGATGCTTGTATAGTTATATCCGGACATAATATAAGAAAGACGCTTGACTTAAACCGCAAAACCTCTGTAGCGAGAAAGCAATATCGGTGACCTCGGGAGCTTTCTACGCTTTTTCTGCCTATAAATTTGGCGAAAACAACATAAGTGAACTTTATATCGCCTTGAGCACGTGTTTCACGTGACAACTCAAAACCTCGACTTGTGAAACTTGTGCGAGAAGAGACATCCTCCGCATGGTAGTAGACACCCAATTATGCATTACAATTCTCGTTACTGGAAAACTAGGTGAATATTTACCATCTGAGATCTTCTCTAAGTAAAACCGAGCATCGAGCCCTTCTATAGTACATCATACCACTCACGAACCGCATACGCCATGTACTCATCTTTGATATTCATTCCGGAGATCGACTTGCGTGTCTTTGCAATCCAAAGCTAAATCAATGGCTAGTAAGTTCTAAAAAGAAAAGATAGCGACTACCAAGAGTTAATAAGACTATTTTAAAATCCTCGAAACTCTAATAATCATGGCGGTGAACAACAGTGAAAGATGCAAGCACCTTTTCGCTGTAAAAAAGTGGCCAGAACCAATTTCGAGTTCCAATGTTGCTTGGCATTGAAAGTAGGTCCATCTCCTCGCAAGTATACATCGAGATTACAAACATGTATATATGTTCCTCATCAACCTTGAGTTACGCTCAAGAAAGGATATACGCTTGTTAATCGACCATGGAAACCCATAATTACCAACCTATTACTAATATAATCTTCTTCCCATAAGCTTTTGATAATATCATTCCGAATGGGGAAAATATGGCAACAGAGGGTCTTGCATAAGAACTCCGCTATAACATGAATAACTCAACAAAAATCAAGAAAACACTAAATGGAAAACAAAGCATACAAGCAAGTAAGAGAAAATCATTGAGAGTAATATACTATTATACATTGAACAATCGGGTAGCTCAAGATAACCTATCTTATTTATCCAACTGGGTTGAACCCGGTCGGTGAACTTTGCACGGAGGATGTGAACCCCAAATTCCATCATAATTGGTGAAAGACCCAAAGTGAGCTAGAAACTCAATATAAAATTAACCAGCCTTTAATCTGAAAGGAAAACGCAGATCAACCAAATAGAGAAAAGTTTCCATAAAATTAAAAGATGAGAAGTCCCTTTAATTTCAGACAAACATTGTTTTAACCTCAATTAGTATGAATGTTTACTCGAATGCGATAATCAATAATTAACTAAATTATGGAATCTCACATACTAAAATATGTGAATTCAGCAAATTAGTGAAGCCTAGGAGAACCTTTGAATTATGTAAATTGCAGATTTAATAAACAAGGATATACTATTACTAAGTATATTTATTCAAGTTCTTAATCTTTTCAACAGTTTTAGAAGTAAAACTTGAGCTCAAGTAGGCAAAATGAAGTTCATATATTTTCCATCACAAAGGATTGTGCAACGTGTAATAGCATGTTGCGGACCACATACAGAATTATAACTTAAGAATTGTAACTTATGCTCTTGTTAATAGATTCACATGCAATGGTAAAAATGAAAAGGAGATCATTCAGGTAACATTCTTTGGCACCCAATTGCGAGCACGGGATCATGTTAAACAAAATAGAAGTATAGTAAATTAGATTATCGTAAGGAAGCTTTTACTCAATCGGAAAAAGAACAAAGAACCGCCTCAAAACATGTCACCACTTTACAACCGTGTCAACATCAAGTTCATACCTTGTAGTTGCCCTTCTATATTTAACATGACAGTTAAGACAAGTACATAAGCCATGCTCATATGATAAACACTCCTCCAGTGTCTGGAATAATAGGTTTCAATATAGACTACGGATATGAAAAATTCACCAGTTGACAAAAACTGTTAAGAACTCAAGTTTGATACAATTTAAATTCTTTTGATAATGCATTCAAGTTCATTTTCCAACACCTATTCCTTAATTGATCCCGGTCATTTTCCAAAAAGCAAAAATATTCTTGTTATGTGCTCTTGAAGCCCACTGATTTCACTTTCGCAGTAGTCTTTTGTCGGTGCAAAAGAGAAACGGATTATGTCTTACTCATTTAAAGATTTCTAACAGTATTTTCAACACCAGAAATACTATATCAATGAAATTGAGCTTTTGAAATGAAACTAGAATCCACCGCAACTTTCATTGAACCCAAAGCACGTATCTCTAGGCGAGGGATACGATAAAGGTTAAGATACCTAAATTTCATCTTTCCAATTGTTATTGCACTTAGCAATGGAACTTGACCTCAAACATCACAGCCGCTTTTTATTTTACAACCGAATTGTCGTGGCGGTGATCTAAAGTTGATATATGCCTATCAAGTTATGGTCACATATAAAGTGGACCAGATCGAAAGCTTTGGCCCAACTCTCCTAGCTGTGATATTATTCACTCTTTTCCTACCCATTTATAGGAAGGTATCAAAGAGGCTATATAGGCCACAATGGATATACATTAACATGCTTTACCAAATCTAAGTCAAACTCTAAAGAACGGGTCAAAAGTTTCGATGCCCGACCGGGATTGATTGTTCTCCATCATACGGCATCCTAAAATACCATATGATTAAAAAGTCGAAAGTTTCTTAACAATTTGAAACTTCAATAGATGGAGAACTTGTTTAAGATATTTACCTTTTGATATGTGGAGACACTAGATTTTCACAAAAGCTCCAGAAAACTTTCAAATCGCTTATGAACCATTTCAATTGATCGAATCTTCCAATTGATCATTATAACCATAAGACAAATACACGTAATTATGAACACCAACAAATTATGATGCATAGAACGAGCGATTTAAATAAAAGTTCGACGGATGGTACAATCTTCAAGTTAATCATTATAACCATAAGACAAATACAAAGAATTATGAACACCAACAAATTATTATGCATAGATAGAGCGATTTAAATAAAAGTTCGGATGATGGTACAGACTAGAACAAGACCTCCCTAAGCGAGCCCTCGCCCCATTACTACTCCATAAATTGCAGATAAGAGAGTATACCAAATGTGGATATCCATAAGATAGATCCAGATAGAATGATTGTAGGAAAGAAATTATCGCCAAATGAATACAAAATTAGAACATTAGAACTCAACACAAAGTCATAGACTCATAAATAGCATCTATATTTCAAACACTCAATAATAATAAATTAATAAATAAAGAAAAGAGGCTTAGGGCCAAAAATTCGACACGGGACCATTTATCAAGATATGAACGTAAAAGCTATCAAGTTGGACATAATTTCCACATAATCACGAGACCATGAGAAATGGACATTATGGTTCTAGTTTCTAGTAAAGATAGACGACAAGCGACTCACTCGTGATGGACGATGTTAGAGTTAAACGAAACAAAAGAACCAAACCACCGAAAGAAGAACAATCGGCGTTCTCCGCCTGCCGCTAATACATCGTTTTTCACCGCCCAAGCAAGAGCTTAGCCCACTTATTAAAATAAACTCCAATACTAATCAACTAGAACACGGGAAGGATTGATAAGTTAAATACTAAATACTAATGATCTCAACTCGTCCATAACACCAAAGGTAACAAATATGCTCATCTACTAACAAGATAGGATACATCAAGTATTCACCCTTCTATCAAGAACTAAAAAAACAGAGATACCATAGAAGTAATGAGTTGAAAAGAACCATATTTGAGAATTCAATCAATTTAAGAAGACCCTTTCTTCACAATTCAACTATATTGTTAAGTGGCGTTAGTCGAAATCTACACATATTTTACGTAGTTTGAAATTTATTATATATCAATGTATTATATTATCATAATTAACTATTAATGAATTAACCCAACAACTATTAATATATTGTCATATTGTCACACTATGTTACTAACTATTAATACATAGTTCCTAAAAAACACTATCTACTACATATCATATATGTTGATAATGTGGTCTTTATGTACATAAGCTATTTATATCCTGGAATATAGAATTCTTGTTCTAATTTAGTTTTGCATCGTATGCTGAATTTCACAAATACATGCCAACAGCTTAAACATGGCATCATTGATATATCTTGCGATCATCAAGCCAAGTGGATGTGAAACAGGGATTCTGAAAGTAGTTTTTCATGTCCTAAATTATGCAAGAACCCTTCCTTTAGAACTGTTGGCAAAACCAAAGAATGAAATGAAGATCGTGAATTAGATTAGATTGCAAAAAATAGATGGTGTGGGGACCAAGTAGGCTGAATAATGGTACTTTTTCATGCATATAAGGCAAGACGTATTTAAACATTACAAAGAATTTTCTTGTGCTTCAATTATCTAATAAGGCCAAGTCCTTTGGTTAAAAGAGTATGAAAACTACATAATCATCACCGATTTTCTAAAACATGTAGAGAGCAATATTTCAAACGATCGCAATAAATTTGGAAAAGGAGATCCGAATTTCGCATTTATTGTATAAAAATGGAAAGGGATCCGAATTTCGCGATTGTAGAAAAAATGGAAAGGGATCCGAATTTCAAAGATTGTAGAAAAATGGAAAGAAGATCTAGAATTTCAAAAGATTGTAGAAAATTAAAAGAAACTTAGAATTCAATAGCCAATAAGAAATATCATCACACAAACACGAGATCCGCGTCTCGAATCGAATAACATAAAACGAACGAATCAAAGGGATAACTCGTAATAGATACCTTGCAAACAATCGCAGCTTCTCCGCTTCTTTCCCGACGACATCGAGAACGAGAATCGATCAACTCCGCACCTCGGTGTAATGCCCTTTCGCCCAGCTTATTTCAAATACGGATCGTCCAAGACAAAATTATCGGCCTAAAGATCCGGCCGTGCGGCCGGAGCCGATGGATCTTGTGCATGCCGAACCCGACCATGCACAACCACGGATCGCCGCGCGCCACGACCGACTCGCATCTCGAACTTGCCGCTTGCGCATCCGCCAATTGTTGCTATCCATCTCCACCGCCTAAAACAACCACAAATTATCGGACTAATTCAAACACCGCCACTATCTATCCTCTCCAAACAAAAGAAAAGACGATTCTTATTAAATTGAGATTTTGACTGCAATTTTGACCTTGGAGGATTTAGCAAGGAGCGAGAGACCGCCGATGAAATTGCAAGAAATACAAGTTGTGGAGAATACAATAAATTGAAATGAAATCAAAAATTGATGATTTATAGAGAAAGTGGCGTGGGAGGTGAGTGGGTTTGGAGGTAGGGTATCTATCACCAACGAACACCGTGGGAAGAGAAGAAGAAGTATGTATGTTGGAACAATTGTAACTCCAAGACACTTTTTACCGCTTTTTAAATCAAAAATAATTTCCTAATTGAAAATCTTGTAATTTAGTGTTTTTTTTTTTTTTAATTTACGACATGACTACGCTTTTTATTAAAACACGCACATAGACTACGCTTTTATGCGTAGTCTATACCCACTATAGATTACGCACACAGACTACGCTTTGTTGCGTAGTCTATATTCAAAAAATCGACATGACTCACGCTGATAAAAAGCGTGAGTCTATATTTATAGACTACGCTTTTACAAAAGCCGAGTCTATAAGCGTGTAGAAAAAGTGATATTTGTAGTAGTGTTGGCCCTGCTGATCCATGTTGCTCCGCTTTACGCACAAAACCACGAACACCGAGAAACTGTAGAGGCAAGAGGTTAGTCGACGTTAGTGAATACAAATGAGAGATAAATAACCCCGATAATAAACACACACCCACACTCATAAGGAGAAAACCTAAAAGATCGCAAAATCCCATAGAAAAGCATGACTAAGCAATAGGATAAACATCACACAATCATCAAGAGATAGGATAATCTTCAAGATAAGAATCAAATAAGTTCCTAGAAAATTTGAATCACCTTCAGATTAACCAATGACCCGGAAAACAAGGGAAAGAGAGGGAGATAAAGGGTTATGCGGATGCCTATACGCGATAACAACATCTGATGTTGGTAACCAATGTTAGGTCAAACGTTGTCAACATTCTCACCCAACATCTCCTGTCAGCCTTACACGTAAACCTTTGTTCTTTAGAACACTTTGTGGGATTATTTTGCTAACACCCTTTTCCCTCGAGAACATCACGCCGCCACAACGCCGTGCCCCGAGTACTTAGATGAGAGCTTTGAATAACATCCTTTTAGTGAAGTTTTCGACCATTAAGCCTCACTCTGCTCATGTGTCTTATAACATCACATGTTATTTTAATCAACATCTGTTTACGGCACTTAACATAGATAAGTCGAGGCGAGAATATAACTACTTTCTCCCTCGCGAAAGGCAACATTAGAAAAACTCATGCATATGCCTAAATAAAAAGAAAAACAAACACAAGCAACAAAATGTAATGTCGGGGCCAAACAAAATCTAAATCCCAACATTCGCACCACACACACCTAAACTAGATGCAACAAAGGCCAAGAGACTTCCTAAGGTGAGAAAATCTCTAGTAATCCAAGGCTTTGGTGAATATGTCAGCAATCTGGTTCTCTGTAGGAACGAATTTAATGCATATCAAGTTCTTTTCAACTAGATCTCTTATGAAATGGTGCCTGATGTCAATGTGTTTAGTGCGAGAATGTCAGACAGATTTTGGAGATGTCAATAACACTCATATTATCACACAACACAGAAGGATGTCACTTTTCATACCATAGTCTTCTAACATCCGCCTCACCATAGCAGCTTGAGCACAACAACTTGCAGCAGAGATGTATTCACCACCAGTGGAGAGTGAGACACAATTTTGCTTTTTGCACGACCACGACACCATATTGTTGCCCAAAGCATGTAACATCCACCATCGGTGCTCTTTCTCATCCGCATCACCGTCCAATCAAAGATCACTAAAACCAACAATATTAGAGTTAGTATCTTTAGAATACCACATTCTAAATTCATTTGTTCCAAAGAACATAGCGGATGATCCTCTCGATGCCCTTCGGGATGTGACTCTTTCTAAGCATGGACCGATAGCGAGCACACACACCAACATCAGATATGATGTCGTCCGCTATGCGATAGGTACAACAGACTTCCTATCATTCCTCGACGATGTTGGATCAACATCCACGCCTAACATCATCTCTACTCGGTTTGTCACCTGAGCCCATGGGAGTTCTCATATGCTTGGCACTTTCCAATCCGAATCTTTTGACCAGTCCCATTTGCATACTTGCTTTGTGAGAAGAAGATTCCTTCTGGTGTTTGCTTAACTTGTAGACCAAGGAAGTAGTTAAGCTCACCTACCATACTCATTTCAAAAGTTGTTGATATGGCTTTTACAAAATCTTCTACAAGAGCGGTGTTAGTAGCACTGCACACAATGTCATCAACATATATATGAGCAATGATAATGTTAACACCACGCTTCTTAATGAATAAAGTCTTGTCAACTTGTCCCTAGTGAATCCAAACTCAATGAAAACACAAGAAGACGCTCATACCAAGCACGAGGGCTTGTTTCAAACCATATAAGGCATTTTAAGTTTATAAACATGCTCGGGTTTGTTAGGATCCTCAAAGCCTTTCGCTGTTCAACATATGCCTCCGACAACATTCCATTTAGGAAAGCACTCTTAACATCCATTTGCAACAAAGAAATTCTAAGTTGACAAGCAATAGCAAACAAGAGTCTAATGGATTCAATCCTAGCAACAGAGCAAATGTTTCATCAAAATCTATCCATTCAACTTGAGTATACCCTTGAGCAACAAGTCAGCCTTTATTTCCGACAATATTCCCGTGCTCATTAGATTTGTTTTGAAAATCCACTGGTACCTATCACATTTTAATCATGTGGTCTAGGAACAAGATCCCATACATCATTGCGAACAAACCGATTGAGTTCATCATGCATAGCATTCACCCACCAACATCTAGTAAGGCCTCCTTAACATTCTTAGTTCATCAAAGACATGTAACAAGCAAACTCAACTTCTTCACACACAATGTATATGCATGCAATTCTTACCATATCACGGTAGTTCACTTGTCCTTTCTTCCTCGCTTGCATTTGTCCCGGGCTTTACCAATGATTTGATTTTTGGGATGGTCCTTCCTAATTCTTCCCGGAGGTCACGCTGACCGATCATGAAGAAAATCTCCATCACTTTCGTAACCACTTCTTCGTCTTCATTCGATGTTGTATCTCCACCGAATGTTGGACCAACATCGGGTTGAACATGTTGTTCATGAGTTTGCTCGAGTATAGCTTGATCCTCTAGTAAGTCAGAAACATCTTCTTCATCGACTGCATCGCAAGACTCACCATATCATCAAAACCACATTCACGCTTGAATGGTCTTAGTTCAAGGTTGTACACCCTATAGGCATGGTGTTGGTCGAATAACCAAGGAACATTCCTTTGTCACTTTTAGAGTCAAGTTTGGTCAAATGATCCCTATCATTCAAGATATAGCAAACACAACCAAAAATATGAAAATATTTGAGGTTAGGTTTTTACCCTTCAAGATCTCATACGGTGTTAACATCGTGCCCGGGTCTCAAGTAGACTCATTGAGGATGTGACATGCAAGGTTAATCGCCTCGCCTGATCTTTTGGAGAGGTTTTTAGTGTGCAACATTGCTCTTACCATCTCCCGGAGAGTGCGATTCTTCCTCTCAAAGAACTCCATTCTCATGTGGTGTCTTGGAAGCGAAAAACTCATGAAAGATACCATTGTTAGCACAAAATCGGAGAATACGAATTCTCAAATTCCTCTCATGATCGGTTCGATCCGGATAACATTCGACCATATTGAGCAAGAAACCTTTTATAAAGTTTTTGAAGCGAAAGAAGGTCTCGATTTTCACGCATGAACTCAACCCAAGTATATCGAGTAGTCATCAAGCACACAAAGACATACCTTTTACCACCAAGGCTCTCAACTTCAATGGGACCCATCAAGTCCATGTGAAGGATTTCAAACATCTTGTGGTGTTGCATGTCGATAACATTGATGTGAAGTTCGACTGCTTCACTTTCGACATGGTCCACACACAACATCATTCTTGATCACCGACTTTGGGAGTCCACGAAAAACATCATTTGTTATAAGCTTCTGGAGATTCTTCGGGTTAACATGCCCCAGCCGTTGGTGCCACAGATCCACTTCACACATCTTGGCAGAATGACAAATGTTGTCATTGTCAGTCTTGTAGCAGTTGTCAGAGGACCTGCTACCCACCATCACACATTTGTTGGTTGTGTCAAACACTTCACAAATGTTCTTGTCAAACTTGACAAACATCCCTTCATCACATAATTGGTGATAGAGATCGAGTTAGCCTTCATCCTTCAACATGGTGAACATTCTTGAGTTTTGGGAAGTCTTTAACATTCAAAGTTCCTCACAACAATCTTGCCTTTGCACCTCCTCCGAAGGTAACATTCCCACCATTTGTTTGAACATAATCGATCGTAAACTCCTTGTTGCTGTCATATGCCTGGAATAACCACTATCAAAGTACCAACTGCAGGAAATGTTAGCATGGAGAGAAGTAAAAACAACATTGCATTTGTTGGAGAAAATGTTGTCGGTCGTGATGTAAATATTTTCAAGGAACTCCCAACATCGATCGATAATCTTCAAACATCCGATTTGCGTATGTTACAAAGAACATCATTCAAATACTTCTCACGATGGGTTTGATATGCCACGTGCTTGACAGTAATGGCATACATAAGGTTTCCCTTTCAAATTGTTCTTCTTCTTAGACTTTGGGAATTTTCCTCCATTTGACCTCACAAACACATTAGCATCTCCTTCTCCAACAAACACATGAGCATTGCAGTTCTCATTCAACATATTAGTGTTACCAGAATCAAAACCAATACCATGAATCCCAGCAGATTTCTGAGATAACACCTCATCAAGAGAAGCAGTGCCTTTGTTAAACCTATCAAAGGTTTTCTCAGCTTTGTAAACTTTACCTTTCAAGACAAAAAGCTCAGCATCCTTTTTGGTAAGAAGAACTTCCAACCTCATGACACGATCATTCAAAGTTTGATTTTCATCCAACAGCACAAGGATGTCCTTTCGTTGCTCCTCACATTGAGCATCAATGTCATCACAGAGAACTCGAAGATCACTAATGGCTTTGAGATGATCAAACTCATTTTCCTCAGGTACTGCAACACAACAAACATTCTCTGGGGTAACATTAGTTTCATCAAGAAGAGTCATTTCATACCAGTTTGTTGTTGATGTTGGGAAGATGTGTCCATCAATGTTGACCATGGTGTTCTGTTCCTGACCAACATCTTCTTCTGTCTTCATCACATCATCCATGTTAGAGAGCACTTCCTCATAACATTCTTCTGTGTCAGCTATGGCTTCAATCATTTCAGCCTCTGACTCATCAACATCTTCAATCGTTGCAATAGGGATGACTTTCTCTTCCTCTGTGTCTGAGTCATCACTCAAAGAAGCAACATGACTGGCTTGAGCAAAATTGCTAGACTTTCCACTTTGTCGAAAGACGCTACTTTTTCTCGCCATCGTAGGGCATTCATTAGCATAATGTCCCATCCCTAAACATCCTCTCGCTTGCACATTGTCAAGAATGCTATTCTCAAAGATAGGATTGTTGAATGATCGTGTAACATTGGGAATGTTAGTAGGACTTGAAGATTTCCCAGCGCTTCCGACATCCTTCGATTTGAGCTTTGTTTCCATTTTCCGAGATTTAACCAGATTGTTGATTTTTTGTGTCAACATCGCTATGTTGCGATCAACCTCATCGAACTCATGTTCCCGATTTGAATACTCAACATCATCAAACAAATTAGAATCCACTTTGAGTTTTCAAGACTTCAAGGCAACTTATGCGGACTTTTTTTTGGTCAAAACGCATTTAAATATCATAAAGCGGGTAAAGACATGTTATAAATCGAACTCGGGCATGCCCGAGGATACAATCTTCTCACAAAGATAAGACAAGGGGTGGGGTCATAAAAGACGTAAGGGCCAAAACATAAAAGCCAAAGAGCGATTCGCTCAATCAAAGAAAACTGAGTCAACCTCACAAAAACTCCTATGTGCCGAATTAGCGTGGGAGAAGGGTGCGTCGTCGAAAGGGTGGGTGTGTGGTCGCCGAGCAATCAATCTACTCACAAGATCTCATATCCTCACGGTGGCAACATCAAACGAATCTTCAATAGAGGAAATTTTCATGTTATACCTTTCTGGTAGAGATCTCATCATCTTGCTTACCAACTTCTCATTTGCAATAGGCTCTCCAAGTCCAACAGCCTCGTTAGCAATTTCACTCAGCTTTTCATAGTATGCTGGTATGGTCTCATCTTCTTGCATCCTCAACATCTCAAATCTCGTAGTCAACATTCTTCTGCGTGTTGCTTTAACACTTGTGGATCCCTCACATTGTTCCTGTAGAATAAGCCAAGCATCTCGAGCTTCTATGCAGTTAGAGATCAGGCGAAAACAAGGACATCAACACGTATAAAATGGCATTTAAAGCTCTCATTGAGATTAGAGATGAGTCTTTCTTCAACATCCATTGGTTCTCATGTTTGTTGATGACAACATCATTCACCGCCTCACATGGAGGAGTCCAGCCATTCAATACTGCAAGCCACGCACGCTCATCTATAGATCGGATGTACATCATCATGTGCGACTTCCACATGGCGTAGTTCTTCCCACTACTATCAAGAGCTAGAGGTCGAACGGAAGCATTGGTGGCGTCCATCAGTAGTAATATGGCACTCAGGAACGATCTTAGTTCGTCAAGAACCTGCTCTGATACCAATTGAAAGAATTCAGTGCCTAAATTACTACTTATTAACACTGTGTGAATGTTAGTAGAGTAATGTTACTAGCAATGTTAATAACATTCCAAGTAACATGCAGCGGAAATATAAATAACACAATCGGATAATTTGTGGGTTATGAAAATTACCCGTGTTGTCTCGCGACAACCAAATTTATTGATAACTTAGAATAGTTACAAGTGTTACACATGAAAACCTATCTACGGGATGCACCACCGCCTATGATAAGTTACCTAGTCTAACACAAACCACCGAATGTTACCAACAAGCAAAACAAATTGATCTGAAACGGACAAACAACTTTGAATGAAAAAGACGCCCGGTCTTCAACCCCACCCTTGCTCGCCTAGCAATACCGTGGTCGATGTTTACAGATTGGCTGCCTAACACCGCCTCGGTTTAAGCGTGGTTGAAGGTGCTTTCTTCTTCTGCGTTTGTAAAATGACGAGTCGATCGGTGTAGGATTTCTCTTTGATTTCAGCCTCTCGAAACGTACGGGTGAGAGAGCTATCTTGCTGCTTTTATAGAGAGTGTTTCGTGGTCTTCAAGCTTCAAATCCCACGCTCATAAACCTCTTAAAACCGCTGCAATCTACTCGCTGTAAAGCGCTCTCGAATCTGCCGCAGATGTTAGTGGGGATCATGCTCCCTAGAAAATAGGAACTAACTTCCCATGATCTTGTAACCATGATCTAACTAACCTCCACTTATTCAAACTTGTTCCAACTGCAATCCACGATTATTAGACAATAAATAAAACATAAAAACGTAAAGGAAGGAAAAGATTACTTATATACGCTACGTGCTGAGAATCGGTTCGACTTCGGTCGACTCCGTGAATGTCGATTGTACCGTGATGTTACTAACATCGAATGTTACCAACATCCCATTCAACATTGGACTGGAGTCAACATTGACTCTAACAGCAGTCACATAATCAAATACTCCATGTATCCCATTTAAAGTATTTCATTTCTTTTCGTCACGAGTATTTATAAAAAATATATAAAATAATTAAAGTATTAAAAAATAAATAGGATTCATACTTTTTGAAGGGATAATTATCTCCTAAAGTGGAATGAGATATTTGTAATAGAACAATCCAAAAATAAAAATTAAATGAGATAGAGAGAATAGTAAATATGGATATTTTTTACACGTGCCAATTTGCTGTCTATCTTCATGTGTCAATTCTCGAGCTATCCCTCAAATAAATGTATTTAGTTTCAATTCACGCAAAGAAATTAGTGTATGTAATAAAAATATAAGAATATCCAACTGCATAATAGTGTATGTGTTCAACTACGATTATACAATGCTGTAACACTACAAAAAAACAGGCGAATAGCGACGAAAAATTCTGTCGCTGAACATGCCGGACCCGTCGTTAAAATTGTTTAGCGACGGATCAGCGACGGACAGCTGCCGTCATTGGAAGGCTGGTTGCGAAACCTCTAACGACGGATTTTTGTCCGTCGTTAACTTTCTGCGACGGAATAACGACGGACTTGTCAGTCGCTAATCGACGATCTTTTAAACGATCGTCTGATTTCTAATCCGTCATTAATACGACGATAATCCGTCGTTAATAACGACAGATTGACGACGTATTATCGTCGTAGCTAATAACGATCGTCACCAATACGTCGTTAATACGACGATAATCCGTCGACACTCCGTCACTAGATAACGACGGACTATGTCCGTCGTTAAATATTTTTTTTTTGTTATTTCACGTCATCAATCCGTCGTTAATACGACGCTACTCCGTTGAAATTCCGTCGCTATTTAATGACGGATTCTGTCTGTCGTTAGATTCAGTTTGTTCTGTTATTTCACGTCACCAATCTGTTGCCAATCCGTCGTTAATCCGACGCTAATCCGTCGCAATTCCGTCGCTAAATGTGCAGTAACTGCATAACTTATATTTGTATTTTGGACGGCCGTTTACAACAAACAACAAACATGTTTTCAAACATACCAACTACAATCAAACACAATCCAAACAAAATAATTCCAAACGGTACAATATCAAACAAACAAACCAATTCCAAATGATAAACATTATCATTCTAAATCATAAACACAATTCAAACAAAACAATTTCAAAAGGTATAATATCAAACAAACAAAACAATTCTAAATCATTCGATAAGTTTTGCAAATAAAATGTATTTGTTTCTTCATCATACAAATCAAAATATCACAGGGGTAGGGGGAAACGGGAGCTGACCATGAATTGCTCTAAGGCCTCCTACGCCGAAAGCCAAGAATCGAGCCTCGAATCAGGCGTCAACGCCATCTCGCCTCACCTCACCATTCGGCCTCAGATTGCTCGCGCCGACTTGTATTCGCCTCAGATGCTTATGCGCTGCCGCTCACTAGCAACGGCCTCATATTGCTCGCGCTCAACTTGCAATCTGGCCTCCATCTCCAATAGCTTTTGATGATAAGCTATGGAACCAGCAGTTTGGGCACTCTCTACCGAATGAGACGATGTTTCGCTCTGCATGTATGTCCGTGATAGAGAACCAGCTCCAAACATCCTATTCTTTTTCTTTGAGGAGCTCCCAATGACATTTTTTAGAATTTGAGTCCTATCAACTTCGTGCCGCCCATCACCGCCTCTGATTGGCTCAACTGTGTCACCGTTTTTAACTCGCCTGTAATATAATTTCGCATTATTATTATTTAATTAAATGCTCGTTGTTGCGCTTAACGAATATACTTACCGCATGATACTCCGAGCTTCCCGTCTCAGATAGCTCCCGTCATCGGTGGCATGATACTTTTGGAATACATCCCACCTGGACCTCGATATGTCTACTCCACGCCTTTGCCTATAAATAAGTCAAACAAATTAAATAATTAACAAGTATCACGATTCTTAAATCAATTTACTATATCTAAAACTTCAAAGTACTTACAATCTCTCTCGCATACTCTAATGCACAACGTGAGCCACCCCGATGCTTGACTATCCCAGTACCCTCGCCATCCGGCTCGGACATTACATTCTGTCGCGGCCTTTGTCGTCTTCGCTGACGCCCCGTCCGAGCCCAATATGCCTTTTAATTATCCCAATCTATCTCGTGGATAAATGGATGTGGGTTGGGTGAGTCCTTGACCGCTTGATCTTGTGAACAAGATCTTTATTGCTCGACGGCCTTTGCGCACCAAAGAGAGTAGACCATGGCCTCTTCCAACGATCATCCCAATAAAAAATTCGCAAAAAATATGTGATTACAACATCACCGTGTCAAAGGTCAAAACATAAATGACTCAGATAAAGAACACTAACCTCAATTCATCGAAATAAATCTTGAACTCTTGAAGCACCAATTTCCAATCAATTCGTTGTGGTTCATGAATTTACTGGAATGACCAGAATCACGCGTGCTACATCATTGCTCGGACACAAAATGCTGCAATTTACAAGAAATAAAGACATCAGAATATTATGATTTATTTTAACTAAGACATACAATAGATAACATACCCATTCACAATGGCTATCTTCTTCATCCCCTCCATCGACGGCAATGCACTACTGCTCAAGCTACTCGGGTTGTAAGACAGTGCCTCCATGCCTTCTTCGAGCCCGACAGGTGATAACGACGGCGTATATGAACCTGGATTCCTCCGACCTGATGACGAGGTACCTCGTCCACCCTGAGACATCTGCAAACAAAGGTAAAAAAATGCTGCATTAAAATTTCACAAATAATACATATCATAACGTTTTTTGTGCATACTATAAAATAAAACTTGTTCAGCTTGCATATAATAAATTCAAACCCTATTCATCATCGTCGTCATCATCATCATCATCATCCAATGTATGATTGTCTTCTGACTCTGACAATTCAACTTCATCATCCGTATCATCAGATGTATCTTCAATGTCTATGAGTGCACCGTCAGGATGAAGTAGTGTCGTGTCATCATCCACAACGACATTAGTAATCGAACCATATGCATCCTCTTGAAAAGGGGGAGGTACTATCGATGCAGAAATCTCATCTGAGACTTCCACATTAGATCGAGCTTTAATTTTGCATACTTCCCACCACTCTTTCATAGATTATTTTAAACTTGGATATGTACAATAGCATACTTAAATGGCTTGATTGGCGAGGATAAACGGTTCGAACTTGTTATATCTTCGTGTATGATTTACCGAAACCAACTTGTACTCAGAATGAATTGATAACCCCAATCGTGAAGGATCAAACCACTCGCATCTAAACAATGTTTTGGTCTTCGTTGGTAGCCCATGATATTGTAGGGAAATCTGATTTTAACCCTCTCCCGAGGATCTATCTTGGATGTTTAATTCACCATACATTGATTATATACCTAGCATGCACCGCTATAATTAATTGCAACACGTAGGAGTTTTTTCGTGTTTACCTACGAATCTGTCGGGGATGAATAGATCAAGACTTGTGCTTTGATCTTACGGATCAGAACACGTTTGCCTAAACTCCAATGTCGAGTTAGGACAATCTATGGAGAATACTATAGAGAATCTCCTTCTTCCTACGCTCAAAGTTTTCGGAAATCTCACCCTATTGGAATAGGAATTCTCGAAAATATTAGCTTAGCATTAGCCTTGATTTTCTCTCACCTTATATTTATAATGCAATCCTAAATCCTATCTAGATATGATTTATGCATATCTAATAAATATAATAATATCTTTAGGATAGAGAGGATCAAGTTAGAGTCCCAGAGGACTCTACTTAGAAGGCTCGAAATTCTTCATAGCTCAGGGCCCGGATGGGCCAACCAGGATCAAATACAGGAATAAAGATGGGCCCCAAATAAATTAATTATCTTATGTTCAAATTGAACATAAATTAATTCATAAACATTTATTCATGCCACTAGAGAATAAATCTTTGCCTTACCCTTTATTGCCGGGTTGAGTCGGGCTTGCACTTAGACTTCTGAATCCCGTATTTAAGATATCAGACGTCCATTAATTATTTACGCTGCTCGATTGCTTAAAATAATTAATATCTTTAATTCCTAAGTAGTACCACTCAACCTTATTATTGTACTTGAGATAACTCAACCCGCGGGGTTTAGTACAATAAACCTTTTGAGCTCCTTATGGGGCGCCATCATCCTAAACGGATACGGTGACTCGACACGGGTAACAAGCATGACATACAAGATCGCCACCACCCAAGATGCAGAGAATCTGGTTATCTCATGTAACCCTCACCCATAGCAAGTCAAAGTGATGGTCAAGAACTCATACTCATCTAATACCTTATCGAGGTTTAGACCAACGTAAGTCTCCTAGATCTAGGTTCTTCACGACGGTCGGATAGAAGAACTCATCTCATCGTGATCCATCAATACGCCGTAGACGCATCAAGCATAGACAACAACCAAGTCAAGTCAATTCTTATCTACACCGTAGCATATACCGACAACTCATCCTCAAGTTGTCTCAGCTGTGATACTATTTATATCTCATTAAGTTTGACCAATCATATAGACTTCTGTGATCTACAACACACTGTATGATCTAACTTATATATGAGATAAATGGACATATATATGCAATCAAGTAAACAATTCAGATAGGAGATTATAATAGTGGTAACAGGAAACATTGTATACAAGCTCAACCAAAACTGCTTCCAGTATACAAATCCAACAATCTCCCACTTATACTAAAGCAAAACTTTTAGTATACAATGTGTCTCTCTACTAGCTATTACAAACACCATCACTTTACTTCTCCCACTTATATAAAAATTTCCTTTCTAAGTGGGTGACATCTTACGCAATCCAAGTCCTCGAATATGCTCTTCGTAGACCACTAATGCCATACAACTTGATATACAAGCTCTTCGTGAATGGATCAGCTAGGTTATCCGCAGTACCAATCTTCTCAATCAGCACATCCCCTCGTCTAACGATTTCTCGTATGACATGGTACTTTCTCTCTATGTGTTTCGTTGCTTGTGGGTCCGTGGTTTCTTCGAGTTTGTCATCGCACCGAGTTATCACAAGAACTATGATACTCTTGGGCAAACCAGTACCACATCTAGATCCATGAGGTAGTTCTTAAACCATACTGCCTCTTTAGCGACCTCCGAGCGGCTACATATTCGGCTTCCATGGTAAAGTCCGCACGCATCGCCGCTTTGCACTCCGCCAGATACGGCTCCTCCCAAGGTAAACACATAGCCGAGTTAGACTTCTTCTCATCACGGTCACTTGGAACCGAGTCCGAATAACCCAAAGGCATTAGACTATCCGCATGGTAAACCAGCCTATAATCTCGAGTCCTTTTCGGTACTTCGAGTATATGCTTTACCACAAATCAACGACCTTCCGATCCTTGGGACTATAGAATAACCACCTTCGCTCCTCTAGATAGCCAATAAACAAGATTGCATCGATCTAGACTCCAACTTGTCGCCTTCTTGTTCAAAGACACGTTGGATCGCCCATATCCTTATGTGGCTTAAACTGAACTGCGCCCAAACCACAACTCGAAGGGATCTTTTCGATCGACTTTGATGGTACTAGATTTAGCAAGTATGCCACTGCTTCTAAAGCATACCCCGAGCTAAATAGGCAATGTTGCATAACTCATCATCGATCTAACCATTTCTAAGAGAGTCATATTTCTTCGCCTCGACACACCATTTTGTCAGGTTGTGCCCGGTGTAGTGAGTTGGGAGGTAATCCCACACCGCACCAAATAGTCCATAAACTCTTTATCGAGGTATTCGCCACCGCGATCGATCGGCAGCGATGACTTGATACTTTTATCAAGCTTTGTCTTCACTTCCGCCTTAAATTTTCAATTTCTCAAAGCATCTGACTTGCGGTGCAAGCGGTATATGTATCCGCACTTGAGTAATCACAATGAAAGTGACAAAATACTGCACCTCCACGAGCTTGTGTTGACATAGGTCCACACAGTCGAATGGACTAGCTCCAACACTTCTTTGGCTCTATAACCCTTCGCTTTGAAGGGTCCAGTCGACATCTTTCCTTCTATACGGATCTGCAGACTAGGAACAGAGTAACGTGAGATCACCCAACGCCCATTCTTAGCCGCCTTTGATCCTATTTAGATTGATGTGACCTAATCTAAGATGCCAGAAATGTGGTGTCATCTTCTAAGAAAACTTTCTTTTTAAGGTTTGATGTAGATGCAACATAGT
Source organism: Salvia rosmarinus (assembly GCA_036937905.1). Taxonomy (NCBI): domain Eukaryota; kingdom Viridiplantae; phylum Streptophyta; class Magnoliopsida; order Lamiales; family Lamiaceae; genus Salvia; species Salvia rosmarinus. The sequence goes on from CM072817.1 coordinate 68,002,371, forward strand.
TAAATGTATTATGTTTGGAAGAAATAGTATAAAGCTTAATTATATAAAGTGCCACCACAGATAACCTCGTCATTTCTTATGATAGAAACACCACTATCAAAAACAACTGAATAACCATGAATAAATAGTTTCAAACTGAATAAGGTTTCACGAAACTCCGCACATATAAAACGCCTTCAATACTAAAACAGCTCTATCGAAACATAAAGTAACATCTCCGATCGCAACGGCCTCGACTTTCGTCGCGTTGCCCATGGAGATCGTTATCTCGCCATCACACGCCCCTTGTCCGTAGGAACCCCTGCAGGTGTAACAAACATGATCGATCGCACCGTATCTACTACCCATGAATGAGTAGAACACGTCGCTAAACATGTTTCCGTTATTAAGGCAAATGGCGACCTGAGCCTCGAGCATAGGGCACTTGGCCTTCCAATGCATGCCTTGCCACACTTGAAGCACTTGCCCTCTCCTTCGGCTTTTTCTGCCTCCGGTGGCGAACATGTTCTTGCTCCCACCGCTCCCATTGTTTCCTTTCCTCTACCACCTTTGGTGCCCTTTTATTCTTCCATTTTTCAACGGAAAATTTGGGCCCCTAGATGTGCTAGCAAGGGCATGTGCTCCTTTACCCATGACTCCTTCCATGGCCACGAGATCATTAAGCAACTGACTAAGTGTATACTCGGTCTTGCTCATGATCGCATTCACGCAAAAATTCTCAAAAGACTTGGGCAGTGTGTTGAGGATGATATCGACCTTGGCTTCGCCGTCAATACCTCCTCCCAACTGATCAAGACTATCCATGAGATGAGTCATGTGGGAGACATGTTCATGGACCGAACTTTCTTCTTCCATCTTACACGCCAAGATTTTTCTCATTGTGTGGAAGCGGTCCGATCCGATCGCCCAAACTTACTCTCGAGACTTGACCATATTTCGAAGCGTCTACCATCGATGACACGTTACAAGCCTTTGGACATCGTGAGTCATCATATAGCACTTGGCCATATTGTTCGACTTATGCCAAAGTCTCGCTTGACTCGCCTCATTAGTCGATCGTCGATGGGGGCATCGGGTTTGGGAGTAGTGAGAACAAACATGTGTTTTCAATGATAAGAACATATTCCATGTTTCGCTTCCACTCGATAAAATTTGGACCGGATAGAGGATTTTGTGCGAGCATGTTGATAATCGATGTAAGAGACATATCTCGAAAAGTAATGTAAACACATAAGCATACGATCGCACATAATTCGTAAATAATAATATTGTAACATTTTGATAAAACAATATTAATTGAAACCTCCAATCGCCCAAGGAATCCCACATGCAAGCCACGCGTGTGGACGCCATACACGAACCCCCGACCGCACTAAAATATACCTTTTAGTCGCTTAATTTCAATCTATGTCAACTTATCTTTATGACAAATGAAATTAATGATCGGACCTTACTGCACCACATCACTATCACAAGAAGGACTTCATGGAAGTTGTACTTGAGGAGATGTCTAAGCAATTACCATAATTTTAACGGTAAAATGAATTCTTAGAATCGCATACTCACTAGACTATACCGCCCAATCCAAATTCCTTTGTTATCTCATTTTAAATCTATCTCTAGAGAACTTATGAAAATCGTATATGCAAGCCACGCGTGTGGGCGCCATACATGAAACTCCCACTTCTCAATAGATTAAAATGTTTTATTTAGAAATCTCATCTAATAAACTTATGACAAACAAAGTAAGCAAGCCAGCGTGTGGGCGCCTACTCACGGTGCGTGATCACTTTGTTTAGAGATCAAAAGTGGAGGTCTTGACATTTTAATTTAAAATTAATATGTCGGGTTACTTGCTTAGTCTTTTTTCAAAAGGTTTGTCCATGCGAGATCACGTAATCCTAGCATGCTTTTCTATAGAACTCAACATGTAAAACATGCTCGCAGTAATTCTAAAATATGCTTGAAAATCGATAAACCTAGCATGCTTACTATGCGATCCAATCACGAAACATATAACATGTTTATCTACGTAATTTAAACATACATAGCATGCTATCGCATAATTTAAACATCCACGACATGCTTCAACGATAAAAATAAAATAAAATCGCTCATCGCGATCCACTGTGGATCCCGTATTCACCGCCTAATTTATTACATAAATTTGCAAAGTCTGAAGACTTCAAAATCTCAAAACGGGCCTCGTGTGCACGGCACGGACCGGATTCACAAACCGGATTTGGGCCAAAAATCGAAAACGGACCGGATCATCAAACGGGCCAACCGGTTAAAAACTGAACCGGTCAAAATTGGATCCGGGCTGAAAATTGGTCAGGGTCGAATTTGGGCCGGGTCGGCCCAATATGAATCGGGTCAGGTGCGCTAGGGCATGCCCCATGCGCACACAGCCGCACATCCACCGCCCACCGCGGCCTCCCCGCCGAGGAGCTCGCCGCCCCGCCGCCCGACCCTCGTCGAGAACCCACGCGCCACGCCCGGAGTCAGCCGTCGAGTCATCTGCGCGCAGGTGCCGGCGTCTACCGAGAAAGCCTGCGCGCGACTCACGCACGCATCCCGCTGAAGCTACCGAGAATCTCACTGCCGGGGCTTCCACGGGTGTTGAGGTTTTCGCGCGCACGATCGCGCCAAGATCGCTGAGAGCTGTCGAGGCCTCGCGCGAGAATCGCGTGCCCCCGTGTCACCCGCGTCTGCCTACCGAGAAAACCGCGCTTTGAGGTTTTCCGTGCGCTAAACGCGCGTGCCTCGCCAGCGTCTGCGAAGATCTACCGAGCGCTTTGCGCGCTACCCGCCGAGGCGCCTGCAAGCGCCGCGCTCTGCCGATGGACGCTGAGGTTTCTGCACGCGAGGCCGCCGAGCGCTGCCGAGCCCGACTCGCCGAGGCATGCCGAGCCGCATCGCCCGGTGCTGCCGAGACCTCGTTGAGGTTTCCCGATGCATTCCGCCGAGATCTGCCGAAGCAAGACGCTCAACGCAGAGCGGTGCCGAGGCATCCGCGCGCGAAGCGCGCCCCGCACGTCCGACTGCGAGCCATGCCGCCCGGTCTCTCCTGCGTCTCACCTGTGCGCCCAGATCTGCCGAGGGCTGCCAAGGTGCTTCCGATAGTCTCCTATCGTCTCGTTCTTCTTTTACAGATAAGATTTACAAGAAAAAATCTAATCTAACCACGGATTTTCTCGTGGTGAAAAACAAAATCCGACAAAAATAAAACGAGCCACGATGAACGACAGATTCACAATTAATTAATTACGCACGTTATAATCAAACATGAATTAATCCAACAGAGCCAAGATACTGATCCCAGGCTCTAATACCAATTGTAGGGAAATCTGATTTTAACCCTCTCCTGAGGATCTATCTTGGATGTTTAATTCACCATACATTGATTATATACCTAGCATGCACCTCTATAATTAATTGCAACACGTAGGAGTTTTCTCGTGTTTACCTGCGAATCTTTCAGGGATGAATAGATGAAGACTCGTGCTTTGATCTTCTGGACTGTATCCCGTTTGCCTAAACTCTAATGTCGAGTGAGGACAATCTATGGAGAATACTATAGAAAATCGCCTTCTTCCTACGCTCAAAGTTTTCGAAAATCTCACCCTATTGGAATAGGAATTCTCGAAAATATTAGATTAGCATTAGCCTTGATTTTCTCTCTCACCTTATATTTATAATGCAATCCTAAATCCTATCTAGATATGATTTATGCATATCTAATAAATATAATAATATCCTTTAGGATAGAGAGGATTAAGTTAGAGTCCCAGAGGGACTCTACTTAGGAAGGCTCGAAATTCTTCATAGCTCCAGGCCTGGATGGGCCAGCCCAGGGATCAAATGCAAGGAATAAAGATGGGCCTCAAATAAATTAATTATCTTATGTTCAGCCCAGAAAATAAATTAATTCATAAATATTTATTCATGCCACTAGAGAATAAATGTCGACTTACCCCTTTATTGTCGAAGTTGAGCTCGGGCTTGACTTAGACTTTACGAACCTCGTATTTAAGATATCAGACGTCCATTAATTATTTGACGCTCGATTGCTTAAAATAATTAATATCTTTAATTCCTTAAGTAGTACCACTCAACCTTATTATTGTACTTGAGATAACTCAACCCGCAGGTTTAGTACAATAAACCTTTGAGCTCCTTAAGGGGCGCCATCATCCTAAACGGATACTGTAACTCGACACGTGTAACAAGCATGACATACAAGATCGCCACCACCCAAGATGCAGAATCTTGGGTTATCTCATGTAACCTCACCCATAGCAAGTCAAAGTGATGGTCAAGAACTCATACTCATCTAATACCTTATCGAGGTTTGCACCAACGTAAGTCTCCGAGATCTAGGTTCTTCACGACGGTCACGATAGAAGAACTCATCTCACCGTGATCCATCAATACGTCGAGACGCATCAGCATAGACAACAACCAAGTCAAGTCAATTCTTATCTACACAGCTTTATACCGACAACTCGTCCTCAAGTTGTCTCACCAGGATACTATTTATATCTCATTAAGCTTGACCAATCATATGGACTTACGTGATCTACAACACACTGTATGATCTAACTTATATATGAGATAAAGGGACATATATATGCAATCAAGTAAGCAATTCAGATAGGAGATTATAATAGTGGTAACAGGAAACATTGTATACAAGCTCAACCAAAACTGCTTCAAAGATATCAAATCCAACAATTCCAACTCACAAACCTCCAATAATCGCCCATAAAAATCGAGTTCTTGAGTGTCTGTACCATAATTTTCACCTTTAATGCACACTCCACTATTCATAGTTGATCTTTGTGACCCATGTTCTAATGTATGAAATTTGTACCCATTTATATAATACCCTGGGTATGTCTTAATTAGTGCTGAAGGCCCTTTGACAAGAGACAATATGAACGGATTCACAATGTTGTTAGTATGATCTTTGAACTATTATTAGTAAAAAAATCAATTAGAATGGCTAAACGTACATATTAAATATTAAATATTTCCTACTAATAATCATCAAAACACTCACATATGCCTCAAACCAAAGCGGGAAGGTTCTTTCAATCGACATTTGAATATCAGAGCTAGAGATCAGTGGATTTGATCTTTTCACATCATCGGTGAATAAACTACATTCACATATATTTACGATCCTAGTTAATAATAAGAATAATAATAATTAACAATGATTTTTGAGAAAAACACGACACTTACGCCATGTAAATATCTGCAACTTCAACACAGTTGAGCAATACGTATAAACGAGCAGCATCATCCTCCCTACTATCCAAATATCTCGTTGACATATTTCTCAAAGGTCTGCCATCTTCTTTGAAGATTTGAAGCATATCTGGATAGTCTTCGTACCTAATCTCCACTTGACCATGATTCAAATCTCTGAACTTCGTTCTTACATGATCATCGAAATAATACGAGCAAAATATCGATGCTTCTTCTACTAAGTAAGCATTGCGATATAACCTCAACCACGACTTTATTTCATACGTTGTTCTTCAACTTACGTAAGTATTCACAAAATTTCGAACGTTGTTCTTCAATATATATATATATATATATATATATATATATATATATATATATATATATATGATAATATCTGACCTTTCAAATGGACACATTCATCGGTATTGAACAGGCCCTACAATACGGGCTTCATCGACTAGATGAACCGGTAGATGTTCTTGGAGTCGAAGAAACTAGGGGGAAAGATGCGCTCAAGCTTGCATAAAATCACTGGAATATTTTCTTGGAGTCTGCACAAATCATCAAACCCTATGTTTCGAGAAGTTAAATCTTTGAAGAATAAAGATAATTCTGTTACAGCTTTCTAAATATTAGGTGGGAGAAGTTCACGAAATGCAATCGGTAGAATTCGCTGCATGAAAATATTACAGTCATGACTCTTCATCCCAAACATCTTCAGTTTTGTCATGTCTACACATCTACCCATATTCGAAACATACCCATCTGAAAATTTTAAACCTCTTACCCACTCACATAAGACTTTTTCTCACGATTGTCAAGTGTATAAAAAGTCTTCGATATTTTCTGTTGATTCATTCATCGTCAACTCGTGCATCAGAAAAGATAAATTAAGTTCTTCTCTAGATTTGCTCGTATCTTTTATCTTCCTCGGACATTCATGATCGTGTTGAAGACATTATCGAACACATTCTTCTCTATGTGTATGACATCCAAATTATGCCGAATCAAAAGAGAACTCCAATAAGGTAGATCCTAGAAAATACTTCTTTTCTTCCATCCAGTTCCAAACTGTTTGGATATTCTATTATTTATTTCATCACTGTCAATCTCTATTACGGAGACTAGTCCCATACCCATAATTAGTGACAGAAACTCATCTCTTGATCGCGCTTCTGGTGGATCGTTAGTAATCACTGTGTTCTTTCTGAAACCTCTTCGATCCCTTCGAAATGGGTGATTAGGAGCTAGAAATTTACGATGGTTATCAAACCATGACTGCTTACCACTTTTAGCTAAAGTAAAAGCATCGGTATGCTCCATGCATTGCGGGCAAGCTAATCTTCCAGCTGTACTCCATCCAGACAACATAGAGTATGCAGGGAAGTCACTAATTGTCCAAAGTAATGCAGCGTGCATTTAAAAATTTTGCTTCAACGATACATCATAAGTAAGAACACCGTCATCCCACAAATCTATTAACTCTGCTATCAATGGTTGCAAGAACACATCAATCTTCTCCTTCGGATTACGCGGTCCGGGCACTAAGATCGTAAGAAACATGTATTGCTCCTTCATACACAGCCACGGGGGAAGATTATAAGGGGTAAGTATAACGGGCCATGATGAATATTGCTTTCCTGATTGACCGAATGGCTGAAAACCGTCAGTTGAGAGTCCCAATCGCACGTTACGAATTTCTGATGTAAATAAGGGAAACTTCGTGTTCAAATGTTTCCATGCAATTGAGTTTTCGGATGACGATGACCCCATCATCGACCGACGATGCATGCCAACGCATATTTTCCGTTGTAGCATTAGATGCATACAATCTACGTAGTCGATGAGTTAGAGGAAAATAATACTTTTTATATGTTGCTTGTGCTTTCCGTCGACTTCCACCAACTCGAGTATTGCTCTTGAAACGAGGATGATTATAGAATTTGCAGCTCGTCAATTCAGAATCTCCGCGCCAATAAATCATGCAATTAAGTGGACAAACATCAATTTTGTGCACGGCAACCCCATGCCATGCAACAATCTCTTCGTCTTTGTAGAAGTCATCAGCACGCAATTTTCATCTGGATGTGACTCTTTCATCGCCTCGATATTTGATCAAAACTCTTCTCGATAATGTTGTTCTCTGCTTTCCAACTCGTAAATCGAGCCACAAATGACGGTTGTGTGATTCGAGCAACCCGACCACGAGGTTTATCGGCAGATTCAACATGTCGTAAAATTTTTGTGCATCGAATTTGGCTCCTCTTGATCTCGTCAAAGTTAAACGTGGACCAGCAGCGTCCACTACCATCGTATGATACGTATTTGGTTGACGGCTAACATCTAATCCACAACATTGTCCCTACTTGTGTCTCTCCTCGAAATATCCATGTGTGATAATTTGGAACAAATCCAAATTTTGATAAGTGATATCGCACGATAGCTTGCTTCGATAAGGTATATTCTTACACTTCTTACACGGACACTGATTTTCTCTCCATCCGCGAATAAAAGCGAGCACTAACGAATTCAATAAAACTTTCAAGTCCATCTCGAAATTGATATTTAATCCACCAACCGAACTAAACCTCTTATACATCTACTCACGATTGTCATTCATTCTTCAAGCTCCTAATTATAAATAATTAATTAAACATATTCAACATAAGTTGTACAATATTATTCCACTCATAGTATATTCAATAATTTTCATTAAAACTCGTGTCCAAGATTCCTAGAAAGAAATTTGGGGATGGAGGTCGTATTTATTAATTAAGAATTAACTAAGATTTAATTGAATTTAATAATTTTCAAGTAAAACTTATTAATCTTCAATCAACATTTAATCAAATTTTCAATTAAAATTTATTAAGTACAATTTTCATTAAAACTTGTGTCCAAGGATTTTTAAAGTTCATGCTTTGGGTTTCCCACTCAATTATTTTGTTATCGAGCATTATGCCTAATTATACACTTAACAACTCAAAACATCTTATTCGTATACTTAACCTTAACCTAAACATGAAGTGAGCAAATCTTACTTATAAAACATCTTATTCATATACCAATTATAAAAAAAATTCGACAGAGTAAGTTTTATAAAATGAATCGTCATTTCATTCACAATTCAACCAAACTCATCCAAACTTCACCAAATCATCACCATATGCCTAATTATACACTTAACAACTCAAAACAAGTTTAAACTAATCCATTTACATCAAATTCTTAACATGTCCTTCAACTATATATTATGTAATTACATGAACTTTTCAATCTACAATCTATTTACTTTCAATCAATTCATATATATACTTATCCATCATCAATGATCACAAATCCATAATCAATTTAAATCATAATCAAACTCATCATATAATTCTAGCAACTTAGTATAAACTTTAATATTTCAACAACATATCACTATATTATATAACATCACAACAATCACAAAAATATTTCACAAAAAATCAACAAAAAATTTGAAATATAAATCAACAAAATAACTATAAATCAACAAAATAACTTGAATGGCAATGGCGCATGGACGGCGGCGACAGTGCGGCAGGGGCAGGGACGGTGGCTGGCGGGCGGGATGGGCGAAGCGCTACAGCGTGGGGGCGGGGGTTGGGGCGGACGACAGTGGCGGCAATGGGACTGGCGATAGGCGGGCGGACATGGCACACAAGCACGGGGTGGGATTAAAATCTTATGGTTTAGGGCGCAAAGTATGAATTTGGGGAAGAAACTCGTCTGTTATATTTTTTTTAGCGGAGGATTAGCGACGAAAACATATGTCGTTATATTTAAAAGTCATTTAGCGACGGACTAACGACGGACCTATGTCATTTACAACGGACTAAAATTAACGACGGACTAATATCCGTCGTTAAATTACGTACAAAATAAAAAAAAAAAATATGTTAATCTAACGACGGATAGAATCCGTCGTTAACTCTAACGACGGACTTACGACGTATTTTTCAATCGTTAAAATTCTTAGCTGAAAAAAATAAAAACTAATAATAGCGACGGAATATATTCCGTCGTTATAATTATTTGAATAAATCAATTTAAAATTAATATTAACAACGGAAATAATCCGTCGTTAAATTAAGTACAAAATAAAAAATAAAAAATCCGTTAATTTAACGACGGATCAGCGACGGCTATGACTTAACGATGAACATATTCCGTCATTAAATTAAGTGTACGATAAAAAAAGTAAAAAATCCGTTAATTTAACGACAGACTCAGACCGTCGTTAAATTTAACGACGAAACCAAATGACGGTTATTACGTCATTAACGATTCGAGATATTCCCGCCACATGTCGTAGTTGATCCGTCGCCAATCCGTCGTTAATAAAAAAAATTAAATTCGTTTGTAGTCCGTCGCTAATCCGTCGCTGAATCACGACCCGTATTTTGGCCGTCGCTGTTCGGCTGTATTTTTATAATGTAAGTTTTCAATAAGATCCTGAGTAATAATATCCTAGAAAATGCATGATTTCCTCGAGAAAAATTATAACAATTGATAAAATCAGATAAGTTTTAGAGTATGAACCCTCGATTCACACATTGAAATTCGTGGATAGTCAACATAAATTTATCATCATTTCCTCATTTTTGAGCCTGGAATACATAGGAATAAATTCTATTTAATAATAAAAAATTATGGTTTTGACTTGAAATTTGTTATATTTAAAAATAAATTGTATATCATAATAAATCATATTCCCTCCATCTCTTAATTTCCTTTATAGTTTTTTTTATATTTCTTCCAAACTTCTTCCTATTTTATTTTTAGAAATCATCCCATAAAATATTATCTACTTATTACCCTCAACAACATTATTTATTTATATATTTTATCACCTATAGCTCATCACTATCTCCATTTATTACCATCAACAATACCATTTATTTACATATCTCACCACTTATGATCCATCTTTAATTTATTTAATAACTACATTAATATGACACCCTTACTCTACTCATAATATACTCAATAACTTTTATTAGAATATGTGACGAAGATTTTCAGGAAGGAAGTTGGGGAATAGAAGGAATATTTTTTTGGTCTCATCTTAAAATTTTATGCCTTAATATAAGAATAAATAACATATGGTAATACATTAAACTACCAACTTTTCTTCTTACATCTACCTTCTATATCCACTTTTAAAAACATCTACACCTTATATTCATTTACTATTCTAAATCCCACAAAATTCTCTTGTTTCAATAAAAGCTTGGGTATTTGCACTCAAAAATTTCTTTGGGCAAGTTTCCTTTACTTTGGAAAATTTATGCAATTCAAATTGCTATTCTATCTAATTTGCTAATATTTGCTACTTAAATTACGCTTCTAAAATGGTATCATACCCTAAGTTTTTATTGAGGATAAGGTTGAGCAAATCCAAATCTAAATCGTAAACCGAATCGAATCGAAATAGATGGTTTGGTTCGATTTTTGAATCAAATCGGTTCGATTCAGTTTGCTTCATTAAAAAACAAACTAAATTCGATTTGAGCTAGTTTAACCAAATTATTCCTGGTTATAATTGAACCCGACCGAGTAAGTTTTTTTTTTAAGCTAAGTTTGTCGAACATAGGATTCTTTTTTTACTGAAAATACAATACAATATACTTTTGATTACGAAAAAGGAATATTATGGTTGTAACTCTTATAATAAAAGTTGCATGTAATTTTAAAACCACTAGAGTGACATTCTTAAGACAAGTGATACTTCTCTCTTCTTTTTCTCTAAGTTATATATATAAACGTTTCCCTGTCTATGTAAGCTGCATAAGAATAGCACAAAGAGTGTGCATCAGTTTCTAGAGCTTGGGGCTCCCAAGCTATAAAGAGTAAAAAAAATGGAGTTCTGAATATCGTAAGCAAACTCAGCAGCAAAACTAAAGCATCAGAACATAATAAAACAAAATATGACTAAATACTTCAAACAAAAACTAACAAGTGAAGGCGTTTCTCACAAGAAATTTCAATAACAATAACAATAAAAAAAGGAACAAAATTCCAAAATATGAAACTATAAGAACCCTAGAAAAAGGTTAAATTTGAGGATTTTTTCTTCTTCTGAGTTTTTTAAATGATTCATTACAAGCGTACATAGGATGTAGAAATCAAAATCACATGTGTTGGAGTTTATTTTTTCTTCTAAACCTCTTCACAATCTTGAATTGCCTAGTACAGAGATGAGATAAGATGGTCAGAAAGATATGAGTTATTGCGTTTGGATGATGGCAATTATTGAAAATACTGAAAAAGAAGAGGAGAAATTGGTATAGAAACTTAATTTACGCTTGTGATGGATTTCATCAGATAGGTGAGGCTCCGATTGAAAAGCTGAGATTAGCCGTCCCAAACAAAGACATGGATTTGTATCAACCCTTATCTGGTCAACCGAACATCGGCTTAATTCTATGTGGACTTCAATCTAAGCAACCCAACAGGGTCTATATGTATAAATATATACAAACTAGATGAGTGTCTTGTATTGTAAGTTACATAATGTAGGTAATTTAAGCATTGGTGATTTACCAGTCAAGCATCTCATAAGGCATGCACTTTGGAAAGACAATATCTAACTATCAATTATTCCGAAATTCGAGAGTATTGAGTTAGAATTAAATTTTTAACCTAAATAAAATGTTAATCCGAAAAGATTAACCTGAATTCGAGCAGATTAACCTGATTAATATCCCTAAATATATCAAACCTCTGACTCGATAATGTCGCAGTCATGCAATAATAATAATAATAATAATAATAATAATATGAGGGGTGAATTCGTGATTCTAGGGGTATATTCGAAAATAAATGGAGATAGAAGGAACATTACGGAGACGACAATAATCGAATAAAATGAAATGAAATAGGTGAACCGACGTTAATTGTAACTGTAGAGTACTCGAGAAGCTTTATGCAATAGGGAGACAGAGAGAGTGGAGTTGTGAGTTGTGAGTCGTGACTCGTGAATCGGAGATGGCAGCAGCTGATAGCGCTGCGCCGACTCGGATTATGGTGGCCGTGAATGCGTCAACTATCAAAGGTTACCCCCACGCCTCCATAAGCAGCAGAGGAGCTTTCGACTGGACTCTCAACAAAATCGTCCGCTCCAACACTTCCGATTTCAAGCTTCTCTTTCTTCATGTACAAGTCCCCGATGAAGATGGTATAAATTCTTCCGATTTTCACTATTTTTCGGTGTATTTTGAAGTTTTCGTTGTTTTAGTTCCTTTGATTCTGTGATTATCGCTTACTATTTGTTTACTTCATTGAAATTTTAGTTAAATTTTCCGTCATTGGTTTAGCTAGGGTTTTGGATTTTTATTTTGTGTTGCTATGAGAAGCTAGAACAAGACGATATTTTCTTTTGCCGACTTCTTATTTGGTCGATTTATTTGTGATTTCCCTATAATCATTATCATGTGGGTGATTGGGCGAACTACGGCAACCGAATAGTTGTAACAAGATGTCTACGACATGGTTATTAAACGGTGCTTGAATCTATTTAAACTCCAACCACGATTTTGAATAATCTTTTGCCGAGAGCTGAGTTCGAAAGGGTTGTTATCCTGTATATTGCGCTTATTCATGAAGTTGATTTCTAACTTCTTTTTACTGGTTTCGGCTTATCTGTTGTTTTCTTCATTTCTGATCTTTGTAAAGTTGCAGCTTCTGAATTAATAGGTACTTGACTTCAATGATGATCAATTAGTTTACAGATAGAATAATTGATGAATGATTCCTTGCCAATATTTGTTGGATTGCATATGTTACTCTTCATCTTGCTTTTCTTGTCTGACTTTAGTGTTTGCTAGAGTGCTATCAGTTATCTCATCTACCGGATCAATTCACAATCATCTCCAGAGTTTGGCCCCTTGCTCAACTTGTTTACTTCCAAGACCAAAAATAAAAATGAATAAATGAAGTTTTAGATGTGTGTTGCGTTAATTTATTGGTGAAATTGCTAAATTTGCTCAACTCGTCTAGGTTTTGATGATATGGATAGCATATTCGCCTCTCCTGAAGACTTCAGGACAATGAAGCGTAGAGACAAGACTAGAGGTCTTCATCTTTTGGAGTACTTTGTGAAGCATTGTCATGAAATTGGGGTATAAAGATACTCCTACTCTGGCTATTGTACAACTTCCCCCCTTCATATTGATCATTTTTCGTATTTGCACAATTAACAAGTCCATGCAGTGTCCTAACATCATATTCATATGGAGAAGAAAGCGGTGTTGTACCTAATACTGATAATCTTTTTTTTGTAGGTTGCTTGTGAAGCATGGATCAAGATAGGTGATGCTAAGGAAGTCATCTGCCATGAAGTGAATCGCGTCCAGCCAGATTTTCTTGTTCTGGGAAGCAGGGGTCTTGGTCCTTTCCAGAAGTACTTGTGCTTTTCAAATTTCATGTTTTTGCCTGCTGTATGATTTTTGTCCGATATTTAATTTTGAATTGCTCCGATGCGTAGCATGTGATATGCGAATTATAGAGATTGAAGATTCAGCTCTTCCTAATACTCTGGAAATTCATTGAATTTGTGACTTGTTCTGTAGGGTTTTCGTGGGAACTGTGAGTGAATTTTGTGTGAAGCATGCTGATTGCCCCGTCATTGCAATCAAGCGCAATGCATCTGAGACTCCTCAGGATCCTGTCGACGACTGAGTGATACTGCTGTTGATCGACAATCAATCAGGACATATCTTCTGTTCTATTCAATGTAAATCGATTGATTTTGTGATAATGCGATATCGTGTTCGACTATCGACCAGTTTACCATTCCTCATATATCAGTGTAATCCCATTTAAGCCAGTTCGATTGCGTTGTAAAGTAGTAGTGAGACCTATATTATCAAGATTTGTGAACAACATTCTTGTATATTGGTCCGTGAGTATTATGTCGTTTTCTCAAGTACTTGGATTTGATCATATCTCCAACAATAGCTGAAACCAGTTGTGTTACGGGGAGGGCCGCATTAATAAAATTGAAATACAAGACTTGAATCGGTAATTATCCGAGTTTATTATAAACTTGTTTAGTAGCTCACCAGTTGACCCAAAATGAACCTTAATTAAGCTAGACACAACAAGGGTCTCATCTCGACTTTGATTTTCCTTTCTTTTAGTGTACCTTAAAATTTATCAAATTCTACGAGACATGAAGTTATATTTAGGATAACAGTGTAAATTATCAAATTTCTTTAAATTCTAGGTTTGCATTCCACAAACAAATTCTGCTTGTAAATTAATATACACTTTGTTTAGATTTATTTAATCCTTTGGCCAATATTAGTTTACCCGTAGCTTCATGTTGACATGGCCTTCTGAAAGCGTCTAAATACTTTGTCATGGTATAATTATTATAGACAAAATTAGGTGGGTCCTGCTTCATAATATATCATGCCATGCTGTGCCAGCATCAATTTGAGATGAATCAATTTTGATCGTAACAACTAAAATTAACTAAAAATATTGTAATTTATAAGTAAAATCTTTATATGGTGTGCATAATTAGAATTTTATTAGAATTTAGTAATCGATAGACTTATTATCCCTTATATTAAACCTGTCATATCTGTTTTCTCCTCCAATTATTTAGAAGCTTCAGTTTTCAACTATACAAGTGACCTTGGACAATCGATTTGAGTTGAGCACCCAAATAAATGGTTTGGCTTGTAACCCGGTAGGTGAGTTAAATGTAGAGCTGTCAATTTTCAACACGACACGAGAACACGATATGAACAAGCACGAAATTAACGGGTTAGTGTTCAGCCTTATCGTGTCGACACGATAAGGACACAATAATTTTGTATCGTGTTCATGTCGGATCTGTGTCGTGTTCGTGTAACACGATAATTTTCATGTCGCATTCATGTTCGTGCCGGATCGAGTCGTTTTCGTATAATTCACTAATTATTATATATTCAATATTAATTTAATTATATTTTATTTTTTATTAATTTATTTTTAATTTTGATTTGAATTTGTCGTTTCGCATCGTGTCGTTATCGTGTCAATACGAAAAAAATTATATCATATTTATGTTCATATCGTGCCGGTGTCATATCCATGTCAGTACATTTCGTATCGTGTTCGGGTTCATATCGGACAGATCCTTAACGGATCGTGTTCGTGTTTGATCTTACAGTTTCGTGTTGTTATCGTGCGACACAATAACGACCTTACACACACGAATTGTCAGTCCTAATTAAATGGAAACTATATCCAGGGGAAAAAAAAGCAAAAAAGTAAATAAATAAAAAACGAATAAGAGAACAAGAGAAACCTAAGCCTGGTTGAATGATACAGCAGGTGCAGGAGCAATAATATCGAACCAATAATTTAATCCCATAGAAGCAAAGATACTACGCCCCTGTTTATCCTATTTGCTAATATACAAAAGGCTAAAGCAAAAGAAAAAATAAATAAGAAACTGGCGCTCCTCTTCTTCATCGAACTCAACCAAATACATCTAAAACAAATGCAGACAACACTAGATCCCACACATTCTTAAGATGTGCTTTTCTCAGCAATAATTCTCACCATGTCACCAACTGTCTCGACTTTCTCCATCAGATGCTTCATCTCGTCCTTCAAACCCGATTTGTCTTCGGACGAGAATTTCGAATGGTAGTTCTCCACGATAGCTGTCGTTATCTCAAGCTTCTGCTTGATGGTATTGAAATCCGAAACAAAATCCTCACCTTCTCGTTTCTCAGGAGCTCTTTTAGGAGGAGGCGACGATACTTTTGGATGAGATCTACGCGACTTGGAACCTGCTGGAGAATGCTGCAACCCGTATCTAACATTCTCCGAACCAAATGGACACTTGCTTGATGATGATTTGAAGGCTGCTTCTGCATCAGAGTCGTTCGTGTACACAATCCGGATTGAATGAGAATCTTTTTCGACCCTCGTTTCCTTCGTGTTCAGGCTCCCAAACTTGCCAAACAGCCCCACGACTTCTTTCATTGAAGGCAAAGGAAATCCAGGTGTGAATGACAGATTAAGGCACGGCAAAGTTTTGCCTTGTTTGGTTTCTATGCTAGTTTTCGCAACAACACTACCCTGAGCAGATTTCTTGGACTTCCTCTGTTTCTTTGATACTGTGGAAGTATTCTGGTCAGGCGATTTGGCCGTTTTTTCCTCAATTAGTTCGTTACTTACATCCCTTAGCTGAGACGGCACTGATTTTTCGTTCGCACCTGTTTTGCGTTTGAGATATGTTTTATAGTCATGCCCGTGCAAGTAGGTTGAGCTTCTGAGTGCAGACACAAACCCCCAAACCATATCAAGGGAACCCTTCTTGCTTAGGTAAAACGGATCGAGAGCTGCGTGCTGTATGTCTAACAGCAATTCATTAACCGAAACATCAACATCAGACACAGGGAAACTCAGTTTTTTACCATCCTTGACTGTACTCAGTTTTTTACCATCCTTGACTGTTATCACACCAGTGTCAATGGAAATGCCAACATTTGCTATCGGCCCATTATCCAGAGTCTTCGAGATAGACTGAGAAGCAGCAATGTCCGGTTCCTCTGTGAACTCTCCTGCCTCGGCTGTATTGGTAGCTCCACCATTCTCGAGTTGTGCTTCCGACTTAAAACTTGAATTACCCAGTCTCCATGCAAGATTCGTATACGGAGGCGATAAGTATTTGCTCTTCTTCCTTTCCCTCGGGGTAGTCACTGTTTCCGAGTCATCTCTGGCTTCAGAAGCATCTTCAGCAGCAGAAACATCAATTTCCTTTGGTTTTCGTGACAATTTGCCTCCGTTTGCACCATTTGCGACATCATCTTTTACCAAAGGGGACACTGAGACCTCTGCCTTTCTCTTCCCACCTCTCTTCCCTGTCAAAGAAGGCTGCTCAACTGTCTTCCCTGTCGAAGAAGGCTGCTCACTGCCAGATCTCTTTAGTTCTCCATCATTATCCTTCTTCCTCTTCCGGGTGGTCGTGGACTTCTCAACATCTGTCCCCTCTTTAACTGAAGCTACCAGCTTCTGACTTTTGGGCTTTATATTTTTGCTTTCTCCCATGAGCTCAGCCACACTCCTCTGCTTCCTTTTATGCAAAACCTTACTCTCAGATGGGGCCTGTGAGTTCACAGAACGAGGTGTGGGTGAAGAGAGCCCATCATCCTCCTGTGGGCCGAGGATAGGGAATTCAATCGGAACACTGAAATCATCTGCAGGCCCATTTGCATCTAGATTCTTGTCTTCCAAACCTTCAATATGAAAGGGTCCATGATACACAGGCAATATATGACCACTTTTGAAATAATAAAATGCAGACAACCAACTTTTCAAGACAGCCAGGTCAAGAGCATTCCCCATAGAAACCACCTTTGCTAACTGCATGACTTTATCCAACACCTCTGCAGGTTCATACCCGGGGAAAGAAAGGCGACGAACATCTACCTTTGGCATGACAACTCCTGCTTTCAGTCCGGCATTCATCACCTCTGGCCTAGCAAGTCTATCTTTCTTCTCCTCGGGAATACATTTACACATCATCTTTAACTCCACTAGCCTACCAACCTCATCTGTAGCCCTCTGTACAGCGTTAAGAAAGCTCTTAGAGCTACTACCTGTCGAGATCTCTGAAAAATTATCCACAAAGGGATCAGCTGTGACGGCGAGCACCAGGAACAAGAACCATCCCCAAAAAAGGCCACCAGGAGACGGCCTTCCTGTTTACGCATCATAGCAAATTCTGAAGCATCTTTCGGATCATACACCTGCCCTGGCCACCATGGATGACTCTTGATTTTACCCCAAACAAAATCCCCCACACGAAACCGTTGTCCTGATCATTCGTCTTCTCACCAGTCTCTCCTTCACATCCATCTCCGGCCACATCCATAACATCAGTCTCACTTCCATTCAATTGCTTATCACCACTAGACTTACATCCCCCAGTTTCGTCCAAAGAATTCTCATTCTCACCAATTTCATTCCTTTCGTTGCAACTTTTCACAAGTTCGCCTTCTGAACCATTCATATCAATGGTAGACTCTATAACAACTTCCCTATGCAAAACTTGTTTGCTAACAGCAGCATCAGAATCAGAACCACCATCACATTTCCTCAAATTAGAAACCCTAGTTTGATTTTCTTCCGGATTCGAATCTGAAACCCATGTTACGGATTCAGGATCATCAGAGAGAATTTTTGTCGCAGCAACAATATCTTCCAGAGTCGCCATTTTTATACACAAACCCAACAAAAATCCCCTAAATTTCTTCCCGTTTCAATATATTACCCGAAGCTCACGGACATATACAACTGCAATAAAATAAACAAACAAAAAAGGAATAAAAACCGAATAAATAGCAGTAAATAACAGTTATAACTGAATATTAACTAGCAAGATCACCAAATAAACTGAAGTAAACAAACATCATCCCGAATCTTCCTCAAAAACCCTAAACTAACATAAAGGCACAGTAAACCAGTCCATGACAAACAAAATCAACAAAAAAGAATTAAAAATAATCCTATCCAAACAAAGCATGAGCTAAATTCAAAGAACTGAAGCAGACAAAAGATTAAATATTCCCCAAAAGGGGGGGAAGGGGAAGGGGAGGGGGAAGGAATTCAGCTATTAACTTACGCAGTCCAATACTTGGCAAGCATATTCTCCGAGAAAACTACGCAGAGAGACGATATAGGAAACTTTCGCGAGTGTCGCAACGACTTCAAGAATTAGGGTTTTTGGAGATATTGATTTTTCGGACCAACTGAACTGAAAAGCAAGACTATAAATTTTTTATTTTCGAGACAGAAATAAAGAAAGCGATTTTGTGAAAAATAAAAGCTGCGGGAGATGTTTAAGTGGAGCGCGGTGCACCAGACAGAATTAATGGAGTTTGGACCATAGGAATTTGTTGTTGAAGAAAGCGTTGATGATCAAATGGTAGTGCGGAGAGAAAAGAGGGTGTAATACACCAGTTGCAGTGTAACTGAACCATTCACTATCAGGCGGTGGTCTTCGTACGCAAAATTGGAGTGTGATTTTGAAATATTTTCACCGCCAGTTGCCGGTTAACCTTCCGGTATGTTCCACATGCCATATTGTTTTGTAAACTTCAATTTTATTTTAGAAATAATCTACTCATACTTAACAGGTATATACACAAAGCTTTTGTAAATTGAACAAAATCGATGAGATTCAATATTTTTTTAAGTTTTTTTAATCTTAACAAGTGTGATTGGGTCGGACGCTAAATTCCCTGATGAAAATGATTGTCAATCCGCGAGACGTAGTTCAAACTTAGTGTGTGTGAAATATGATGGAACAAAAATATATTCTCGTTCAGATACTTAGAAATGTTAAGACATTTAGGACATAAATAAGATGTATGCTGACATAAGATTATTATGAGTCTTTTTGCTTGAGTCTGAGTTGACTAATGAATATTGAAGGTAAGATGTGTAACACATATAACAGTCAGCAGTACAGAAAGAAAATTGAAACGAGGATTTAACGTGGTTCAGACAAACCCCTCCTATATATACGAAATCGATGAACATATGAATTCCTTATTCTTTTAATAATTTCTTGTTTTATACTTCCAAGAAAATTGATTTTAGATCTTATATACTAAAGATCATCCATCTCTAGGTTATTAGGCTATGACATCTCAACCTCACTTTCATCAAATTCACCTTAAGGTTACTGACGACTTCTAGGTTACTTGCTTACTATCTCACCCAAATACCTTTGCTTCAAACTACTATACCTTGCTACTTATACCGTTACTTTACCTTAACTTTTTAGCATTGTAACTCATGACGGGGTTTAGTTTGAGATTATATTTTCAATTATTCAAGTGAGCTTTTACATTAAAGAATAAGGTTAAAGATATGTTCACTCGTATAAGCTCTATTACAGATTTTACAATGAAGTATGGTTTAGAGGTATAGAGACTGGACCTAAGTAGTTTCACCGTAGACAAAGTGATAAAATTCTATAGATTTGGAAGAATGAATTATGTCCGAGTCTAGTTAGAGTTGGAGTTGTGTTTTGTTTATTCTTAAGACAACCAACATCCACTCATATGTTTTTCCTCCACGCTTTCTCCAATTGTGGATGTCTCGTATGTTGGATTTGTATACTAAAAACAGAATGATTGAGCTTGTATATAATGTTTTCTATTATCATTATTATAATCTCTTATCTGAATTGTTTACTTGATTGCATATGTTGTCTCATTATCTCATATAAGAGTTAGATCATACAGTGTGTAGAAGATCACAAAAGTCTGTATGATTGGTTAAGCTAGTTGAGATATCAAATGGATCACAACTGAGACAACTTGAGGACGAGTTATCGGTATAGGCTGCAGTATAGATAAGAAATAACTTGACTTGGTTGATTGTCTATGCTAGTATGTCTTGAAATATTGATGGATCAAAGTGAGATGAGTTCTTCTATCTGACCGTCGTGAAGAACTTAAATCTCGGTGACTTTACGTTGGTCTAAACCTCAATAAGATTTTAGGTAAGTATGAGCTACCGACAATCACTTTGACTTGTTATGGGTGAGAGTTACATAAGATAATCCAAGATTTTTCGAATCTTGGGTGGTGGCAGTGCTTGTATGTCATGCTAGTTACCTGTATCGAGTCACTGTATCCGTTTAGGATGATGACGTCCCATTAAGGAGCTCAAAAAGTTTATTATACTAAACCCTGCATGTTGAGTTAACTCAAGTACAATAATAAGGTGAGTGATACTACTTAAGGAATTAAAGAGATTAATTATTTTTAAGCAATCAGAGTGTTATAAATAATTAATGGACGTGCGATATCTTAAATATGGGAATTCGTAAGTCTAAGTACAAGTCTGACTCAACTTCGATAATAAAGGGATAAATCAGTATTCATTCTCTAGTGGAATGAATAAATATTTATGCATTAATTTATGTTTTGGGTTGAACATAAGATAATTAATTCATTTTATGTCCATTTTTATTCCTTATATTTGATCTCTGGATGACCCATCAAGACTTGTTGCTGCCTGAATTTCGTCCACTCTAAGTGAATCTCATTAGAATTCTATTCTGATTTATATATTATTTATTTAAAACATCTCCTATATATAAATAGATATTAGTTGATATTATTATATATCAAGAGATAATTATTCTAGATAATAATTATCTTCAGGGATTGAAGATAATTATTGTATTCATTAGATGTGTGAGATCCTATCTCTTTAGGATTCTAAGGAGAACATTATGAATATAAGGTGGGAGAAAATCAAATGATTCTATGCCACAACAGTGATTTTTGAAAATCACAAGAGAAACATAGGGGGCGAAATTTTACAGTATTCTTTATAGATTGTTCTAACTCAGTATTAGAGAATAGACATCCAAAAAATAGTCCAGAAGATCAAAATTGAAGTCTGCAATTGATCCATTATCCTAGTGAAAATCCATGTGTGTTGTAATTAATTATATAAGAACATGCAAGGAATATAATCAATGTATAATGAATTAAACATTCAAGATAGATCCTCGGGAACACGGGTAAATTAAGATTTTCCATCATTGTATTTATAGAAGAATGAATTCAAACTAGTCGTTGGTAAAGAACGGTTTGAAATTCAATTGTTGGACTTGTCTTGTACTTTATTGCTTAGTGAGTCAAATAGATGCATTCAGCAAGCTATTAGCAGATCAGATTCTTCTTCATCAGTGTCCGTCTTCGGTCTTCAACTAAGTCCACTTTTTATCACGTGTTATAAGTCCCTCGAACTTTTTATGACTCCCTCTTTATATAATTTATTCTACGACAAGGCTGCGACTGATATCAGATCCTCAAAGTGAGTATCTAAGTCCTTCAGGTTCTTTGATTTTGTTATGCCTGTCTGACGTAGACTGTCTGATGCCATAGTGATCATCAATCTCCTTAATTATTCAGGCTTTATGATTTCGTTCACTTAACTCGATCCTTCTGATGACAAATATTTTAACATTGAGCTTTTTCCTCCTAATGCTTTTAACTTGGTTAGCTCTGAGTGTATTGTTTGTTGCTATTGATCTCGTCAACTCATTATGACTTCTTTAGATCTTGAGACTCATCCTCTTCTGTTGACTTCATTATGAATTCGTTCACCATCTATCGACTCATTCATCAAAAGATAATCTTTGTTTTAGATCTCCAATCCTAATCTACCACTCGATCAAATGGGAGAATCAAATTTCCAGATCCGAACACAGCTGCTCCGAGTACCACTCGAGCAAGGGCCTAACGTCACATAGGTCGAAAATTGATAACACAATTCTGTTGATCGCAATAAACCTCCTCATAAAGCATACGGTCACAATCCAACAAAGCCTTCTTAAATATCAAACTTTTTTTCTATCTTCTTTTTAAGATACCGTAAAATGTCAAACTTTAAATACAATTAAATGCCTAAACAAAGCCTTCTTAAATTCGCCCATCAGCAAAGTTGGCGGCCACGATCTTTCCATCATTTTTTTATATACCAAACCCCTTTTTTTTATTGTCTCAATAGAATCTATTTTATTTATGTAATACCACACTTATATAGGGGTGAGGCAGAAAATTCATAAAATCGAACTGACCAACAAATCGTTCTAAGACCGTCCTAAATATATTATTAATCGAATCGATCGGTTATATTTTTTTTCCTAATTTTTAAAAACCGGAAGTGTCGATTTGGTTTCAATTTTTAATTATAAAAATCTGACTCCGATACCGATTAAATAATTATGAAACATAAATAATGTATATGATACAAATACTATATCAGATTACTTACTAATTAAGTTGTTAAAAATAAAATTAATCAGTTAACCATAATTGTGCCGTTATTAACAAGGAAATAATAATTTCAGCATTGAGTCCATATCGGTTAAAATTTTCGTTACAATTGAAACCATAATAATTTTCACATTACATCATATTAAAAGTCAAAACAATCCACCGTGACACGATCTTTAAATATTTGTATTAAATTGACAAAAAAAGAAGTCGAAGCAATGTATACGCTTCGTGTCATGGTCATACGGAAAAAGAAAAAGAGTTCACAAAATAATGTGGTTTCGTTAAATTCATTAAATTAAGGAATCTGAAGCAAAAAAAAAAAAATTGTGTTATTTTTTCTATATAGCAAATAGTCAACTGTGCTCTATATATAGTTGCATGCAAAATAAGAGGTCAAGTTTAACAAAATGAAAGATTATGTGTACAAATAACCCAATTAGTCGAATATGGATGGTATGGTCTCATTTAACAGAAATTGAATGGCTGATGTGATTTTACCTAAATCAAACCAAATTATTAGTCATATTGTATGGTTTTACCATTGATATATAGATAGTATAAGTTAGGCATCCCATTTTCTTAAGCCGCTACCATAAGTGCGCACTTGGTAAATCCCACGGTCCTGTGCAATAGTCTGCAAACCACACAGGACAGGTAAACCATACTTGGAAAACCAGGTGTGACAGGCTCAAACCTATAGTGGCGTTTGGTGGGGTTCGAACCTGTGACATCTCGGCCACATGAACCCACCTTAACCATTGGGCTGTCCCTAGGGGACATTAGCCTTCTTTCTTACATAGGTTAGGTGCAACTAATTACTGTCTATATAAGCTTTCTTTTTCATTAATTTACATATAATAAAATCAAATTACATAAATACATTAAGGGATTAGTTGCATATTAAATTTCAATCTTTAATCGTTATTGCAAATTAAACCTTATTTCAAAAAACAATATCTTAATATCTCGATTTGTAGATTCGTCATTCTTAAATTCTTGCATGACTTTGAAAATAGATTTAATATTATTCGATGATGAAACTCAAAATTGATTGATCACTACAAGAAATTGCGCGATCAACGACGGAATTTTTCGTCGTTATACCGAATAAGTCCGTCGGTGATATTAAATAACGACGGAACAACGAAGGAAAAAGGTCGTCGGTACAAATTTATCGCTAATCCGATCAACGACGGAAAATAATTACGTCGTTGATTCACCGACGGATCAACGACGAATATATACGTCGTCGTTGCGCACGCAGGACCGTCGTTGATAAACAACGGATCAGCGATGGACTTTCCGTCGTTAATTAACGACGGATATGATTCCGTCGTTAATTAACGATAGATAAAATTCCGTCGTTGATCAACGACGGATCTGAGACGGAAAGTCCGTCGTTGATCTACGACGGAGTTATATCCGTCGTTAATTAACGACGGAATGTCCGTCGTTGATTTACGACGGATATAATTTCGTCGTTGATCTTCGACGGTAATTCCGTCTCTGATCCGTCGTTAATTTTTATAAAAATGAACCCATTTTTTTACATTTATCGTACCCAGTTATCGACGGTCACCTATTTTATCCATACCTCAACAAACTCAACATTCAATCCATCGTATAAACCATCAACAACAAACTCAACATTTGCAAAATCTCAAATGAAATATAACTATTTACTCCATCGTATAAAAAAAAGTGTGCAAATTCAAACAGAAAAGCAAATAAAAAAAAAGTATGCAAATCCAATTTATGAAATAAACAATACAGTATGATCATTAGGGAGAAGGAGGAGGTGGTGGTGGTGCAAGCCCGTTGTGTGCTAAAAGCTGATCTAATATGCGCTGATGAGCTTCTAAACGTGTTATCAACGCCTCATGCTCCATTCGTGCCTCTCGTGCCTCCCGTTCCATCTCCATTCGTGCATCCCATTCCGCCCGCAGCTGCTGCTCCATGTCTACACGGTTACCGGTCATATCTTTGGAGACACGAATTGAGAGGTGGCAGTCGAAGACTCGCTTCTCACCACCCACAGCATCCATATAGATTTGGCTCATGTCCAAATCTGGCGTGTCACTCGAACCTTCTACAGGCTGGCTGCGCTGGGTGACTAGCTCTTGGACTTTTATCTACATTTATAACATATAGCTTATTGTTAATGTACATGTATAACTAAAGTATGTGAGTTGCAATTAAACTAACACATACCCCAATAGATCTGGATGTCTCGTCAGTATAAGAGACATCCTTGTTGACGTGCAGGATGTTATAAGCATCGTACAAACATCTACTTGGATGAACTCCTTTCTGTGCCGCCTTTTGCAACCAAACAAAAAATGTAATCATACAATCTATATAACATTAGTAATAAAAGAAAGTCATAACATATATATAAACATTACCAACTCACCAGCATACTGAAGAATCGGTTTGGAGCCTCCTCAGGCTTGACACGCCTGCTTCTCGGTCCTGCCGGCTCTGACATGCGACACTGTCGGGCAATCTTTGACTTCTCCTTCACGGCCTTAGTGTCCCAATAAGCAAGCCAAGCGGTGCCATTCATCCTCGTGGATGCACGGAGGTCTCGACCTACTCTCGTCATATCTTGTGGCCTTGATGCCACAAACAAAGTCTCTGTACCGTCGTGCGGTAATGGGATACCAAAGATCATAGATGACACGATGCGGATAGCCTCGTCCCAACGAAGCGTTTACATTTCAAGTAAAAGCAAATTTCAATTCATAACAAATTATGACTATATGTTTATTCATGATTAATAAACGAATGAGCATCAATTAGCAAACAAAAAAATTACCAATATAATTATAAATCCTAGATGATTAATAAATGAATGAGCATCAATTAGCAAACAAACTTATTTACATTCTTTTTTCTTACCTTGAACTCGTTAAAATAATCGTCCTTCACTGACTGTGGCGTCAGTCTCCAGCTAAAACCATATGGGTTCCTGACCTGCTTGAATATACGAGTGCAGGCGCCAGGAACCACATTATATGGGACTAAGTTACTGCATAAAACATAAATATCATTAGTTCAACAAAATAAAAATACATATTGTAATTGAAAGTACAACAAATACCCCATATCATCGATCGAAGCGTGGCCCGTCCTGTCATCGAGATGGAACCCGAGCCCAAAGCTGAAGCTCCAGCTGTCTCAGGGATATGCTCATCATACAGTCGGATGCGATCTACAGAGGCATTGATGCCTCCCTCTGATCCCGACGAAAATGGAGATGAGGACCCACGTCCTCTATCAGATCGGGATCCACGTCCTCTAGGCATCTAGCAAAATAGATCAATTGAATAAGAAAACAATTCATATGTCATATGAAAACATACCATCCAAATATTTTTCTATCAAATTGATACATATAAACCTTATATTAATCACTATCGTCGTCATAGTCATCATCATTGTTATCTTCCTCACTCGTCAAGTATGTATCTTCTTCTTCACTATTGTTTTCATCTATGTCTATCAAGCCACCACCATGATGTATTATTGTGTCGTCATCGTCTATATCTGGATTAGTTGAGATGATTAAGTCATCTTCCTGATATGGTAGGTCTGATGGTATTTCAGATGGTAGTGTTTGAAATGAGACTTCAATTTTGGATCGTGCTTTTATCTTACAAACTTCCCACCAATCCTTCTTAGACTGATTCATACTCGGATAAGTACAATAATATACTTGGATGGCTTGATCAGCTAGTACGAATGGTTCGTACTTATTATACCGACGCGTATGATTTATAGAAACCAATCTGAATTGAGGATGCACTGAAGTCCCAGACGTAGATGGATCAAACCATTGACACTTGAATAATGTAGTCTTCTTTTTAGGTAAACCGTGATACTCTAGTTCACACACCTCCAACAAACGTCCATAATAATCGAGTACACCATTATCATCTGAACCATAACAATCACCTTTTATCTGAGACACCACTTTGTTACCTTGGATCGACATGATTCATGAGACATCGTATGAAATTTATATCCATTCACATAGTATCCCGGGTATGTCGTGACTAATGTTAATGGACCTTTTGCAAGACTAATCAAAAATTGATTCTCGACATTGCTTGTTGGATTTAAGACTTGTATTAGTAAAATAATGTGGAAATAAGACTTATCATCTACATTTAAACCATCATTGTAGTATTACTATATAAAGACTAGATAATCTCACTAGTGAACGGAACCACGACGCAAATTGTGATTCCATCTGATCGTTGATTTCTTACTATGAGATAGAGTATGCACGCAGCTGATCCACAAATAACCTTAAACACAGCATATACGTTACATATAATAATCTACTTTGTAATAAATGGTATAATTTAGTAATAGTACATACTTGAGATATGTCTCGTAACTTCTACAGTTGAGTAGAACATATGTGTGTGCATGATACTCTTTGTCATCCAGTATCTCTTGATATTTTCCAAAATAATGTCCTTTTTGTTTGAATCCTGATAGTCTATCTGGATGTTCGTCAGATCTAACAACATATACACCATCGAAGTTACGAGGCACATTCGTATGTATTGTGCTCACATGTTCCTCAAAGTAATATGAGCAAAAAGTAGATGCTTCTTCCACTAAGTAAGCATTACAAATAGAACCTTCCACCCCAAATTTTGTTCCTTACATTGTTTTTCAACTTTCGTAGGTACCTATTCATAAATTGAGTTAGTTTACATATACATATATGATATAAGGGCAACTTTGTAATTTTCAGTTACCTTTCAAATGGGTACATCCATCTATACTGAACAGGTCCTGCAAGGCGAGCTTCGTCGACTAAATGAACCGGAAGATGCTCTATTGAATCAAAAATCGGGTGGAAAGATGCGCTCAAGCTTGCATAAAGTGAAAGGATATTGTCATTGAGGCGGCACATGTCCTCACTTTGTATATTCGAGGTTAAGTCTTTGAAAAATAAAGCGAGCTCTGTGATCGCCTTCCACATTTTTTTGGAGTAATTCACGGAAAGCAACAGGCAGAATCCATTGCAAGAACACATGACAGTCGTGACTTTTCATCCCAAACATCTTAAGTTTACTCATGTCGACACATCTTCCTATATTTGATACATAACCGTCTGGAAACCATAGGGTTTTCACCCATTCAAACAAGACTTTCTTCTCGTTCATGTCGAGTGTGTAACAAGCTTTTGGATACTTGTTTGTCACATCATTCTTTTTCAAAGATGGTCTAGAGCAGTACATGTTTAGCTCCTCCCTAGATTTGGTCGTATCTTTTGTCTTCCCTGGTACGTTCAACACTGTATTGAACACATTATCAAACACATTCTTCTCAACGTGCATGACTGATCGCTCCTTTTTATAACACGAAAAGGTGTAAGTATAGGGTAAGCGAAGTATCGTATCCACAGAGATTGTATCACGAAAACATAGAAGCTAGCTCAGCGATAATTCATCATTATCGAAGCACGTAAAAAGGGTTGGAAGGTTTTGTGCTTGAAATTTAATCCAAAGCAAAGGTAACAGCGAGAAATATAAAATAAAACAATAAACTCACGGAAGATAACTATGAAGAAAGACTAACCCTGGGATGCACCAATCCTATCCACAGCGATGTTTATCCTGCTTATTATTAACCGTTTTAATCCGCACAAGATGGAAGATCACATATATAACCAACAACTTGATTCACGACAATTACGGCGGTTGATTACTAATTTTCCTATCACGATTCGTCTCTAGGGAAAATAAGCAACTCAAATGGATCACTAAGAATATGCTTCCTCACGAATGTCCTATCTCGATTCGACTCGAGGCTAATTCGTATCATGCATTCAAGATCGATTGACAATTAATACGATTCGTCGTTAATCGGCAACTAGATATGCATCAAGATTGATCGAAAATCAACACATATAAATAAGCACCATGAATCATGAATCAATGCCCGGAAGGTAAATAACAATAGCGAAGTCACAACATATAGGATCGAATCATGCAAACCACAGGATTAGAGCAGAAAACTAGCCGGACATACTAAGCGGAATAAAATACGATTTAACCATAAAACGGAAATTAAATATATAAGCGTAGGGGCGTTGGATGAACAATGGTTGGTCTTGAATCGATCCCAAGCGAACGAGCGGAGAACAACGGAAAACGATCGACAAAACGTTCCGATCGATAACGAAACGATAAACTAAACTAGAACAACGGAAAATCGATACTAGAATTAAACTAAATGAAGACTAAAGCTAAAGAATGGAAAACCGAGGAAAAGCGAAGAAATTGAGCTACGGGGCGATTGGGTCTCATAGGGCGCAAGGGCTTTGCCTGTTATAGAAAAGGGTGGAAACCCAATTTGCGCCTCTGCCTCCTCGCGATCTCGCTCATGATCGCTAGCTCGACCGCGAGCCGTCTCCAGCGCTCTCGCCGCTCGCGTTCGCGCTTTCGCTCGCGTTATACCTCGCGACCCGGCTAGCGGTCGCTAGCAAATATGAACGGTCGCGAAATCGTCCGGTGAGTTCTCGGCTCTGAAGCCGCTCGCGGGCACGAGGTTGCGATCGCGTCTCATTGGGTTCTCGTGCGTGTTTCTAGCGGCCACTGGCGACCGCTAAGTGGTCGCTAAAACAGTCGATTGTAATACTTTCTCGTGCGTCTTCCTTGCTTGATTATCGACATATAAACCTACAAAACGTCGAAAGGAACACCCAAGAGCGATGTCTTCTAGAAATAGATAAAACATTAAGAATCGATACAAAACGCACATTAAGCGAGCTAAACTCATCTTCAAATATCAACTATAAGCGTGTAAAATGCGCGTTTATCAAACCCCCAAACTTAAAGCATTGTTTGTCCTCAAACAAAAGCGAGCAGAAAGACACAACGAAGATCAGCGGCGTAGCAAGAGGATAACCATTATAAGCCTCGTAAACATATTAACGCTCAAAAACATTAGCGCACATGACGATGTTAAACAACTCAACACAAACAACCATCGAGGCAAAACTCATTTCATTCAACCTCACAACGGCATGTGCGTAAAATATAAGATACACTCAACTCGTAAAGAAATTAAGGGCGTGTATACACTCGGCGATCAATGCAATGCAACATCTTACCATAGGCTTGCCATTTTTTAATATCTCCACGCGTCAAATGTGTTCAAGTTAGGATCAAAGAGGTCTTTTCATAGGTTGTAATGTAGGCACATTGGTTAAGGTAGGATAAAATATGGCTAAGTGACTCACGAATATTCCAAGCACCATCATTTACACATATGGACTTTGTCCATTTTCCTCTTCTTTTTCCAACGTGCTATTTCACATTTAAGCAACTCAAGGTACCATATACTATGACAATTGACTTCCTTTATGCTCATACTATACACAAAATTTTTCTTTTCACTTTTACTTTTCTTGGCTTTGTAATAGAGCTTATAGGGTCTATTCTTTTCACACGGTACCATCCTTCACCACGGATGTATTTTTCTAAAAGAAACTTTTCTCATCATAACTACATCAAAATTTCAACCCTTTTGATTCCCATATCCATCCTCACCTCCTGTCATCCGGTTAATCGAAAGAAAAGTCTAATAAAGGCTCGAAGAAGGCGACAAATGGTATATATCATCGGGTTAGTGTTTGGGTGAATATGTGGTTAACAAAGATGGCCTTTATCCTTTCCAAATTGAAACACATATTGCGGTCTCGACACGGAAGAGCGGCAAGTTCTAGAAGATAATCACATGCACGATATCACACAATAAGCGAAACTGTACAAGATATGTATACGATGAAGCTCAAGTCTCATAGGATAAGCAAATGGTGAAACATAACAAGCTAAGCCGTCTCACGTCATTCATGCGTCATTTTCTCACAAATCATGTGCCTATCATTAAATTTCACAAAATTTTCTATCGTCATTGGCCACACGGATTAACACACTTCACTTCACTCGTTGATCGGACACAACAACGAAAAGAAAAGCGAAAACACGACAAAAGCAACACAAACGAACGACAAAACAAAACACAAAAAAAACAAAAACAAAGAAAACGTTGGGTTACCTCCCAACAAGTGCTAATTTAACGTCTTTAGCTAGACCATCACTAACCTTGTCAATCTGGCATTTTGGTGGCAACAAAATCCTTCTCAACTCGTGGATCCTCCTAAACTTAGCATTCACGGATCTCCACCACCGACTATGGAAGTGCCACAAACTTGAACGATACACTCGGGTTCCATGCCGAGTCCACTTCTTCCTTCCGCAGACTTCCTCGATCGGTCGAGTACCCTCTAAACGCGAGATGTGTGCGGCGGCAGCGGTCGTGATCGGCGACAATCTTCCGGCTTTCAGCGTCGTGTTGCTTGATGGCGTCGTATATGGAAATCTTGAGCTCCTCATCGTTAACACGAAGCGTGAGATTTCCTTCCCGCACATCAATCAACGCACGACCAATTGCTAGAAAAGGTCTACCTAGGATTAGTGGTGGTTGTTTGAATTCGGGATATCTAAAATAACAAAGTCGGCGGAAAAACAAAATCCGAATTCTTACCAACACGTCTTCGACGATACCTTTTGGATATGTGACCGACGGTCGACCATCATCGATGAAATCTTCGCCGGCTTCATCTTTCCTAGGTGTAGCCGGTTGAAAACGCGTTGAATGGCATCAGATTGATGCTCGCCCCAAGTCGCACAAAACATTTGGAAAAGTACGCTCGGCGATCTCGCTCTAGCGTGAAACCGGGATCCTTCGCTCAAAGGAGCTTCGCTGCAAGGCGACCTGCATTCTTGGATAGGGAAATTTTCTCAAATTTTCCAGTTTCTTCTTGCTGCAAGCGCGTCTTTAAGAATTTCATGTAGCGGCATGTTTCGCGGTTCAAAGAGAGGCAAATTTATCTCAACTTTTGAAAACCTCTTTGAAATGAGCAAACTCTCGTCATATTTTGACTTGACAAGTCGACTCGAAAACGGGACCCAAGAAGGTGTGCGTGCGGGATTTGCTTACAGGGTTGCCTGCGGTCGACCTCGCGACCATTGGGAAGGTCGCGAGTATCATTGCTGTGGACTCCGTCTTCGCGCGTGCGACTTGCGGCCGCGAGCTTCATGTGCGATTTCTCGGCGACTGCTCTGCACGATTGCTCATGAGGTGGCATGCGGCGTTGGGTCGCTTCATGAACAGCTCGCGCGTGCACACTCGATGGCTCGCGGTCGGGTGCGGCGGCGGGCGCTCGATCGCGAGCACGTGGGAACATCATAGACTCGCCGCGGTCGGGCTCGCGATCGCGAGCTCGGTCGCGAAGCTGCTCCAGTGTGCTTTCGGCCTCTTCCCCGGTAGGGCTCGGGTAGGCTCGTGCACTCTTTGTTTGGATGGTGAAGCACCGATTCTTGGGTTCACCTCCAGTATTACTCGGAAATTGGCCCGTCTTTTGTAGTGCATTCACTTGTACGGCTATTTGACCAATTTGATTTTCCAACGTCTTCATATGCTTCCCATGGCCGTCGCGGTGGACTCCAAATGATTTATCTTTTGCCTTGTTACTTATAAGCAGTGCAGTTCGTTGCCAATTGTTGGTTGCTTACAACCAGCTGCGCATCATGTCTTGAGACTTGGCTTCTTGGCTCTTGAAGCGAATTACGAACATTGAAACTCTTTGGAGGTTGTTGGAAGTCGGATGATTCCTTTGATTGATGTGGTCGACGTTCTCGTCTCAATCGACTCTTCAAAAGAGTGAACTTCTTCATGAGATCGTCATATTTTGAATCACTCTCAACGGCGGCCTTTGAACAATGGTGTTCTCTCCGTTGGCCATTGATAACCTGTTGGCGACCATCTCTACAATCGGCTTGCCTCGTCTACTTGTCGGTTTAATAAACAGCCCCGCCGACGCATCCACCATGCTCCTAAATCGCCATATCGGTCCACTGTAGAGCTGTGTGATTTGTTGCTCGGAGAACCCATGTTGTGGACATCGTCTCGATAGAGCTCGAATCTCTCCCATACCTCGAATAATGATTCGTCGTGGTTTTGGCAAAATGAGAGATTTCGGCGATGATCTTTTCGTTTCGCCGGCGGAAAGTATTTGAAAGAAACTTCTCGCAAAGTTTCCCCAAGTGTCGATGCCGATTCGGTCCAAACTCTTGAACCAATCTTTCGCTGGTACATGCGTGCGAGAAACCGAACATCGCATCCGGATCGTGTCTTGTGGCACCCCATTCATTTGATGGTGTCACAAATATCGAAAAAGTCTCGAGATGCGCATTCGGTCTTCCGTGACTCACTCCTAAACCGCTCTCCTTGGACCATCTTGATCGGGGCGGTTTTAGCTCAAAATTGTTTGCATCTACGTGCGGGCCCCAACCGCCTCCTTGGGCTGATCGGTGGGATGTCGGTACATGTGATTGAGGTCTTTCCTCCGGAGCGGGGACAACGATTCCATATTCGCCATCGTGACGCCGCATCTCTGCAAAGTCGGCTAGCATCGTCTGACTTGCTCGGGAGGAATGCCCCGATTCTGCGGATTGGCCGCCATTGCGGCCCGTCTCTCTCGTCCTCTTCTCTTTGAGAGCTTTCGATCTCGGGATCTAATAATACTTGAGGTCCACGAGATCTTATGCGCATAAACTACATGAGAAAAGAAAGAAATTAGCACTGACAAAAATAAATAAATATAATAATATATATAACTTGAATTAACAAATCCAAATCGTCAAATTATTCCTAAGTGATCTTAACAATCCCCGACAGCGGCGCCAAAATTTGATCGCTCCTTTTATAACACGAAAAGGTGTAAGTATAGGAGTAGCGATATCGTATCCACGAGATTGTATCACGAAAACATAGAAGCTAGCTCAGCGATAATTCATCATTATCGAAGCACAAAAAGGGGTTGGAAGGTTTTAGGCTTGAATTTAATCAAAGCAAAGGTAACCAGCGAAATATAAAATAAAACAATAAACTCACGGAAGATAACTATGAAGAAAGACTAACCCAGGGATGCACCAATCCTATCCACAACGATGTTTATCACGCTTATTATTAACCGTTTTAATCCGAGACAAGATGGAAGATCACATATATAACCAACAACTTGATTCACGACAATTGCGGCGATTGATTACTAATTTTCCCTATCACGATTCGTCTCTAGAGGAAAATAAGCAACTCGAATGGATCACTAAGAATATGCTTCCTCTGAATGTCCTATCTCGATTCGACTCGAGCTAATTAGTATCATGCATTCGAGATCGATTGACAATTAATACGATTCGTCGTTAGCGGCAACTAGATATGCATCAAGATTGATCAAATCAACACATATAAATAAGCACCATGAATCATGAATCGATGCACGGAAGGTAAATAACAATAGCGAAGTCACAACATATAGGATCGAATCATGCAAACCCAGGATTAGAGCGAAAACTAGCGGACATACTAAGCGGAATAAAATACGATTTAACCATAAAAGCGGAAATTAAATATATAAAACCCGTAGAAGCGTTGGATGAACAATGGTTGGTCTTGAATCCAATCCCAAGCGAACGAGCGGAGAACAACGGAAAATGATCGGACAAAACGTTCGATCGATAGCGAAACGATAAACTAAACTAGAACAACGGAAAATCAATACTAGAATTAAACTAAATGAAGACTAAAGCTAAAGAATGGAAAAACTGAGGAAAAACTGAAGAATTTGAGCTCTGGGGCGTATTGGGTCTCATGGGGGCGCAAGGGGCTTTGCTCTATTTATAGAAAAGGGTGGAAACCTAATTTGCGCCTCTGCCCTCTCCATCGCGATCTCTGCTCGCGGTCGCTAGCTCGACCGCGAGCCATCTCCATGCTCTCTCCGCTCGCGTTCGCGCTTTCTTCGCGTTATACCTCGCGACCCTGCTAGCGGTCGCTAGCAAATATGCAGTCGCGAAATCGTCCGGTGAGTTCTCGGCTCTGAAGCCGCTCGCGGGCACGAGGTTGCGGTCGCGGCTCGTTGGGTTCTCGCGTGTTTCCTAGCGGCCAGCTAGCGACCGCTAAGTTGGTCGCTAAAGCAGTCGATTGTAATACTTTCTCGTGCGTCGTTCCTTGCTTCGATTATCAACATATAAACCTACAAAGCGTCGAAAGGAACACCAAGCGATATCTTCTAGAAATAGATAAAACATTAAGAATCGATACATAGCGCACATTAAGCGAGCTAAACTCGTCTTCAAATATCAACTATAAGCGTGTAAAATGCGCGTTTGTCAATGACATCAAGTTGTGACGAATCGAAAGGTGTGGCCATAAGGCAAATCCCGAATATACTACGTTTTTCCACCGATGCAAAACGACGAGTCTGCCTTATTAATTGTATCACTATTATCCTCGTTAACTTTTACTAAGCGATCATCTCTATTTCACCAATACATCTCCTTTGATCTTGCCGATGGAGGTCTGCATACTAATCTTATTTTTGAGATAATTTTTTCTATCTCTACGAAATGGATGGTCCTCGGTAAAACTTACGATGATTATCAAACCATGATTGTTTTCCACTATGTGTTAGGGTGAAAGCTTGATTTCATTACAGCGATGCGGACATGCAAGTCTTCCCGATACTCACCCGCACAACATGGGTAGGCGGAAAATCGCTAATTGTCCACATCAACGCTTTGCATTTGAAAATTTTGTTTCACCGATCGTCGTATGTAAGAACACCGACATTCCACAACTCTGTCGATTCGGCTATTAGAGGTCGAAAAAACATCTAATTTCTCCTTTGGATTAGTGGGCGGGGACTAGGATTGTAAGGAACATGTATTGTTCCTTCATACACATCAGGTGGTAGATTGTATGGTGTAACGATGACCGCCACGAAGAATATTGTTGGCCGACCGACCAAAAGGTTGAAAACCATCCGTGGATAACCACAATCTAACATTTCAACCTCTTGACAAAACCGGCAAAAATATCATTCAAGTGTTTCCATGCGGTGAGTCCGCGGGATGACGCATAACTCCATCATCTACTGACGAAGCATGCCAATGCATGTCTGCTGTTGTAGCTTTTGATGCATACAATCGTTGTAGTCGATGAGTAAGAGGAAAATAGTACATCTTCTTTCTGCTACCAGTGTTTTTCTACTGATCCTCGATCCTCGATTGTTTTCTTTGTAACGAGGAGTGCTACATAATTTATATTGAACCAATTCACAATCCTCGCGTCAATAAATCATGCAATTATTTGGGCAACAATCAATCTTGTCTACGGGAAGTCCCATGCCACGTAGTAACTTCTTCGTACTGTAGAAGTTACTAGGAACCAAGTTATCTTCTGGCACAATTTCCTTAATCAATTCAGTCCATCGATCAAAATTTCTCTCGGACATGTTCCCCGGTCTTGAAGGACAATAGGCGAGCCACAAGGCGACAACTGTGAATGGCTAGTGCTGACACAGGCCTTAACTCCTTATCCGCATGACATCCAACATATCATATAGTTGTTATGCTTCCGGATTAGCAACTCTTCAAAGTCTTCAAAATTTCTCTGAGACATCGCAACGTCTGTCACCATAGTATGGTAGCTACTACTTTGTTCGTACTGAACATCTTCTAAATTATGATAATTTGCCCTTGGTATTCAGATTCCCCATGAAACCTCCAAAGCTCGTAACCTAGCACGAATTCATTCTTTGCAATGTGATATTGAACTCGTTCTTTTACATGATAATACATATTATCACATCTTCTGCACGGACACTTAACTTTGTCCCCATCCAATAACATTGTTTGAGTCATTGCAAAATCCATGAATTCATTCAGTCCGTTAAGAAATTTGGGATCGAAAGTTCCATCTGGTTGAAACCGCCTATACATCCAAGCACGATTTGTACTCATTTCTTGAAGATCTATGTAAGTTCTATATTATGTCCTCTGTTTCCTCACCTAATTAAATATTCCGTTCGAATTATAATTCGCATTTGCAATTGAAGACTATAAGCGATATTTTAATTATTCTACAATTCTTTTTTCTACAATCAATAACATTTTGACCACGATAAATTTATCATCCCAACAAGTTAACAATCAAAACATTTTAAACATATGCGTCGAAATATAATCACATATTACTCAATCTCATCACATATTGTTCAATCTCATCACATCACATATTGCTCAATTTCATCACACCATAAACGATAAATTCAATCTCATATACGTATACATATATATATATATATATATATATATATATATATATATATATACGTGTACATATACATCACTTAAATTGAAGATCATATACGTATACATATACATCACATAAATTCACGATCATATACGTGTATATATACATCACATAAATTCACGATAAATACATCTACATTCATACGTACATGTCGTCATTCATACACACAATCAATGCATATACATATACATATACATTCATATAGCTACATTTATACATCTACATTCAATGCATATACATATACATATACACGAGCAGGGAGGGCGACGGCGGCGAGACGGGGCGGCGGCGAGCGGGGCCAAAACAGGCGGTGGCGACAAGGGTTGCGAGGATGGGGCTGGCGGCGCGGGCGTGGCGGGCGGCGGCGCGGGCAGGCGGCGTGGGTAGGGCGGCGGCGTGGGCGGCGGGCGGCGTGGCGGGCGGTGGCAATTCAAGCGGACGACAGCGACGGCGTGGCGTACAGCGGCGAGGCGGCGCGGCGCGAGGCTGCGGCAGCGGCAGCGGCGGGCTGGGCGTACAGGCGAGGCGAGGCACTAACGGCGACGATGGCGTGGCGTACAGCGAGAAAAGCGGCGCGAGCAGGCGCTTGATGTGGCAGCGGCGAGCTCGGGCGATGAGGCTGGGCATATCTGGCGGCGGCGATGGCGGCGCAAGGTCAGGGGTACACGGCGGGCGGGCGGGCGGCGGCGCGGCAGCGGCAGCGTGTTAAAGTCGATGGCGAAGGCGGCGGCGCGGCGAAGGAGGCGAGTGCGGCGGCGAAGGCAACAAATTCATTAGGGTTCAATTAGGCGAGAATGAAAAAGCGGGAGAATCCGTGTTTGTGTTAAAATCAACGACGGATAAATCAACGAAAATTATTTAAAATGTTGATCAACGACAGACGTCGACTATATTTTATCCGTCGTTGATCAGCGGCGAAATGTTTCATGGATTGATCAACGACGGAATTACGACTACACAATTTCCGTCGTTGATTTACGTCGTTGATCCGTCGTTGATCAACGACGGAATAAGTACGTCGTTATTCCGTGGTTCATATTCCGTCGTTGATCCGTCGAAGATTTTATCCGTCGTTAGTCCGTCGTTTGTTACCGACGGAATTAGTTCCATCGTTAATCAACGACGGAATTACGACGCCCTGTCATGCATTTATTTTAAAGTATAATACCGTATCTGATCCGTCGTAGGTCCGTCGTTGTTGGTCGATGGATAATTTTCCGTCGTGTTTTCGTCGTTATCGCTGCGTTTTTCTTGTAGTGGATGCATTTGAAACTCATTATCTGGATTGTCGTCAAATTCATCGTCTGACCTGAATAATTAGGCCAAGAATTGTCGCAATGGAGTTAAGAGTTTTCCGATTGTTTGAGTTACAATTCCAAACATCCAAAGACAAAATTAATAATATGAGCTATAACCCAAACTATGTATTTCAAAAGCCCTCAATTAATTTTAAGTTTTATTATCGGATAAATGTTTAAATATCAATTTTAATACAAATATTTAAGAATGACGAATATACTATGAATCAAAAAATTAAATAAAATTGTAACATTGTAAAAAGTTGAATTTAATTTGCAAAAACACAAAGATTGAGATTTAATTTTCAATTACCCTATATCCACCAGTTTTGTTGGATCCGACAAGTTGTCAGTTGCTTGGCTCATGCGCGCTTCTTTTAGGCATGGGCATTTAGTAATTAGTTGTCGTTTAATTACTGAATCGAATAGAACCAAACTAAAGAAATCAGTTATCGATAACTGATTTGTCGAATAAATAAATTTCGGTTCAATATTCAAAATAATTTTATGAATTAATCAATTATAATTGATTAAATATATTACAATTTATTATTGTAACTTAATTGGTTTGAACAAATGCCTAGGAGTCCACTAGCCAAACAAATTGTGTGCTCGATTCTCCTTTGTACCAACATGTTAATCAATTATAATCGATTAAATATGTTACAATTTACTATTGTAACTTATCTGGTTTGAACAAATGCATAGGATATCAAGTAGCCAAACAAATTGTGTGCTCGATTCTCTTCGGTACCAACATGTTATGCATTTTGATTAATTGAAACCAAAACGATTCTCACCGTATCAACATGTTACGAATTTCGATTTCGATTAATCGAAACCAAAATTTTGATTCTCAACCATAATTTCTTTGTGCAACATCTTTATAATATCGAGTTTTATTGTGCATAATTAATTTTGAGGTTTAAAACTTTCATTCTCGTTATATTCGAGTGCGATTAGAAGAGACAAATCTTAATTTTAAATACTACAATCAACCTTGATTAAAACTCAAATCTTACGCCAAAAATAGGAAAAATAATAAGGTTAACAAAAACAAGAAATATAATTCTAAGTAATATTTGACAAACAAGAAATAAATATTTAAAAAGGGAGAAATTCAGTGTTCATATGAATCATATCATGGTTTTATTATTAAAAACAGTATTCATTTGCAAAGACATTTCAATTATATCACCCAATTTCAGCAGAAATGTTTATGTGAAATATGAACCTCCAAATGCCAAGACTCTTAAATAACTAAATCAAACATAATTTTGGAACAGAAATTACAAATCCCCAATATCACCGCATCTACAGCTACTACCAAATTAAAGAAAAGAAAAGAAAAGAAAATCCCAGAAAAAGAGAAACATGAAATTTAATTTTACCGCGAAAATCAGACGATGGAGATCTTAGCGCCGGCCTCTTCGAGCTGCTTCTTAGCTTCCTCGGCCTCCTCCTTAGAAACCCCCTCCTTGAATTTCTTCGGCAAACCTTCAAT
Organism: Salvia rosmarinus; assembly: GCA_036937905.1. Lineage (NCBI taxonomy): Eukaryota > Viridiplantae > Streptophyta > Magnoliopsida > Lamiales > Lamiaceae > Salvia > Salvia rosmarinus. The sequence continues at coordinate 68,042,522 of CM072817.1, forward strand.
CAGCTCCTTCGCCTCCTTCAGCGCCAGGTTTGTCAGCGCCCTAACCACCTTAATCGTCGCGATTCTCATGTTGCTTGGCACGTCCTCGATCACCACATCGAACTCCGTCTTCTCCTCCACCACCGCCGGCGCGTCGCCCGCCGCAGGGGCCGCGGCCACGGCGGCGACGGGGGCGAAGGACGCAGCGGACACGCCGAGCTTGTCCTGGAGATACTCGACGAGCTTCTGCGCGTCGGCGAGGGTTAGATTCGAGATCTCGTCGCCGAGCTCGACGACCTTCTCGGGGGCGTCGACGGCGGCGAGGGGAGGGACAAAGTGCGCGCGCCGCCGGAGAGGTTTGGGGGCGGATTTGGGTAGGAATTCGACCTGCTGCTTGGGGAACGTGGCGGCGGGAAGTGTAAGATAAGCGGCGGAGCGGAGGGTGGCGTAGGATAGCGTGGTTGAAGCCATGGAGAATTTTGGAGATGCGAGCGAAATGGAGTATTGAGGTAGAAGAAGAAAAGAAGAAGAAGATAGGATAAGGCTTTTCGAGATCAATACTTGAACAGAGTTTTAGAAGTTCGGCTGGGTAAACTACTAAAATACCCTTTTGGGCTTGTGAAAAATAAAACATAAAATATATTAAAAAAAGGGGCATTCCGAGATCGAACTCGGGACCTCTCGCAACCAAAGCGAGAATCATACCACTAGACCAAATGCCCTCTGTGATATGTAGTTTCACTACTTAATAGTATAATATATTATGTAACTTATCCTGCTAATTTGACCCAACTTTTGCTTATAAATACCAAATCTTATTAATATTTGCAATTGAAACTTCCCTAATTTTTTCGATGATTAAAAGATGACATAGATATCACTATATATATATATATATATATATATATATATATATTTCATATAGAGATGCCTAATTTTCTTGTGAGTTTAACTACACATGAAAGAACATCGTCTTACTACAAGTTGACATTCATGTCTATCTTTTTTTTAATTGTAATTTTTTTATAAAAATAGTATTCCCTTTATCCCAATAAATATGGCTCGTTACTTTTTAGCAAGTAGGTTGAGGAGAATTATGTTTTGTGCAAAAATATGAGTCCATTAAATTTGAGACATTTTTAGGCAAAAATCCTTTTTTTAGAAAACAAATCACATTTATTAGGAGGAAGGTAGTATTTATTTACATAACTTTGAAAATAAGGTCGAAACTGTAAAACTGAGAAAAATATGTTATTTAACAATTACTTCTGATATTATTATAAAACGAGAAAAACTTATTAGTCACAATTGGGAAAAATATCAAATAAACCGAGCTAGTTGGAGAAATCTTGAAACGAAGATTCCAAATTCAGATAACTAGTGTGTAATCTGTCGAAATTCGACGGAAAATTACATTACTTTGTGTTTATGATTATAAGAAAAAAAATATTTACGTATAAATACATGCTAATTATCAAAACTCATATAATAATATCCAAATATTATAAAGTAAACATTAATAGTACATAATATTAAAAAAATTGAGCACCACTAATTGTGAAAATATTAAAAATGGTGAAAATAACTAAACATTTAAAATATTATGAAAATTAAAAGTAGGCTTGAAGATTAATAGTCGCAATCACTTTAAATATCCGTAAGCATGTTGATAGATGTTTGTACCCGTCTATAATATATATACATGCACTCGTCTTAAATCAGATTAATTACCTAAACTCGTTTAAATTTATAAATATAAGTTGTTATAGTGATTGGAATTTATATGCTTGTATCCAAAATCTGATTGAAAAATAATTTTATTAATCGTTCTTGTCCAAAAAATACATGCTAATTGTCGAAATATATTTAAATTTATAAATTTAAGTTGTTACAGTAATTGTTTATCTATCTTAGTAATGATTTGAACATTATAAAATAAACATTAATAACAAATAATAGAAATAACAAAAGATTTAAAAATAAAGAACATGTCTAGCATATACATAACCATACTTGTCCCACATTTGATTAATTACTCGAACCTATTTAATTTTATTAATATAAATTGTTAGAATAATTAATTTATTCGTCTCAATAAAAGTTGAACACTACATAGTTAATCATTAATAATAAATCATATAAATAAATAAAAATATTAAAATTGAAAATAAAAATTACGTAGACATGTCGATTAATGTATTTACCTGTCTATAATGTATATTTTTGTATCAAAATAATATAAATAACAAAAGACCTACAACCAGTGAAAATCATGTTCTCGTCTCATTTTCGTATATAATATCCGCTAATTACATAAATTCGTTAAAATTTATGAAATATATAGTTAATAAAATATATATTGCTCCAATAGATTAAAAATTAAAAAAATTCTACTTAAATATATCAATCAATGTGTGGACATGTTTAAAACTTATATACATGCAATTTTCATAAATAAAAAACTATTTTTACTATTTGTTCCCGCCTCATTCCCCTATACTAATATCCGTTGATTACTCGAATTCGTTTAAAATTTACAAAATATATATTATAATAATTGGTTATCCTACCAAACATTAATTTGAACTATTTATTTTAATTTTTTTTATCAATTTATGAAATCTCATGAAAATAAATATGAGTATCAAAATATATTTAAAAAATTATATAAAATATATCCATTTATTTTAGATTTTCATTTTGTCATCTAATTAATTAATTAGCCAAATTAAATTAGTGGTGTAAAATAATTGTAGGATAAAAAAAATATGCATTGATTCTAAGTATATGTATAAGTTGTTCAATTGGTGGAGTATGATTAGAAATCAATGTGGGATAAGATATTTTAATATGATTAGAATTAGAATTTAAAAGACATTAAATAAAGAGTTTAGATAAATAAAAATATATAACTATTTATTTGACCATCTAATTAATTAATTAGCCAAATTAAATTAGTGGTGTAAAATAATGTAGGATGAAAAAATAGGCATTGATTCTAAGTATATGTATAAGTTGTTCAATTGGTGGAGTATGATTAGAAATCAATGTGTGATAAGATATTCTAATATGATTATAATTAGAATTTAAAAGAAATTAAATAGAGAGTTTAGATAAATAAAATATATGACTATTTATTTGGCCACCTAATTATTTAATTAGCCAAATTAAATTAGTGGTATAAAATAATTGTAGGATGAAAAAATATGCATTGATTCTAAGTATATATATAAGTTTTTCAATTGGTGGAGTATGATTAGAAATCAATGTGGGATAAGATAATTTTAGTATGATTAGAATTAGAATTTAAAAGTTATAAAATAGAGAATTTTGATAAATAAGAATGGAGGAATATAATGTTCACTTCTTTTTCTTTTTTTTCTTTTTCCTTTTTTCTTTTTTATGTGAAGATGTAATAGTTCATGAATTGGGGAATGGGAATCGTTAGAGGTGGCAAAGTAGCGGGCCGGGCCGGCCCGACCCCGGGCTCATCGGGCTTTTAAACTTTTCGGTAGGTAGGTCGGGCCCAAATTTTCAGACCCAAAATATGAAGCCCAAACCAACCCCATGGCTTTCGGTATGAGCTTTTAGATAATTTTTACTTTTTAATATATAAAATTAATATTTTAAATTAAAAATAATTATTTAATTAAGATCTAAAAATGAATCTAAATTACAAAATCAATTACTATTATAAAAAATTAATATGAAAAATACTATTAGTTGCCATATATAATAATCATTAGGGACTATTTTACCAATACACAAATTGGATGAAAACAATGAAAATTTTGTTTTCTCATTCACATAACATTATTTTCAAAAATAATATAAAAAAATCTACAAACTTATTCCCAAAGATATCACGGTTAATAAAGGCGAAAATTGTGGGATCTAAAATTGCATACAATCAGGAAAAGATAAGTCATTGAAACACATTAATAAATAACCTCTTCTCATCTTTCATAGTCTTGACTCTTCTCCAAACACGAATAAGCATGGTGCAAAACCGGTAATTCGAGAATCCTAATGTTCCCATGGCTAGCCCACGGCCACTGTTCCCCTTTCTCGAACTAGCCAAGAAGCTCTCTTCCAAAACTTCCACATCCACTACGCTCCACACCTATCAACCTCGAATCCATCAAAAACAATATAATTAATATTATTAAAAATATAGATATATATATATTAAATAATATTATAAATATATATATTTAATAAAAATCGGGGGCTTTTTAGCCCAAAACCCAGGCTTTTTTAAAGTCCAGAGGGCCTGGGTTTTTAGGCGGCTTTTAGGCCCGATTTTTCAGGCCTTTAATTTTGAAGCCCAAACCATTAAACCAAGTGCACCCAGGCGGGCTTTTCGGCCGGGCTCATTTTGCCGGCTCTAGGAATCGTATTACTACTTTTGTTCGAATATGCTTGTGGATAGTCCGAGAAAAATTGTTTCACCCTTTCATACTTTGCCCTTTTAAATCTGATTAAATTAAATCTAAGTATATGTATAAGTTGTTTAATTGGTGGAGTATAATTAGAAATCAATGTGGGATAAGATATTTTAATATGATTAGAATTAGAATTTAAAAGACATTAAATAAAGAATTTAGATAAATAAAATATATAACTATTTATTTGACCATCTAATTAATTAACCAAATTAAATTACTAGAGTAAAATAATGTAGGATGAAAAAATAGGCATTGATTCTAAGTATATATATAAGTTGTTCAATTGGAGGAGTATGATTAGAAATCAATGTGGGATAAGATATTATAATATGATTATAATTAGAATTTAAAAGATATTAAATAGAGAGTTTAGATAAATAAAAATATATGACTATTTATTTGGCCATCTAATTAATTAATTAGCCAAATTAAATTAGTGGTATAAAATAATTGTAGGATGAAAAAATATACATTGATTCTAAATATATATATAACTTTTTCAATTGGTGGAGTATGATTAGAAATCAATGTGGGATAAGATAATTTTAATATGATTAGAATTAGAATTGAAAAGTTATTAAATAGAGAATTTAGATAAATAAGAATGGAGGAATATAATGGTGCCACATAGGATATGAGAATGATGTGTCACTAAATTTCATTATGTATTGATGAGCAAAAGATATAAGTTCATTTTAGCTCTTGCGCTACAAGAAAAGTTTATTATGGATAATTACTTCATTACATATAGCTGCCTCAAACTCAGATAGGTCCAAGAACAATGTATTGATAAACTTTCTCTGAATGAAAATAAATTGCACAAAGAGTATCCAGCTTTTCTCTCGAGATACAAAATGCTACAACTGGTGAAGTGCATTTTACAATAATGAATCTTCAAAGAAGCAGAAGTCCACATTTTCACCACCTCTTGCGCTTTCTTCCATACCAGTACGCAAAGGCCGCCACAGATGCAGCAACGATGACTCCTGCAGTCGCATGCCAGACGTGTAGTGGTTTGTCAAGGACAAGAGTAGAGCCACTGACTTCTGCTGGGCTCGTAGATTGAGGTTTCTGTATTACGGAGAAGGCGTATTCCAAACCCTCACTCTCAAGCTCAGACAAGTCTTCGATTTTTGGTTTAAGGCTCGTGGCCTGGGCTAATGCCTCGTACTGTTCCTTCGTTCCTCCCTCGAGGAAAGATCCGACCAAATGGCCTTTGTTCACCCAGTATGCTCCGAAAGTATGTCCGTTGAAGTCTCCAAAATGGACGACTTCCCCTGCATTGTCCCCATAAAACTGCCAAGACAAAGTGAAGACCCTCGAGTAGAAGAAGGGTAAATAGTCGAATTCACCCGTCTTTTCAGGTTCCATGATAGCAGAAACAACATGCCTTGCTGCCTTTCGTGCAGAGTCAACATGCTCGAGCCTGCGTGTTTCACTGACTATTTTGACTGGAAAAGCAGCTACATCACCAATTGCATAGACTGAGCTGTTACTCGATTGCATTTTGCCGTTTACTTTGATTCCCCCCTTTTCCATTGTTAATTGGCCTTCAAACAGACTTGTGTTTGGACGAATCCCGATACCAATCACAACCATATCCGCTGGAAGCTTGCTTCCATCTCGAAGATTAACAGCACAGACCTATTAAAAGAGTTGGCCAATGCAAGTATAATAATAAGTAGTTGAGGACACATGAAGTTGTATCATATTTGACATATTTTATGTCCGATTGTTCTCTGCTATTGAAATGGCTATAAATGAGAACCTAATAAGTGAGACTACTCTGTGACAAACACATGATCCAACTTAACTTATCCTTGGACCTTTACATAGTAATGTAGTATCCTTTAATCTTCTAAACCAAAATTCGTTTCATCAAAAATTCACTTTCCAGGTTCAAATTTTCTTTTGAATTTGCTTGCAAAATTGTGAGCCATTTTGAAACTGGCTGCACAATGGAGTGACACCTTGAATGCCTCGGAAGATGCAGAGAATTTTACAAGCAACTGGAAGAAAAGTAATACCTTCCCATCAGAGTTAAAATCGAATGATGTCAAGACAGTTCCTTTGACAAACGTCACCCCTTTGGACTGATAAAACTCTTCATAGAAAGCTGCAATCTTGGGGGTGAATAAGCGGGCCACTGCAGAAGCCAGAATATGAAAAAATTGCATACAAAAAATTAATGAACATAGTTCACCAATTAGTATAATTAAGATGAGTTCTGACTAGAAACAGTCAGAGAGGAGAGAAAGAGAAATCAGAGTAGCAGCAGCAGCAGCAATACATTGCATAAAAGTGTGATCCACTCTTTAACATATCATATCCGCCAGCATGACGCAAAACAATAAAATTTTAATGCGTTGAAATGAAATGAACAATAGAAAACATATATGGAAACTACTTACTACACTGTGCCTCTGGAAAGACCATAGTCACATTTAAGTTGTTTATCGCCAAAGATGCAGCACATTCCATTCCAATATAGCCACCACCAATAACAATGGCATGTCCACCACTGCAAGATCGCATCACATCTACAAGTCTGTCCGCATCAGCCACATCTCGTAAATAACACACATTAGGTGCATCTAAAGCATTTACCCCAAACTCTTCAAGCTTCAAAGCCTTCATAATGATGAGAAACAATAACAGTTATTAACCTAGCCATCTAACTCTTTCAATTACATCATGTTACGATACATGTATTTTCATCCTATATGGTCGGGGTGGAGGTGGGGGATTTCAAAGTTGGCTTAAGTTGTACCACAGATGCATATGCTTCGATTTTTCATTAGTCAATTAAACATAAAGCCCAGACATAAGTTCTGAAGTTGGAAAACAATCAACATTATGCTTAGACATGCTTCAGTACCCATCACAGTATAAACTGAATTCAACCGAGGGATGACTCAGATAATTAGTTTACTAAGTCAACCGAGGGATGACTCAGATAATTACTTTACTCTAGTGAAGCTCAAAATTGGATACAAATGACAAGGATATAACACACTAATTCTCAACAGAGATAGGGATTCTGTGATACATGTGCTGTTTATCTGGAGCTTAAATCATACCAGAATCTGCTTCAGTAGGACAAGGTTATACAATTCCTATGCATTCAGAGAACTAAATACACCCCAATACTTGGCCAAGTACAATAGCCAGCATTCTGCCAAGACAATAAGAGGCTCGACAAGAAAAGTATTGTTTAAATTTCTTCCATTGCGTTCTATTTCAGTATAAATAACAGAATTAACATATTCTTACAGCACAAAAACTACCAGAATATGAAAACAGAATAGCTTCAGTACCCGAGCACCTGTTGCAATGATGAGATACTTGTAGCTTATTGTTTCTCCCGTTGCAGTAAGCAGTGTCTTTCGCCTTACATCAGCAGACTTAACTCGAGTTCCAAGAATCAGCTCAATACCTGAAGAATTGCATCAGAAGAAGTAATTACACAAAAGTACGTAAAAGATAGTAAGATACTGCTCAAGTAATAAAAATCAACAAAAACTAGAAGCAACAATGTTTACTACATGGGGCCAATATCCAAATTTAACCTATCTTTACTGTTATCTTGGTGGGATTATATTGATTCCAACATGAAGCCATACACTGAAGGATGTGATTTCCTAGAAATCCACAGTAGAAATAGTAACTTCAAATGTACAAGAAGGGAAAAAATAGCTATAAGTAACAAAAGAGATCACTCATAAAATTAAAGTTGTCATGAGTAAGTTGTGTTTCTAGAAATTCATATGAGAACATTGTGTTTGGATTTGCTTTACTCACAATTGTGTTTGGATTTGAGTTCTGGCAAGAAATTTCCTTTTTAACCACTTGTATAACTTTTTTCAAAGATATATCCAAGTTAAAACACTTCTGCAATAAAATCATTTCCATTTTATTCCACATTTAGACTTATTGCAGAAACCATTCCACTTTTCAAATCACCACTTTATCTTACTTTTTCTTCAGTCATATATGAGTGTCTAATGAATTGAGCAGTTATACCCTAAATGGTTTTCCATCCTGATCAGGCATATTCGAGTAACCGAAAAACTGTTACAGTAACATATAAAAGAGAATATTGTCATATATGAGTGTCCGATGAATTGAGCAGTTATACCCTAAATGGTTTTCCATCCTGATCAGTCATATTCGAGTAACCGAAAAACTGTTACAGTAACATATAAAAGAGAATATTTTTTTCTTATAAAAGAAATTGACAAAGAAAACAACAATATGTTAAATTCTCCACATGTCCCTCGTATTATTTTCCAAAACAAACTCAAAAGTAAACCAACCAAGTCTCAGTGATTCTACCATATCAAGTAAACAATTGCCATGAGGAAGTAATTTACACCAGCCACTGCAGAAATCTAATGAAAAAGGTAGCCCTGGAAGGAGGCAGAACCAATTCTTCCAGGTAGCAGTATACTAAGGAAACCTAGTAGCAAATATATCGATCGCAAAGAAGTGACTTATTGAAACTCAATAAATTATATTTAAAATTTAGTGTCCTGTGTTCGTGAGGAAAGTTGTTGACTCCTACAAGCCCCTTTGGCTCTGCCATCCATACAGCTGCACGCCCTCAAATAAATGCCAGTTTTAACAATTGAAAGGTACAACTGCAATTGCTGCATTACTAACAGAAAATTACCATTTTCATTGTACCATTTTGGAGCCAATCTTTCCCCATTGGTACCTACACAACAGTGAAACGAAGGTAGGCGTGCAGGAGCTGCAAGCATAGCAACGTACAAATGGTTAAATCATTTAAATTGTCAAACCTTTATTCGTAAACAGATTAACATAGTGAAGGATAATAATAACTTCTGAAGCATCTAATACTAGAGACATTCACATATGTTCACAACACAAATATATCCAAAGAAAGTATCCGTGAGCATGATTTAGAATTTTTAATCTGAAAAATAGTTACTGCATAAATGACGTTTTATGCAGCTGAACATGGATCTGCATTTGCCAATGGAAAGGTACCTTACTGATTCAAATAAAAAACGTCCTATAAATATAAATTAAACAGAGGCCATAGAAACAATTTTGATTCAACATGGCGAAGCACAACTCATATATAGATCCGAGGTACCTAGAAATTTCTTTTTCCAAATTGCCAATCAGACATTCAGTTTTTCCCATCTTTTCTGTAGCAAAAGAACTTAGCTGGATATCAATCCATGGCACAAGGTAGATATATGTCTGTTAATAAGTTTGTGCTGCAGTACATCATGAAGAAAATTTGTGATACTGCCCTAAAAGGCCACAGGGAATAAATACCTTCAGGAAGTAAGTAACCTTTGCTCAATGCAGGCCTTTCATAGGGTGCAACCTGCAAAGTGCACTAGTATGAATAGCATATTCAAAAAAGAAAAGCAAATAAAGAATCTAACCAAACATACAAATGTTAAGGAAATATCATCAAACAGTGAGTGCTTTAGCCCAGCTTACTACCATAACCTGACCTTTATCTTTACTCATTGAAAGCTAAAGATATTCAATGAAATACTTCTATTAAGACAAAAATATGCAATCAGGAATGAAGAGAGACTAGGATTGCCAGTGATCAGACATATATAGATGATATGTGGATGGTAGTTGAAGGCCTTCCCCAAGGTCCTATCCAAGTTTCTTAGGGGAAGAGGATCTAATAGGCCCTTGGAAACAGCTTGATTCAAAATCTTCTGCAATATGCAGCCAAATAAAAGAACAAACATCCATGACCAGACCCTATGAGATCCTCGGGGCTTTTGGAATCCAGCGTTCAAGAGGTCATCAACATACCGGCTTTTATGCACCCCTACTAATTACAATGCACAGAAGTCCTGGCAAATAGGAGACTGTAGACCGGAAACTTCAGAATAAAGTTATTGGGACCATTATTTTCATAATTTATGGAGTACTCCGGCAAACGAATTAGAGATTTCCACCAAATCTCAACTAGATAGAGAGGACTATCCTAATGATTTTTAGAACCTTTTCAGATGGGTTTGGAAAATGCAATTTATTGTGATGCCTTCCTCGTCACATAGAAAATTCACCTCAGGGATCCTTAAAAGTCGCTAGGGATTTAAATTTACTGTACTGATGCAAAAGACACTGCAAATTCCTTTTATGGTGAGTTCCTTCACCTGGCTTAGCACATTAACTCCAAAATCCTCTGTTTTTCAGCACCCAATCATAATCTAGAGAAAGATAAATGCATGACATCACATATCAAGCTCAAATTATATCATCCTTCCAGCTGAAAAGACTTGGATTGTACAGCAGCAAACACGACTACCATAATTGGATGCGAACTTCACTAAATACTAACCAAAACGAAACGTATGCGGTAGAGGAAAAAACTAATTGCTACAAACAAATGCAGGCAACAATTAATATCATTTACATACCCACACGCACGCACATGTATATCAACATACACTCGCACATGTATATCAACATACACGCGCACGAGCGCGGGAACACACACACACAGAGGGAGAGTTACAGGCTCTTCGGAGATGATGCAGAGTTCGCCAGAGGACACGCCGGCCTGAACAAATTCATGGGCGGCGTAGCCAGCTGCCACCCCTCCTCCAATTATCACGTACACAAACGCTCTCCCCATTTCCTGCTGCACGCCACCTTCCCTCTCTCTCTCTCTCTCTTCGTGTATTATCAATCTATACGTACAGTGAGCAGACTAGAATATCATCGTGTTTCTTGAGAGTTGCGCCACCTCTTCAGACTTGAGCCATTACCAAAATAACTGCCCAATTGACTTTTCTTCTTATAATTTAATTGATTTTTTGAAGGAGATAAATATAAATGATTTAGAAAAATAGGGTTCCAACGAAAAACGGGGTTCATTCATTCTCAATCTTCGGACTTACCGAAAATTACTTTACTGCCCTTCGGTTTATTACCACTATTTTAATTTATTGTTTCTCGAATATTCAATAATATTTTGATACGTTGATGTTTCTTGTAAAAAATCCTCATTGATGGTTATTTGTAAGTTTGAAGGTTTGAAATTTAATCTAAATATATCAAAAATTATACTCTATTCATCTCATTCAAGACGGTTCATTGATTTTCGGCACGATTATTTAGGATAATTGTATAAAATGATTAAAGTAATAAGAAGTAGATATGTCCCATAACTTTTGAAAATATAATTATTTCCTAAAAAGAAAACAGACCATCTTGGATGGGACGAAAAAAAAAATGTCATTTTGAGTGAAAGGATGGAGTATTATATAAATATATATAATTGGAAAGTTGCGTTGCAAAAGTCATCATGCTAAGTAGTGACACTAGTTTTATATATACATATATATCATTCCTTCAAAAAATATATCATTCCTAACTTGATACTGAGTATATCAGTACCACTAGTCGGTTTAAGTTTGGAAAATCTTGTGTTGAGTATATCAGTTATCAATCATATTGACTTTTGAGGCAGTTGGTTAGTTGAACTTATAACTAATGTGTTTACGGAATGTGGTGGTTACGTTTTATCTTTACTGAAAACTGATGTTGGTATAAAATATTTAGTCAATTATTGATTAGTCAGTTTCGTTTTCTCATCAATATCAAACCGATACTGGTAGAGGGTTTCAAAATAATACGTTGTGATACGTGTGCGACACTGAAAGTAAAGAATTGAAAGTAAAAACTAAAAGTAAATAACACTTAGTTTTTAACGTGGTTCGAAGAGATCAGCTCCCACGTCAACGGATTGATAACACAATCAATTTTATGGGTACAAGAGAAAACTTAAGTACTAAAGTTCACCTTATCAGTACCCCGACTAACTTATTTTTCTTCCAATGTTTGTTGGTGTTAGGAAATCTCTGACTGTTTACAGGTGTAGTTAACCTAATCTCTCGCTTACAGATGCAAGATAACCAAACTTTCAGCAGCTAAAACTTCATTGCTTACTTGCCGAACCTCTACTTAAATTTTTGAGGGTTTTTGTTAGAGGGTTTCTCCAACTTAAATATGAGCTGTCACATATAGACAACTCGAGAGTTCTAGGATAATGATATTACAAGAATGTAACTTAGAAAAATAAGAGATTGTATGCTGAAATCCTGAGCTGATTAATATATGTAGCTCTGATGATTTACTGATGATATTTGGAAATTTTCTTCTTCGAAATCGTTGGATGATTGTTCTTAGGATATAAGCTCTGGTGCTTTTGAATATTTGAATACGCAGCATTTCGGTAACCTTCAAAGGTTGGATTCTGTGCGTATTTATAAAGAGGACGATTAACAGTATCGTTAAAGGGAATACCAATCACATCCATTTTATTTATCGTTTGAAATCTTCCCGTTTGAATCCATATACGTCGTTTTTCGTGTCTGTAACATCATACATTTGAGCTATGCAACTCTAAAAAGTAGCTCTGACTTGTCGGGATTCTTTGTAGATTTGCTCTGACATGTTGAAAGTCATACACTCAAGGTTTAAATATCTTCGTATTTTCCAGTTGATTCGACTCTGTATTTCTTCAGTACGTTAACTTCGGGTTACACTGATTGGGTTAGCTCTATATTTTATCAATAGGCTGGGTTCCATCTTGTATCAGTTTGGTGACTTCAAATTTTCAGTTGACACTTCAACTTGATGCAGCTATCATCAGCTTCGACTTCTCTGTTGTTGGTATGACACTTATTCATTTTTCGGGTTTCTTTGCCTTCAGCAGCGTTGAGTCTTCAGTCTTTAGTAGTGCTAGTACTGATACTTCTATCAACACTACTCACTTCAGTACTATTTTTGAACTTCTTCAGTAGTAGGCTTGTCCAACCTGGTAGCTCTTCTGCTAAAACCTGTAAACAAAAAGTTGGCTCCCTTACATGTAAGCAACACTATGTTACATCAACAGAGCGATCATCATGGAGGTTTTAGGATCTAATCAAAATATTAAGCTAAGACATAATTTTCCAAATAATTTTCCCATTTTTTATGATGCCTAAACCTATCTATTACACTGATAAGAGACCAGTAGGTTAGGATAATTAATTTCAGTCGAAGGGTTGGTTCTTCCTTACTGATATCATTATTCTCTACAAAAAATGGATCAGCTCGGCATAAAAAGATTTAAAACAAGTATAGAGTCTAGACAAAGATTCATTGTTGTTAGTGTGAACTGGATCCGTACATATATATATATATGTATATATATATATATATATGTATATATATAAATATAATGTGTTCTGGTTGCTGAAAGTTACAAGATACATCACTTAAAATCAGTTTCAACTTTCTAAACATATCTATTACATTGCAAATCCTGACCAGTTCATCAGAGTTGTTGCTTCATCTTCTTTTCATCAGAGACTTGTCCATACATTGCAAACACTCTTTCGACCAGTTGTTTGATTCCTCAAGTTGCTGGTTGGATCAATCTTTATCAGTTCAACAACAATTAGAGTTTCTCTATTTCTGTCAACGTAAGATCCTCGCATCAGAGAAGGGACATGTCTATTCGGAGGGGCTGTGATACTCACTTGATGTCTGGCAGCAAGGCTGACATATTTGTCCACCATAACTTTATCCTTGTACTCCAACAAAAAGTCTCTGAAGCCGTCAGTTGTTATTTTATGGGTCTTCAGGTAGGTTTATCTTGCTTTTGTTGGATTTATATACTAAAATGAGATTGATTAAGCTTATATACAGTGTTTTCAATTCCCACTATTCTGATCTCCTATCTAAATTATTTACTTGATTGCATATGTTGTCATATTATCTCATACAAAAGTTAGATCATATAGTGTGTAGAAGATCACATAAGTCTATATGATTGGTTAAGCTAATTGAGATATAAAATTATCACAACTAAGACAACTTGAAGATGAGTTGTTGGTATAGACTGCAATATAGATAGAAAATAACTTGACTTTGTTGTTTGTCTATGCTGGTACGTCTTAACGTATTGATGGATTACAGTGAGATGAATTCTCCAATCTGACCGTCATGAAGAACCTAGATCTCGGTGACTTTATGTTGATCTAAACATCGATAAGGTTTCATGTGAGTATGAGTTACTGACTATCATTCTGACTTATTATAGGTGAGAGTTACATGTGATAACATAATATTCTCCACAATCTTGGGTGGTGGTAATGTTTGTATGTCATGTTGGTTTTCTGTATCGAGTCACCGTATCTGTTTAAGATGATGACGTCCTTAGGAGCTCAAAAGGTTTATTGTACTAAACCCTGCATGTTGTGTTAGCTCAAGTATAACAATAAGGTAGAGTGATACTACTTAAGGAATTAAAGTGATTAATTATTTTAAGCAGACAAAGTGCTATAAATAATTAATGGACTTGTGATATCTCAAATACGGAGATTTTTAAGTCAAAGTACAAGCCCCCCTCTCAACTTCGATAATAAAAATATAAGTCAACATTTATTCTCTAATAGAATTGAATAAATGTTTATGAATTAATTTATGTTACGATCTAAACATAAGATAATTAATTCATTTTAAGTCCATCTTTATTCCTTGTATTTGATCTATGGGCTAGCCCATCAAGGTCTATCTGCTATGAAACTTTCGGCCACCTTATGCAGTCCCGCTGGGACCGTGTTCTGATTATTGTATTATTTATTTTATACATTTCATAGTCTAGATATATATTATCTGATATCAAAAGATATTAAGATATAATTATTTTAGAAATGAATTATCTTCAGGAAAGAAGATAATTATTATATTTATTAAATATGTCGAGTCCTATCACATTAGAATTCTAGGGAGAGCACTATAAATACAAGATATGCGAAAATCAATAGTATCCTCACAGGCATTATGATTTTCAAGGTGTGGATCAAAAATTTGGTGTTCTCTATAGATTGCTCTCACTCAAGTATTGTAGATTAGGAATCTGGGACACAGTCCAGAAGATCAAAGCTGAAGTCAGTCATTGATCAGATTTGCTAGAAATTCACAGGTAAACACGAGAAAGCCCCTATATTTTACATTTATTATTTATGAGCATGTTAGGAATATAATCAATGTATGTTGAATTGAACATCTAAGATAGATCATAGGGAGTACGACTGTACGAGTAAATTCATATTTCTAATCACTTTCAGTGTACAAACCCAACATCATCCACTAATAACGAGGCTGTAAATGTACAAGATTAAGGTAATTTAGTATCGTGTAAAATAGAAACCTAAAAAGTAATTTGTGCACGAAATGTGACATCGTACACGCTGTCCTTCAGTATATAGTGATACACGGTGCTTAGCTTGCACTGAATAACAACGTGCACGAAGACACACAGTGTGTACATGCATAAACGAACATACTGCATATTGTTCTTCAATATATGGAAGTAACTGTGTACCACCATGTATTGAAGAACAACGTACACCGTGGAGAAACGTAGTTGATGCATGCTATTCTTCAATACATAGAGGTCATCATAAATACCGTGTACCACCGTACACTAAAGAACAACATGCACCATTGATAAATGTAGTCGCTGTAAGTTGTTCTTCAGTACACAGAAATCATCGTGGATAACCGTGCACTGAAGAACAATGTGCACGATGCGTGAATAACATCAAAACAACATAATAACACCAACAACACCCAAAATTACAAACAATTAACATCAAACAAACAATCCATGTACCGTGTTCCGTGCATAGTTCGCTCTATGAAAAAAAGAAGTGTACAACATGAAAAAACGTGTGTACTCCCAACCCACCCCACACCATATGCACTTATATGCTTTGCTGCATATTTATTTTCATAAATGTTAAGTGAGAGAACAATCATGTTCCTGACATTTTATAGGCTCTAGGCAAAACAATGAATATAGACCCCTTCTTTTAAAATTCATAGAAAAGCCTCAATCATTATCTTCTGTGCGTATTAGATAAAATTTATGTTCCTTTACAATAGCTTGTGAACCACACAATACGACTAAACCATACTTGAAAAACCATGTGTGACAGACTTGAACCTACAAAAACGATAGCGAGATTTGAACTCGTGACCTTTGGCCACATGAACTCACTTTATGATTAGACCATCCAAAATGGCCCTTATATTATACTTATATAATAAATCGAATTTGTAAATTTACGTAAAATTCAAGTTATCCAAATAGAAATAGATAATAAAAAATTATCAAAAGTATATACAATTTAATTATCATCCTTATATTTCTATATCTCAACTCTCACCTATGATACGATATCAAAAAAAAATAATTTATTCGAGTATTTATAGATGCTAAATCATTAATAATCACATCAACATTAATATTTTTTAACATATTTTGGAACCAAATGAAGACATATACCTATAAGCAAAATATAGAAAGATTTAATATTTTGGGCCTTTAAAGAGAAATATTTTAAGTGATACAATATTTTGGATCCAAATAAAACTATATATCTATAAATAAAATTAATTTTTTTAGGTAATTTGAACCCCTGAAATGGTGGGCCTGGGCGATCGCCCAGAGTGGTCTACCGTCGGGGCGGCCCGGTGGCATATTGAATTCTCGCTAATACATTCTTTGTTGGTGCTCTTTCTCTATCTTTGAGAAAGAAAAAAATGTCACACTGAGGTTAATATTTCAAGTATGAAGTATTTTAAGCCCATTAAACAATATTATATTATGTAGATGATCGTGTTTCCAGTTTTGTAGTATTAGTAAATTATATGATAGTGTATTGAAATTTTATTAAGACCTTTAAATAACTTAGGATCATTATAATTCTTCATTTTTTGAATAATGTTATTTTGTGGGGGAAATATTTCTTTTGGCTCTCTTTGATTTAAGATTAAATTATGGAATATATAACATACCATCCATTTTCTTCGGGTGCATAAAAGCATGAAGGTGAATCATGAGATGTTGCAATCTATTAGACATTATGAACGCAATATGCATTATACAATTATAGTTTCTTGAATAAATTGGTGAGATATTATTGTCTGCTTTCTTTAGATCAATGATTAAGTTTTCTTTTTGAATTATTGAGATCACTAGGCAGTCAATTTTACACCATTCAAATCACAGATTAATTAAACAATGATAAAAAGAAAAGGTGTTCCAACTCAACAAAAGGAGAATGAACAAATTTATGTTTCATTTATTTTAGTATGACATTTTAATTAGTGAAGATGAATTTAGTAAGTACATTATAGTTTTTAGAATAAAATAATTGATGAATATTTAAAGAATTTATTTAGGCTCGACTTACCTTATGCACTTGAATGTGTTCAGTAAATTGAGTCAAACTTTATTGAAATTGAAAATTTGTAGTAAAAAAAATGGATCTGACGTCAAACTAATCGAAGTTTTATTCTTAAATTGAGCAGAATTGGAATCGAAGTTTGAAGTAAGGTTTGATAGGTTTTAATTAAACCAAATTTATACAAATTATGTTTTTTTATTCAAACCAAATATACTCTCTAGAATGCTAAATAAGCTCAAAAATCATAATAAATCTAAGCAACAGGTTAACTAAGGAGGTGTTTGGTTAAGCTTATTTTAGAGAGCTTATAAGTTCTTGAAGATTATAAGATGTTTCAAGAGCTTATAAGAGGTAATGTTTCAAGTACTTATAAGTTATTAAAGTGTTTAGATAATTGATCTTATAAGCTAGAGAAAGAATGATGAGTTAGAGAGATAAAATTGACGAGAGGTTAAGTTGATAATGTATGTGTAGGAAATAACGAACTATAATAAAGTTATTTTGGTAAATTCATGATTGCTTATAAGTTTATAAAACAAATAAGTTATGGTTGATCAAATTATTTTCAGGGGAGCTTATAAGTTGTTGGAGCTTATTTTCACAGCTTATAAGTTGTTTAAGAGCTTATTTTGCCAAACACTGTGCAACAGCTTATAAGCTCTTAAACATCTTATAAACCGTTTTAAAGAGCTTATAAGCTCAACCAAACACCCTCTAAATCAATTCAACTTTTAATCCAAGTTATGAAATTAAACAATAGAACCAAACAAAGAAAGTTCAATTTTCAATGTCAACAATATTGAAACAGAACAAGCTTAGGTTCAAAATTACCAAACCAATTGAAATGTCGTGGTTCAGTTTTTTTTTCCGATTAAATTCTGCTCATTCTTATTGATAATTAAGCACCTGGTGAGAAATGCTATCGGCAGTTTAAACTTCTAGGAGACGTTTATTCTGAGCAATATGATGGATATATGGAAATAATTTAAGTCAATTCACACTTTATTTTGATAGATCGAGTAGTAAATTGATTAATTTTGAACTTGTTTAAACTCGTCTCTTCTTTCTCCATTTCCATCTTCAGCAAGTCTTCCAACCAGGCTTACGGCTCAGTGGAGGAAGACCTAAAAAAGTAGAAATCGTTATGTTCTATAATATCCAATATTTATTGGAATCAGACCTGCCATTAATGTGGGGTTTTTGTAGATTGTTTTCCGATATGATCCGTTCAGGAAATGATCATATACTTTTGATTTGATCATTTTATCTAGGGATGCTTATTCGGGTATCGATTTTCTGTTAACTGAGAATCAAAATCCAAAAAGTCAGTTATCGGTTCGTTAACCGACTTTTTTCGGTTTTGGTTCGGGTATCAGTTATCCCCTTCAAGTGAATTTTGATTATCAGGTATAGTCGATTAACCAAATAAATAAATAAATAAATATATATATATATATATATATATATATATGAAATTATTTAATTTAATATTATAATTTTAATAATATTTGAAATAATTTTGCTTATTTTTGGTTAATTTTTGTAATATTTATTTTTTCAATTTTTTAAATTTAATATTAAAATGCAGTAACCGCTAACTGAACCGACTAACTCAGTATCGGTTCCGGTTAGTCATTTTTGTCAATTTCACCGAAATCGAACCGAATCTCACTCCTAATTTTATCCTTCAAATAGTCAATTATATATTTTATCAATCTATCATATTATAAAAAGTAAATATCCCTAGTTGATAGAATGTATTGACCGATTGTCCCTTTTTTTCTTTTTCTTTTCTATGCTGCTCTATTTATTGAAGTTCAAATGAGCACATATATAGATGCATATGCTTGCATTCATATTGATTTATCAACATATATATTGTTAGAAAATAATTTATCTGTCTATCAAATATGTTCATTTAATTTCATTTTGGTATGTCCACAAAAAATGTTCACTTTTATTTTTTTGAAATATCAATTTTACATTTTTACCATAAACATATCAACTTATTTATAAAAAAAACATTCATGACCCATATTTTTACAGTCACTATCCATTAATATATTCATTAAGTATCCCCATGGCATACCTTTTTATACACCCTTACTTTACATTCATTACAATTTATTAAAATCCGTGCCACCAAAATCAAAAAACGATTTTGGTGGACGGAGGGAGCATTATCAACTATGTAGACAAATTCTCATGTTCCACAATGTTTTTGAGATATGTATACCTTTAAGTAGTCCACAACGACATAGAATCTGATATATAATGCAATTTCCTTAGTGAAACATGATCTTATGCAAAAAGATGTATACATTCTATGAAAGAGATCAACGAAGTATGCTATCATCCTTAGTATAAATCGGGTTGAAATATGAACTATTATACATCTACACAACAAAGGAATTTTATCTACAAAGAAAATTATTGTACAAGTCAAAATTATATTTCTTGAACCGCAAGAAAAATTTCGGGAGTTGAATACTATTTAAGAAGATTCATTTCGTTCAAAAACATTGTAAGTTCGTGCTGAAGTGATCATCTCACACAATATAGTGTTGAGTGTCATTTGTTCCTGTTAGGTATCTCTCCAAATGTGTTATCACTATCATTTTTTCTAGTATGTTTGTAAAATTTATTATAGCAATATAGTGTTTTGAGAGGTTAAATACTATATTGAGATTTCATTATAAAAGATTTTTAGACTTATATCTATAGTTCAAATCTTACCGATCATGTTTTCCAAGGAAAAAATAGTGATCGTAAAATGATCATAATGTCATTTATTCTACGATGAATGCGATATTACTTGCATAGATAGGGAAATAGAAAAATGGAGGGAAAGTATTTTAGTCATTTTCTCCCAAATTAAGAGGGTGTTTGGCTGAGTTTATAAATTCCCCAAAACAGCTTATAAGTCGTTTTTCAAATTTAAAAAACAACTTATAAATTGTTTTTTGAGGAGTTTATAAGCTCAGCCAATCAGTCTAAATTCAACATTTAAATCCAAATGCGGGGCCCATCACATTTCCAATCGAGTCAACGCAGCCCGTTGGTCGTCTCCCAATCGTAAGCAGACACGTGTCATCAATTTCAGCTTTCCGGACTCCTAAACTCTTGATGAACTGAAGTTGATGGGATCCTTTGGTATCCGTCAAAGGCAATGTTACTTCACATGATATGCACAGAGCATCCCACGTCAGACAACCAGAGAGAGAGAGAGAGACTGTGTGTATTTTCTCAACCAGTCAAAGCTTTTGTGGAAAACGAAAGCTCTCTATAATCTCGCCCACCCCGATTCCCACCCGTTTCTTACCCTTCCGTTTGTATTTCGTACTATTTCTCTTAATCTTTAGGCCGCAATTGTTTGATTGCTTGATTCCGGACTCTGCATTGATCCCGAGCTTGGTGATTTGGAAGATATGATTGATCCGTATCTGTAGGTAAGGTTTCCTTTTACTTCTTTCACAAAATGCTGCTACTTGGTTGCTTTGGAAGTCAACTTTTTTTCAGGAAAAATACTAATTCTAGTGCTGCGGTCTCGTTTTTTGGGGCTATCATGTGGTTATTGTTAGGGTTTGAAGCTGCAGCCCAATTTATAACTTTATCGACGTTTTGCGTTCAGAGGTATGGCTTCGGGTGGTGTAGCGGCTGGTAAGCCGAAATGCGATGCGATGCTTGTAGATAAGCTTCCAGAGGAAATCAATGAGATGACGATCAAGGATGAGAAGATTGAAAAGGTTGGATTATTTTAATAGAATCGTATCAAATATTTTGTGCGGATGTTGGATGCGTTGGTGCTAGTCTAGGTGCTGATTTTTGTACTGATTGACTTTTGGGTTTTGATTGCAGGAAATGGAAGCCGCTGTAGTAGATGGAAATGGAACTGAGACGGGGCACATAATTGTGACCACTATTGGTGGTAAAAATGGTCAGCCTAAGCAGGTATTATGTTGGAAAGTTTTAGTATGAAGTTAGTGTTTAGGTTTAGGAAGTGCGAGTTACTTTGTATGACTATAACTTTAGAGATTGATAATTTGATAAAAGCAGACATAACTGTGATCTTTCTAGGACTGGTTTTTTGGGTTTTATTGCAATTGTAGGCTTGTAGCTGTCTGCTGAGAAAATTTTCAAAAAACTATCATGACAAGAAACAGAAGAAAGTTTCTTGCTATATGGAGGATCTTCTGTTACCTTCCTACATTGTATTAGACTGCACTTTTATGTTTTTTTATTAACTGTGCAAGCTTATAATTCATTTGTCCGTATATTGTCATGTGGAGTGCATTGCAAATTATGAGCCTTTAATGCTATTCTACAGTCAGGTGGTTTAGCTTCTAGGTTTCTGATTTACTGAGCATATTTATGCATGTGATGCTTGTGTTTTGTTTTATATTAATAATAATACGAGTTAGGAAACACTCGCGCACTTGATACTTTGGCTTCCTCTCTTCTGAAATCTAAAATAAATATCAGCTTCCTCACTCAACTAATGATCTTCTCTTATTTTATTATGGATTAAGAGTGTGGCTGAATATTGGCCTTTTCTAGGTTGTTGTCCTTATTTTTCTTGTGAATTGCGTGTTAAGACAGTGATTAATGTTGCCTGACCTGTCTGTTGCTTCTGTTCCTTCTTTTATCAGACTATAAGTTATATGGCTGAGCGCATTGTGGGACAGGGTTCTTTTGGAATTGTCTTCCAGGTAAGTTGCTATTCTTTTATGTATTTCTGCGACATAATTTATGATGGTTTATAAATTCTCTGTTAGTGATGAGTGGATTTAATTTTGATCCTTTTTTTGGAACTAAAAAGGTTGTAGATTTATAAATTAGTTCAAATTTTACCGTTCACTGGTGTTGGTTTGATTTTAAAGAAAAGATGTTACGCTGCAGGCCAAATGTCTTGAAACAGGTGAAACAGTCGCAATCAAGAAAGTTCTGCAGGATAAGAGATATAAAAACCGAGAATTGCAAACAATGCGCCTACTGGATCACCCAAATGTTGTATCTCTTAAGCACTGCTTCTTCTCGACCACTGACAAAGATGAACTCTACCTTAATTTAGTTCTTGAATACGTGCCCGAGACAGTCTATCGTGTGGCTAGACACTATAGCAAAGCAAACCAGCGGATGCCTATGATATATGTCAAGCTTTATACATATCAGGTTAGCCAACTCTTAACTATATGCGGCTGCTTTGATAGATTTGCCAAAGTTTAAGGCATGGCTATTAATATTTTGGCATCTTTCAGTAGTTTGAATACTGCATAAATTCTTTATTTCAAAGTTCAAATTTAGTGAAACATTAGCTGTAGTCTCACAGTGTCCTATGAATTCTGGCATCTCAGATTTTTAGGGCTTTGGCATATATTCATGGCATAGGAGTCTGCCACAGAGACATCAAACCTCAAAACCTTTTGGTATGTACTTATTGCATAAGTAGTTAAGCAAATTCAGATAGTGTCATTTGACTAATTCAATCTACTGTTACAGGTCAATCCACATACACATCAGCTCAAACTCTGTGATTTTGGAAGTGCAAAAGTTTTGGTATTGACTTTAAACTTTGATATTTGTGACTGATGTTCAATTGATCTCCACCCTCATCACCTATGACAATGACTTGATGAAATTACACCAGACTACACGTTTTGCTTGCTTTTTATCTTATTGGAAGGAGAAAAATCTTCTTCCTAATTTAAATTGAATAATATGTAATAATTAATACGTATTTCATAAGTCCTGTGGATCTTTGACATAAAGTTTACGGTTTTGCTGTTCCTTGTCTAATATTTTCAAATGTTGTCAGCATAGAACCTAAAAATTTCCTGTTTGTGATGAGTCAAGTCTTTCATGTTTCTTTAACGTGGGAGTATTCTTATCCACTGAAAGAAGCTTAAAGTATCCCATCACATGTAACAGGTGAAAGGTGAGCCAAATATATCATATATTTGTTCTCGGTACTATCGTGCACCTGAACTGATATTTGGGGCAACTGAATACACCACTGCAATTGACATCTGGTCTGTTGGGTGTGTCCTTGCTGAACTTCTTCTCGGCCAGGTTTTTAATAAGTTAAACCATTTCAGTACCATATCAAATATCAATGTTCTATAATCTTCTCTGAGTGACCTTTTCAATGGTTTTGTAGCCTCTCTTTCCCGGTGAGAGTGGAGTTGACCAGCTAGTGGAAATTATCAAGGTAAGCATGCCTCATTACTTTAGATGTATATCTGGGTACTCCGTTTCCTTTCTTTCTGTTTCCCAAATAACTAAGTTCAAACTAATTTGGTACTTGTATTGGTTCATCTAGGTTCTTGGAACGCCAACTCGTGAGGAGATAAAATGCATGAACCCAAACTACACGGAGTTCAAGTTTCCTCAAATTAAGGCACATCCGTGGCACAAGGTTGGAACCTGTATCTCTTGATCACTGTGCTTGCATTGCTTTAACTCTTTGTATGCTGATTATATTTTTCCTTGCAGATTTTCCACAAACGGACACCCCCTGAAGCTGTGGATCTTGTATCTAGGCTGCTTCAATACTCCCCGAACTTAAGATACTCTGCTGTGAGTACTTCCATTCTTTTGATGCATCATCTCTGGCTTCGTGGTCTCATTTTTGTTTATACAACTTAAGTGAACTGTACTTGTCTTAGCCACATGTCAAGAATTTCTTCATTACTTGTACTGATATCTTTTTGTATTTTTTCAAGTTGGAAGCTTGCATACATTCTTTCTTTGATGAACTCCGTGATCCTAATACCCGGCTTCCTAATGGCCGTCCATTGCCTCCACTTTTTAACTTTAAACCTCCAGGTCTTGCTCTCTTGTCTACTCCCCTAGTAAAAAATTCACTAGATTCATGTTGGGTTCTATTATGCTGACTCGACTCGTGCATTTTCAGAGTTGAAGGGAGCTTCATTGGAGTTGCTGTCGAAACTAATACCAGAGCATGCTAGGAAGCAGATACCCTCTGTAGTTTCTTAAGGTTTCTGGATATGTCGAAAGAACAATTTGTGTAATGTGTATGCTGACTCCCTAGCTATCTAACATCTGACATTGTCTCTTTATCTTCTAGTCCTTATTTTGTTCAAATTTGGAGATTAAATTCCAGTTTTTCATTCCTTATAATCTTATGCACTTCTTTTTAATTTCAATTTATCCCACTTTGACTCCAAAATTCTCAGGCTCTACTAATCTGTCAATTTCTTAGTGACATCTTACCTGCCCTGACTGAAGTGAGAGAAGAAAATCAATGGAGTGATGAGGGAGACCAAGCTATTCATGGAGTTCTTTGGATGGGGAAAGGACAAAGGGATATGATCTCTTAATCTGTTTTTTACTCCTACAGTGCGTTCTAAATATTTGAATAAATCATTAAAAAAGTTTTGTTCAAGTTATTATGAATAATTGTAGCCTGGGGGGAGTCGAACAAGCTACCCTATTTTTTTCTCTTGGGATAATCTATCTATTTAAAATATAAAATAAAGTTTCCAACTTTAATATTTTTCTGGCAAATTTCTGTTTTCACTATTATTTTCTTCTGTTTTGATTCTTTCCGTAAAATTAGCTTAGCAGTTAAAGTTCAATCCCATTCTGCAAAATCTTGAATTCCTGCAAAATCTTGAATTCTACTCCAAAATATAATTTCCAAAGTTTATTTGGAGACCATAGCCCATCATGCTTCAAATTAGCGTAATATTAGCAGATCTACAAATTTGATATAACTTCCATCTTCATACCCATACAATCTAGCAAAAATATACGCTTAAATCCAATGATGATCAACCTGCAACAAGGTGCTTTTGTGTTGGTGTAGAATGCAAAGAATGAAAAGCAATTGTAATGTTTTTGGATTCACAAATGAGATAGATTTTATAAAGTGGATTTTCCCTATTTATACTAAAAAATCTGTTAACTTCCTAATAAGATCTTGTAACCGTCTAATAACCGAACTGACGTCTTATCTACCAATTACCCTAACATCGACACAGTTTTTGACTTCTGCCAATGTGCCATAACTTGGACCTTTCTCACTAATGTGTACAAGGTCCTGCTCCGCCGATGGAGGCACGCCAGAGGAAGAGTCACGTCTCGACCAATGGAGAGGTTGAGCACGCCTTGATTGCGAGCTCGAGTTGTATAAATAGAAGGAAACGGCATTAGAAGGGTTGTGACTTATCGAATACTAAGAGCTTGTAATTCTGCTGCGCATTATAGTGAAAGTATTGAGGAAACACTCCTCCGTGGGCGTAGATCTCATTAACGATCGAACCACGTAAAAGCCTTGGTGTTCTTTATTGCTTTTCATAAATCTCGCACACTCACTTAACCAGTTATCATTGGCGGCGTCGTGGGAAGCAAGAAAGCTTTGTTTCTCTACAACTTAAATGGCAAGAACACGCACAACCGCCGCCCACGCCGGCAACAACTGCCGAGACGGGCTCAGCGGTCACCGTCACTGGAAGGAGATCGCGAGACGCCACTAGCCACACTCTGAGGCAACTCGGAAAATGTCTCCATACACCCTCAAGACCGCCTCCCCAGCGTAGGGGAAGATGCCGACCTCAGCGAGGACGAGCAAGCAACTCGTTCGTCCCACGAGGTCCTTGCCGAGCCGTGACCGAGTTCCTCAACGCCAATCTTGGCCATTCCAAAGCTTCCTCAACCAGGACCAAAGGAGCGGGCCCTCGGGGCCGGATCGAACACCACGGCCGCCCGAGGCCGCCCTCCGAAACAAATTAACGCCACCTTCGGCGTGATAGCCGAGAACGCAGATCACGCCCGACGCTGCGGGAGCCGCCACCGCGCCGAGCCGCCCGCCATTCGCGGAGCCGCCACCGCCGAGCCGCCATCACCGCCGCCTCGCCATTCGCAGAGCCGCCTCCACCTCGCCATACCCACCAGAGCCGAGCAAACAGAGGAAGAAAGGCGAGTCGAACTCCTGGAGGGGCGATAAGGCGTCGCTATCGATCCCTCACCCTCCGTGAAAGAGATGGCAACGATCTCCGGGTTCGACTGCACGGAGAATCATCTCACTTTCTCTGGGAGATTCTAGACACCGCCCACCCGGTGCACCGAGCACCCAATATAGCGGCCTACGATGGCTTTAGGGAGACCCTCCCACTTCCTTTCGCCTACACTACCAACATGGCGAATCGAGGAATGGAAGATTTTCATGTGCAAAATCTTCCCGAGGTCTTGATCTCCAATGCACGACGCCGGTTCACCTCACCCGCCGTAATAAAGATACACCGCCTGTGACCTTATGGATCGATTCAAATGGCGCTTCATCGAAGATGCCACCCCGATCCTTCCTCCGACTGGCCAATCCGCCAAGCGAGACGAGGCGATGTCGAACTTCGCCTCGAGGTTCATCAAAGAGTCGCTCAAAATTGACGACAACAACGACCTCTACATCACAACGCTGCTCAAAACGGGGATCCGCCCGGCAATGAACAAAGAAATTACTGGGAGAAACCAAAGACGGCAAGTAAGCTTTGGAACTGGTGGACAACTTCGTCGAGGAGACGAGTCGGATCGGAAGAAGCGGAAATCAGACGAGCGGTCCGAGAAAAAGCCGGATGATCAAGTCGAGTATGCCGATCGCCTTCGCGCAGCCGAGTAATCAAAGAGGCCATCGAGTTCAGGGCTCGACCTCGGCCCAACCACGGTGGCAGAGCGCCCCGCTCAAATCGAGGCGGAAATATTCGAGCTCCACCGAGCTCTTCCCAAAGCCCGCCCCATGAAGGAGGATCGAAGAGGTCCACCAGCAGTGCATTGTGACTATCACCGCGGTATGGTCATGATACCGAGGATTGCGTAAACTTGGGCTCGCAGATCGACGAGCTCGTTAAAGGTGGAGCCCTCAAGAAATACCTCGGCCGAGCGGGCGGAAACATGAAGCCTTGAAGGAATGGAGGCGGCGACAGCTGGGCCGACCTCAACGACGACCCAACCAAGACGAGCGAGGACGAAGGTCCCAACGCTATGGAGCATGTCTATGTTGTTCTCGGATCGCCCCTGACGACGAGGTCGCCCTCAAGAACGATGCCCGAGGCCGGCCCCTCAAGAGCCAAGAACAAGCGACTCGGGATGGTGAGAACATAACGTTCTCCGCGAGACCCCGTGCCCAAGATCATGCCGCACCAGACGCCATCACCATACAGCCGTGGTGGGCAACAAAACGTCCACCGGGGTCTATATCGACATCGGAGCTCCATCAAGATCATCTTCCGTGTGTCTGGATAAGCTTGAGGTCGGAGGTATTCAGTACTCCCGCGCCTCCCGCCATGAGCTTCACTCAAGAGGCGATCCGGCCGAGGGGTCATTACCTTCCGGTCACGGTAGACGAGCTCCAGGCCGGTCACCAAGCCATCCGATTCTTCCCGGTCCGAGCTCCCTCCGTGCAACATCATCACAGGGGAGATTGGGCATGACGCCAAGGCCGTCTGCTCCGGTCTACCACCTCACGGTCGAGATTCCCACCCCCTGGGAGTGCTTAGCATCGGGGGACCAAACGGCGGCGAAAGAATGCCTACGACTCTCAACCCAAGATGCGGTCTCCGCCTGAGCATAGCAATTACTGCACCCGGGACGACTGACCGAGGCCTCCGACTATACGACGACGATCCTCGAAGGTCATCCAGTCGGCACCTAGGGGCCACCGACATCCGCGGCATGTCATACAACTTCGAGAGAATATAGGACGTGTTTTCCTGGTCCCCGCCGATATGACCGAGTGTCGCCCGAGCTCATAACTCACCGCCAACATCGACCCTACCGCCAAGCCGGTCGCGCGTGAAAAAGGATATTCGCGCGAGCGCAGCCAGTCATAAGGGACGAGGTGACTCAACTTCAAGGCCAAGGTCTTGTTCGAGGTCAACACCGACCGGATGGCTAATCCACCGTGGTCCGAAAGCCGTGAGGAGGTTGGCGATGTGCGCCGATTATATCGACCTCAACAAGCAAGCCTAAAGATTGCTACCCTCCCCGACATCGACAAGAAGGTGGAGGCATTGGTGGGCCACGAGATGTTCACTTTCCGGATCTATACAGGGTACCACCAAATCTGATGAGCCCGGAGGACGATCAAGACCGTGATTCATCACCGACTTCGCGCTCACAGAAAAGATGCCTTTCGGCCTCAAGAATGCCGGGCTACTTACGGAGGATGGTGGATGCAACATTCAAAGACCACATCGGGAGATCGTTGAGGTCTACGCCGACGACATCGTAGTCAAAGTCGAAATGGAGAGTCGCAGATGACCTCGACACTATCCTCCAACTCCTCGTGTCGGCCAACCTCAAACTCAACCCCGTAAATGTACATTTATGGTGAAGACCGAAAGTTCTTGGGATGCTGGGTTTCTCATGAGGGCCTGAAGGCCAATCCCACCAAGGTGGCGGTGCTCGACATGCAGTGCAAGGACCATCCGTGAGATCCACAAACTCACGGGTGCCTAGCCGCCTCAACAGATTGCCTCGAGCCGCAGAAGCAACTCCCTTTCTTCAAGATCCCGAGGAGAGCTCGGGACTTTGCCCGGCAGAAGAACACCAGCCGCCTCCGGACAAGGAGTACCTTGCCGACCGCCACCCCGTCCGCCCAAGTGAATCTCTCTCTATATCCGCCGCCTCGGACGAGGCCATCGGTGCGATGCATCGTGCGAGATGAGGTGGGATGACAACTCCCATCTATTTTATCACCGAGCTCTCAAAGGACCTGAGACAAGGTACACCGCCTCGAAAAGTAGCTCGCCCTCGTGAACGCTATGCGACGCCTCCACCCTACTTCCAAGCTCACTCCGTCCTGTGCTAATCGACTTACCCTTGAGACAAGTCTTGTTAAGACTGAGTCATCCGGACGATAGCTGGGTGGGCACTGAGCTCGGCGAAAGCACGACATCTCGCATCACCTGTGCCGACCATAAAGGCAAGCTCGCCGACTCCCGGTTGAGGCCAAATTCCGAGGTAGGCTCGCCAATGAGGTAACTCCAGCCCCGCCTCACGGCGGAGGAAGCCGTCCCAGCACCACCGGATGGTTGGCGGAGATGACGTGGGCGAGCCTCAGGCAAACGCGCAGCGGGCGGGCATCCTCCTCCTCGGTCCAGATAAGCAAGAAGTCACCCACGCCCGGTTTACCTTCCCGACCACCAACAACGAGGTGGAGTACGAGACCACAATCTCCTGACTCCACCCGCCAGCGAGTCGAGGTGGACAAGATCCAAATCTTCGGCGATTCCCGTGTCGTGGTGAACGGTGTTAGCAACACGAGGCAGAGGAGGACCGAATGAAACAATACCTCGAAGGCAAGGAGATCTTGACCTCATTCGGTACTTCAAGATTCCATCGAATCCCCGAGGAAAATAGTAGGCGACATCCTCAAAGTTAGTGCGTCGTCAACAAGTCCACCAGGAGGAGGTTCATTCCGTAGCATCGCGGAGTCCCACGTCGGCATCATCACCGAGATAGAGCCGGGTCGATGTCTCCCCGAAGGCCTACCCGGAAGACGGCGACTACCTCAAGATCGGCTCGAAGCCAAAAGATGATGGCGAATCCCGTAAGTATCTCATGCACGAGGCGCCTCACTGAAGTCTTACCTTCAACCCTCCCGAGGTGCCTCGGGCCGTAAAGTTTCGACTACGTGCTCAACGAAATTCACCGAGGGTCTGTGGAAGCCACATCGGTCGTGAGCTCTCAAAGAAGACGCCGAGGTCGGGATATTATCGCCCACCTTCGTGCAAGATTCGCCAAGTCACAAGAAGTGCCCGGCGCGATTCACTCCACGGTCAAAAGCTACCTCGGATCGACGGAGCGACCGCGAGTCCATGGCCTTTCATGCGTTGGGATCGACATTGTTGGTCCGCTCGACCAAGCACCGTCGTCTTCGATACTTAGTCGTAGCCATAGACTACTTCACAAATGGGTTGACCGAGCCACTTTCGAGCCTCACGAGCGTATGGATTCGCACCGTGTGAAAAATATAGTCCGCCGCTCGCATACCGCACATCCCGGTCTCGGACAACGGACCCAATTCGTCGACAAAACTTCAAGGAGTGCGAAGAGTTCAGATCGATCAACGCTCACCGGTCGACACCCGCAAGCGAATGGTCGATCGAGGACGAACCGCACGATCGCATAAGGATTGAAGAGGTCGGACCGAGCTAAAGGCGATGGTGAAAATCTCCTCAAGTCCTCCGTCCCATAGACCACACCTCGACGTCGCACGGGAGACCCTTTTAGCCGGGTCTACGGTAATCGAGGCCATTCATACCGGTTGAGATCGGTGCCAAGCCCGCCACTCTTCACTTGACCGGTGCCGAACAGGAAGACCAGGCCAACCTCGACTCGAGAGAGCATGAGCTACGCCTTCATAAACGGGCCAAGCACAAGGCCTGTGTCGCACGGTGCTACAACAAAGGGTCAAAGCCTCCGCCCAAGTGGGCGACCTCGTCCTGAAAATAATGAAGCAGAGAGCCGAGCGCCTTAACAAGTCGGATCCGACATGGGAAGGCCCATACCGCTGCTCACGAGGACCTCGGCAAAGGGCTTACAAGTGGCTCACCTATCCGGTGCACTTATCCCCTAACTTGGCACATTATGCATTTAAGGAGGTATTTTACATAGCTTCGATTTAAGGTCTGCATCATGTTAGTCCCTTTAATTGTTTTGCCAAAGTACGATGTTGATTACATGTTCAATAAAACATCTGCTTTCTAATGAATATTTCACTTGTCTCATACATATGTGAACATCCGTTTGGATACACCACATTTAAACCTTCACAGGGACGCCTTCTAAGGATGAAAATCCCACCAAGTAGGGTACGCATACTGATTACCCATTAAGTTGGACTTCTATACAAAGCGTACAGATTACCCATTAAGTTGGACGCTACATGCAAAGCATACAGATTACCCATTAAGTTGATCGCCTACATGCACGCGACGTCCGCACCGATCTCGCCAATTTATACCCCTTTATTCGAAGATATGCACTCGAGACAAAGTCTAAATGCATTAACCACTAAAACCAAGTACCAAGTCATATACAAGTCAACCAAAGCTTCCAAGCTCGCTTATACCCCTTTATTTGGGAAAATATACACTCAGATACGATATAAATACATTTACGACCAAACGAAGTCCTAAGCTATGTTTGTACCTCTCAAGGGAAAATATACACTTCAAACGAGTCTAAATACATTTATATCTACATACAAAGTCCTACACTATACATAGCCTCATTCGATTCCGGCTCACCCGCCAGACCCACCAAGTCGCACCAATTTTCTACAAAATCTCCAGTCGCCGGTGTATGCCCGAACGAACTCGGTGCCTTCAACCCGGTCGATAAGGCCGAATCACCCTGCCCGCCTCCCAAGCGCTCGGACGGCCCTGAGGCAGCCTTGATGTACATCGACTCCAGTGGTCACCTTCACCCACAGGACACTTGAGTGGCGCAGCGCCAAGACGGGCATTCCAGTGGAGTGGGGATACACCCGAGGTCACACCCGACCCCGGACCGACACCGGCCGGGGTACGACTCGCCCTACCCGCCGCTTCTTCCCCGACACGAGGTCCTCGGTCATCCGCCTCCCGTGAGGATTGCCCTCTCGAATGATCCGCCCCACCGACCCATCAACCGAGCACTTCGCATGATCGAGTAGCCGCCTCCTCTCGCGGGTTCTTTTATGATCGGTCACCGAGCCTCGCCGGGCTCATTGCCGGGCCACGGCACGCGTCGCTTATGGACGATATCATACATCTCCATATACTTCACGACGAGTTGACATGTGCTTTCAACTTCGCCGCTGGGCCCTCCTCATCCCTCAAGACCATACCTCCGCTCGCCAAGCTCGAACTCGGTCGCCGCCTCTGATATGGTAGTCCCACCACCGGTGGATCGCCTCTCAGACCGTGATGCTCCTCCGACACCCGAGCTAGCCTCTCCGCAGAAGTTCAAGTCGCCTCACACCGCATCAAACGCCTGATGGCGCCGGCAGATAAGTCCGCCCGACTGGCCCCTCTGCGTGACCTCAACTTGTGGCCTCGCTCTCGGCTGTGGAGGCGGGCCACTCCGATCGGCCTCGCCCAACTTCCTCCTCGGTCGGCAGACGGCCGAGCCGACTTCCATAATGGCTAAACTCAGCCACCTCAGACCGCCTCTCCAAAGCACCTCTTCGTCCTTCAGCCCAAGGCGCCTCGGACCTCTTTTAACTTGGTCAACAATTCATGATCAAGTCCGAGCTATTCAAAGTGGAGTATCAGAATAAACAAGACAACACAAATCTTAAAATGTTGCGCTTATTACTCAAAAAAGGGAAAATTATTATATGACCTGTGGTCCTATCGACCCCGCATTTGTTATTACATCAGTCCACCTCGACTCAGTTTCCATGGCCGGTCTCGCCGACCTCGATGCTCCCCTGCCGGCCACCTCCAGCCGGGAGCTCCAACCCCGCCTCCTCCCGCCTCCGCCTCCCGTGTTGGATTTGTATAATGAAAGTAGTTTGGTTGAGCTTGTATACAATGTTTCTATTACCACTATTACAATCTCCTATCCGATTTGAATACTTGATTGCATATATCTCGTGTCCCCTTATCTCATATATAAGTTAGATCATACAGTGTAGAAGATCACGTAAGTCCGTATGATTGGTCGTTTAATGAGATATAAAAGTTTCACACCGAGACAACTTTAGGACGAGTTGTCGGTTTAGCCGCAGATAGATAAGAAGTGACTCGACTTAGTCAGCTTGTCTATGCCGGTATCGCCTCGACGATTGAAGGATCACAGGAGATATGTTCTTCTATCTCGACCGTCGTGAAGAACCAAGATCTCGGTGACTTACGATGATCTAAACCTCGATAAGGTATTAGGTGAGTATGAGTTGTCGACCATCACTTTGACTTGTTATGGGTGAGGGTTATATGTTCTAACCCAAGATTCTCCGCATCTCGGGTGGTGGCGGTTTGTATGTCACGCTAGTTATCTCAGATTGAGTCACCGTGATCCGCTTAGATGATGACGCCCCTTAAGGAGCTCAAAGGTTTATTGTACTAAACCCCGCAGTTGAGTTAGCTCAAGTACAATAATAAGGTCGAGTGGTACTACTTAAGGAAATGAAGTTATTAATTGTTTTAAGCAATGATTGCTATAAATGATTAATGGACGCTCGATATCTTAAATACGGGATTCAGAATGTCATGCAAGCCCGACTCAACTTCGGTTATAAAGGGTAAGTCAACATTCTTTCTAGTGGCATGATCAAATGTTTATAAATTAATTTATGTTCGGGTCAACATAAGATAATTAATTTATTTGAGGCCCATCTTTATTCCTTGCATTTGATCCCCGGCCGGCCCATCCAGCCCGTAGCTCAGGAAAATCGCGCCCTTATGCTCCCAAAGGCAAGATTTTATTCTCTTTATCCCACAAGGATATAATTATATTTATGGTATATGCATAGATCCTTTCCTTATGGGATTAAGGTAGTGCATTATAAATATAAGGTAAGAGATAGAATCAAGGTTAATCCTCACATTTTAACCTAGAATTTTCGGCCCCCTCATAGTTAAGTTGAGAGAGTTTCGAAAATTGTGAAGTGAGAGCAAAGGGTGATTTTTCCGAAGCATTCTCCATAGATCGTCCTCACCGACGCCGAGATCGGGCAACCGGATACACCCGTAAGGTCAAAGCACGAGTCCGATCCATTCGATCCATTCATCTCGCTCCATCGAATTCGATGCATCCAAAGGTAAACACGTGAAAACCCCACGTGTCGCGATTAATTATATAGACGCATGCTAGGTTTATAATCAATGTATGGTGAATTAAATATCCAAGATAGATCCTCGATGCGAGGGCTTAACATATGTTTTCCTTACACTGGTATCGAGCCCGGATCGAATCTCGGCTCGCTGGATTAATTCACGCTGATTATTACGCGCTTATTAATTATGGATCTCTGCTCATCGTGGCTCGCTTATTATTTTATCGGATTTTGTTGTTTCACCACGAAAATCCGTGGTTAGATTAGATTTTATTCAGAATCTTATCTGTAAAAGAAGAACGAAGACGAAAGAACCAAGAACTAAACGACGGAAAACAGTCTCTCGGCCCCCGGACGGTTTCTCACGAGCGAGCCTCACGGTCGCGGGGCGATCGCGGGGCGCTGGCGACGGGCGGCGTCACAAGACGAGATCCTCGGCGCCACGCGAGCGAGCGAGTGGTCGCGAGATTCGCCGCGGCAAGCGAAGCGAGCGAAGCTAGCGGGCGACGGGCGCTGTCGCGCCGCGAAACCCGGCGCTTCATGAAAGCGCACTCATGGTCGTGAGTTTCGCCGCCGGGCGGCGACATCTCTCGGCAGATGTTCGGCGCGGGCATGGCCACAAGACGCAGCTCGACGGGTCGCGGTCGCATTAGCGATCATGAGGTAGCCCATGGGGGACACGCGAAAGCGGCGCCAGGCGGGCACACGCCGGCTTTCGCCTCAGCGCTGCCCAAAGACAGACAATGACCGCCCGCACTCTTTTCCAGCCCAACCCAGATTTTCCGTCCGTGCCTGCACGCGTGGCCCATTTGTTGAATCCGTCCGTGCCTGCACGCGAGGTCTGCTATCAAGTTTAATTGCACTTTGTAAATCTATGTAATAGATTAGATTTAAATGTGCAGTGTTTCACGATTGGGCCGCGATGAACGCTTTATTTTATTTTATCGCTCATATGCATGTCGTGGATGTTTAAATTATGCAAAGAGCATGCTATGTATGTTTATATTACGCTGACAAACCTTTAAGTGTTTTACGTAATTGACGCGCATAGTAAGCATGCTAGGTTTATCGCGCTTATCAAGCATATTTTAGAATTCAAGAGCATGTTTTACATGTCGAGTTCTATAGAAAAGCATGCTAGATTACGTGATCCGCATGGACAAACCTTTGAATAAAAAGACTAAGCAAGCAACTCGACAAATTAATTTTTCAAAATTAAATGTCAAGACTCCACTTTTGATCTCTAAACAAAGTGAGACGATCATGAGTAAACGCCCACCCGCGTGCTTGCTTTGCACTGCTTCATAAGTTTGTTAGATGAGATTTCTAAATAAAACTTTAAATCTATCGGTAGTGGGAGTTTCATGTAAACGCCCACACGCGGCTTGCATGTGCGATTTTCATAAGTTCTCTAGAGATAGATATAAAAGAGATAACAAAAGAATTTGAATTGGAGCGGTATGGTCCGAATGAGTATGCCAATTCTAAGAATTCATTTTATGTCGTTAAAATTGTGGTCAATGCTTAGACATCACCTCAAGTACAACTTCCCGCAAGTCCCTTCGCGATAGTGATGTGGTCTAGTAAGGTCCAATCATTAATTTCATTTGTCATAAGGATAAGTTGACATGGATTGAAATTAAACGACTAAAAGATATATTTTAGTCCGGTCGAGGAGTTCATGTAAACGCCCACACGCTGGCTTGCGCATGGGATTCCTCGGCGATTAGAGGTTTCAATTAATATTGTTTTATCAAAAGGTTACAATATTATTGTTACGAATTATATGCGATCGTATGCTTATGTGTTTACATTATCGCTTTATATATGTCTTACGCCGATTATCAATATGCTCGCACAAACCGCTATCCGGTCCAAATTTTATCGAGTGGAAACGAAACATGGAATATGTTCTTATCGTTTGAAGAACACATGTTTGTTCTCACTACTCCAAACCCGATGCCTTATCGACGATCGACTAACGAGCAATGAGAGTCAAGCGCACTTTGGAATAAGTCAAACAATATGGCTAAATGCTATATGATGACTACTATGTCCAAAGGCTTGTACCGCAAAGATCGGTCGATGGTAGACGCGACCGATATTTGGTCAAGTCTCGAGAGTAAGTTTGGGCAATGGATCGGACATCCGCCTCCACACAATGAGAGAAATCTTGGCGTGTAAGATGGAAGAAGGAAGTTCGGTCCATGAACATGTCTCCCACACGACTCATCTCATGGATAGTCTTGATCGGTTGGGAGGAGGTATTGACGCGAAGCCAAGGTCGATATCATCCTCAATACACCGCCCAAGTCTTTGAGAACTCACAGAATGCGATCATGAGCAAGACCGAGTTTACACTTAGTCAGCTGCTTAATGATCTCGTGTCGCGGAAGGAGTTATGGGAAAAGGAGCACATGCTCTTGCTAGCACATCTAAGGGCCCAAAATTTTCGCCGCAAAATGGAAATAGAAAAGGGGTACCAAAGGTGGAAGAGACAAGGCAAATAGTGGAGTAATGGGAACAAGAACATGGTTGCCACCGAGGCTTGAAGAAGCCAAAGGAGAAGGGAAGTTCTTCAGTGCGGTAAGATCGGGCATTGGAAGGCCAAGTGCCCTATGCTCAAGGCTCAAGGTACGCCGCTTGCTTTAGTAACGGAAACATGTTTAGCGACTTGTTCTACCCATTCTCGGGTAGTAGATACGGGCTAATCGATCATGTTTGTTACACCTTGCGGGGTTCCCGCGACAAGGGAGTCGCTTGATGGCGAGATAACGATCTCCATGGGCAACGCGGTGAAAGTCGAGGCCGTTGCAGCTTGGAGATGTTACTTTATGTTTTGAAAAAGCAGCTTTAGTTTTGAAAGACGTTTTATATGTGCCGGATTTTCATGAACCTTGTTTCTGCTTTCAAATTATTTACTCACGGATATTCGTTATTTTTGATAGTGGTGTTTCTATCATAAGAAATGACGGTTATCCGTGTTGTACGTTATATAATTCGCTTTATACTATTTCGCCAAACATAATACCTATAACTATGTTGCATCTTCATCAAACCCTAAAAAGAGAAAGTTTTCTTCGCAAGATGACTCTACTTTTCTCTGGCATCTTAGATTAGGTCACATCAATCTAAATAGGATCCAAAGACTGGCTAAGAATGGAGCGTTGGGTAATCTCATGGTTACTCCGTTCCCAGTCTGCGAATCCTGTATAGAAGGTAAGATGTCGACCAGACCCTTCAAAGCGAAGGGTTATAGAGCCAAAGAAATGTTGGAGTTAGTCCATTCGACTGTGGGACCGATGTCCACACAAGCTCGTGGAGGTACGAATATTTTGTCACTTTCATCGACGACACTCGAGGTACGGATACGTATACCGCTTCACCGAAGTCCGAATGCTTGAGAAATTCAAAGAGTTTAAGGCGGAAGTGGAGACGAAGCTAGGTAAAGTATCAAGTCATCAAGGCTCGATCGCGGTGGCGAATACCTTAGTAACGAGTTTATGGACTATTTAGTGAAGTGTGGGATTACCTCCCAACAAGACTTCACCGGCACACCACAAAGAAAATGGTGTGTCGAGCCAAGAAATATGACTCTTTTAGAAATGGTTAGATCAATGATGAGCTATGCAACATTGCCTATTTCGTTCGGGGTATGCCTTAGAGACGGCGGCATACTTGCTAAATCTAGTACCGCCCAAGTCACCGAAAAGACCCTTTCGAGTTGTGGTTTGGGCGCAGTTTCAGTTTAAGCCACATAAAGATATAAGGCGATCCAAACATGTGCCGAACAAGAAGGTCGACAAGTTGGAGGCTAGATCCGACGCAAGGATGTTTATTGGCTATCCTAGAGGAACGAAGGTGGTTTATTCTATAGTCCCAAGGATCGGAAGGTCATTATTAGCACTATTGCTCGATTCTTAGAAGAGACTACATGAAAATCATAAATCCAAAGTTGAAATCATTCTTCAAGAATTAGAAGATGATCGATTCCACCAATCGAATAGGCCAAAGGTACGAGATGTCGAGTCTAGTGGGAGGATCGACACCGATACTTCAAGAAATTGAAGTGGGTCGAGTTCCACCGAGATACCGACCGCATAAGTGGTACCTACACAAAGAAGTTGTGCAAGTTAGAGAACCACAAGTTTCTGCACCCACCGCCGCTATCAGGCTCAGAGAACCTCGTCAGAGTGGGAGGGTTGTTCGTCAACCCGAGCGATTTATGTTCGTGGGTGAATCTTCGGATTTAGTCCCGTGAGACGAACATGCAATAATCGACCAATGGACATACAAGGAGCTGATACAAGATATTGATGCAAGATCATGGCACACCGCTATGGACTTAGAAATGAGTCCATAACGGCTATGGATGTATATGAAAGACACTCTACCGGATGGCAAGGAAGCCATAGGTAGTAAGTGGATATACAAGAGGAAGAGAGATTCCGATGGAGAGGTTTCGCCAAAGCCGTGCTTGTTTCGAAAGGGTACACTCGCATTGAGGGCATCGATTTCGACGAGACCTTTTCACCGTAGCAATGCTCAAGTCCATCGAATTCTTCTAGCCATAGCAGCCCACTCAACCTAGAGGTTTGGCAATGGATGTTAAACCGCTTTTCTAAACGGTTACCTCGAGGAAGGTAGAGACATCTATATGCAAAGAACTCAAGGTTATGTGGTAAAGGGTGAAGAGCATCTAGTATGGAAGCTTAAGAAGTCCATTTATGGACTTAAGCAAGCCTCCCGATCATGGAACTTACGCTGACGAGGTAGTAAAGTCCTATGGATTTACCCAGCTGCCTAGCGAGAGTTGTGTGTATCGGTTAGATGTCAACGGTGATGTGGTTTTTCTCGCACTTTATGTAGACGACATCCTTCTAGTTGGCAACAACGTGAAGTCGTTATCGACGAAAGAGTCGGTTATCCGATCGCTTTCAAATGAAAGACTTAGGAGATGCAGCGCACATTCTGGGATCAAGGTTTACCGAGATCGCAAGAAGAAAATGTTGAGCTTATCTCAGCGCCTTACATCGATACCGTGATTACTCGCTTATTATGCACCGCCAAGAAAGGATTGCTACCTTTCGCACATGGCGCCCTTTATTCAAGACGCAATCACCTATGACCGCAAAGGAGATAGAGGAATGAGACAAGTTCCTTACGCCCGACGTTGGAAGTCTCATGTACGCAATGCTATGCACGAGGTTCCGATATCTCGCATGCGGTGACATAGTAGCTAGATATCGCCCAACCTCGACAAGCTCATTGACCGCAAGAAGCATATACTCAAGCACCGAAAGGACTCGAGATTATAGGCTAGTTTACCATGCGTATAGTCTAACGCCTTCGGGTTATATGACTTCGGATTTCCAAGTCGACCGTGATGAGAAAAAGTCAACCTCGGCTATGTGTTTACCTTGGGAGGTGGAGCCGATCCCCAAGCGGAGTGCAAAGCAATGATGCATTGCGGACTCCACCATGGAAGTTTAATATGTAGCCGCCGGAGGTTTCTAAGGAGGTCAGATGGTTCAAGAACTACCTCACGGATCTAGATGTGGTACCGGTTTGCCCAAGAGTATCATAGTTTATCGTGATAACTCAGTGCAAGTGGTTGTAGGAAAACGATGTTAACCCTCGCCCGAGGATCCATCTTGGGTGTTTAATTCACCATACATTGATTATAAACCTAGCATGCGCCTATATAATTAAATCGCAACACGCTGGGGTTTTCACGTGTTTACCTTCGATCCGCCGAGGTGGATCGAACGGGATGAACGGATCGAACGGATCGAGACTCGTGCTTTGACCTTCCGGATCGATCCCGATTGCCCAATCTCCAACGCCGAGTGAGGACGATCTATGGAGAATGCTTCGGAAAATCACCCAATGCTCTCTCACAAAACTCACGAAAAATCTCTCTCAAAACTTTATGAGATGGCCGAAATTTTGTGTGTGTTAATGAGCATTAACCTAGACTTTATCTCATACCTTATATTTATAATGCACTACCTTAATCCTATATGGAATATTACCATAATCCTATATGGAATATTACCATAATCTTAGGATTATTTCCATACTCTTAGATTATTTCCATACTCGTGATTATTTCCATAATCTTATATGGAAAGGATCTATGCATATACCATAAATATAATTATATCCTTGTGGGATAAAGAGAATAAAATCTTCCTTTGAGAGCACATAGGGGCCGATTTTCTTGTAGCTACGGGCCTGGACGGGCCACCAGTGGATCAAATGCAAGGAATAAAGATGGGCCTCAAATAAATTAATTATCTTATGTTCACTTTGTAACATAAATTAATTTATAAACATTCGATCATGCCACTAGAGAAAGAATGTCGACTTACCCTTTATTACCGGTTGAGTCGGCTTGCACTTAGACATTACGAATCCTCAGATTTAAGATATCGAATGTCCATTAATCATTTATAGCAATCGATCGCTTAAAACGACAATAACTTCATTTCCTTAAGTAGTACCACTCAACCTTATTATTGTACTTGAGCTAACTCAACCTCGCAGGGTTTAGTACAATAAACCTTTGAGCTCCTTAAGGGACGCCATCATCCTAAACGGATACGGTGACTGACATGATAACTAGCGTGACATACAAGATCGCCACCACCCAAGATGCGGAGAATTGGTTAGAACATATAACCTCACCCATAACAAGTCAAAGTGATGGTCAAGAACTCATATTCACCTAATACCTTATCGAGGTTTAGATCATCGTGAAGTCACCGAGATCTCGTTCTTCACGACGGTCGAAAGAAGAACTCATCTCATCGTGATCCTTCAATACGCCGAGACGCATCAAAGATAGACAAGCAACTAAGTCAAGTCACTTCTTATCTATACTGCAGCCCAAACCGACAACTCGCCCTTAAGTCGCCCTCACCGTGAAACTTTTATATCTCATTAAGCTCGACCAATCATACAGCACTCGTGATCTTCTACACACCGTATGATCTAACTTATATATGAGATAAGGGACACGATATAAGCAATCAAGTATTCAAATCGATAGAGATTGTAATAGTGGTAATAGAAACATTGATACAAGCTCAACCAAACCGCTTTCAAAGATACAAATCCAACAATCTCCCACTTAAACTAAAGCAAACTTTTAGTATACAATGTGTCTTTCTACTAGCTATTACAAACAATCATCACACTTTGCTTCTCCCACTTATACAAAAGTTTTTTCTAAGTGGGTGCCATCAAGCGCAATCCAAGTCCTCTAACGTGTTCATCAGAACTTTTGCGGCAGTGCTTCGTGAATGGATCCGCTAGATTTTCCGTCAGATCAATCTTTTCAATCAGCACGCCACCGCCCTAACGATTTCTCGTATGACATGGTACTTTCTCTCTATGTGTTATGTCGCCAGGGGTCCGTGGTTCCTCGAGTTTGCCACATCGCACCGAGTTATCACAAGAAACTATGATACTTGGGCAAACCAGTACCACACCTAGATCCACGAGGTAGTTCTCAACCATACAGCCTCCTTAGAAGCCTCCGGCCGCTACATATTCGGCTTCCATGGTAGAGT
This sequence comes from Salvia rosmarinus, assembly GCA_036937905.1. Lineage (NCBI taxonomy): Eukaryota > Viridiplantae > Streptophyta > Magnoliopsida > Lamiales > Lamiaceae > Salvia > Salvia rosmarinus. Next base: position 68,084,565 of record CM072817.1, read on the forward strand.
CCGCAATGCATCGCCGCTTGCACTCCGCCAGATACGGCTCCACCTCCCAAGGTAAACACATAGCCCGAGGTCGACTTTTTCTCATCACGGTCACTTGAAACCGAGTCAGATAACCCAAAGGCATTAGACTATCTCGCATGGTAAACCAGCCTATAATCTCGAGTCCTTTTCGTGTACTTGAGTATATGCTTTCATCGCAATTCAATGAGCTTGTCCAGGTTAGATCGATATTCAGCTACTATGCCTACCGTGATAGCGATATCGGGTCTCGTGCATAAGATTGCGACATGAGACTTCCTACGGCGGAAGCGTAATGAACTTGTCTCATTTCTCTATCTCCTTTGTAAATATAGGTGATCGCTTTTAGATAAAGGAACGCCATGTCTCGAAAGGTAGCAATCCTTTCTCGGCGGTCCGCATACTAAAACGAGTAATTACAAGATCAATGTAAGACGCCCGAGATAAGCTCAACATTTTCTTCTTGCGATCTCTGTAAACCTTGATCCCAAGAATGTACGCCGATCTCCTAAGTCTTTCATTTGAAACCGATCGATAGCCAACTCTTTACGCCTCGATAATGCCTTCACGTTGTTGCCAACTAGAAGGATGTCATCTACATAAAGTGCAAGAAATACCACGTCACCGCTGACATCTAACCGATACACACAACTCTCGCTAGCAACCGGGTAAATCCATAGGACTTCACCACCTCGCCAAAGCGTAAGTTCCATGATCGGAGGTTCGCTAAGTCCATAAATGGACTTAAGCTCCATACTAGATGCTCTTCACCCTTTACCACATAACCTTCGTGTTGTCGCATATAGATGTCTCTACCTTCCTCAAGGTAACCGCTTAGAAAAGCGGTTTTAACATCCATTTGCCAAACCTCTAGTTCAAGTGGTGCTATGGCCGTAAGAATTCTCGATGGACTTGAGCATTGCTACAGCGAAAAGGTCTCATCGAAATCGATGCCTCTATCCGAGTGTACCTTTCGCCACAGCCCGGCTTTGAAAGTCGAAACCTCCATCGAATCTCTTCCTCTCAGATATCCACTTACTACCTACGGCTTCCTCGCCATCCGGTAGAGGTGTCTTTCATATACATCCATAGTCACATGGACTCCATTTCTAAGTCCATAGCGCGTGCCATGATCTTGCATCAATATCTTGATCGCCTCCTTGTATGTCCATGGGTCCATGTTCGTCTCCGGGACCAAACCAAGATTCACCCACGAACATAAATCGCCGGTCGACGAACAACCCTCCCACTACGACGAGGTTCTACAGCACAATGGCAACGGTGGGCGCAGATACTTGTGGTTCTCTAACTGCACAACTTGTCGTGGTAGGTACCACTTGTACGGTCGGTATCTCCAAAGGGAACTCGACCCACTTCAATTTGTTGAAGTATCCGTGTCGATCCTCCCACTGACTCGACATCTCGCACTTCGCCTAATCGGTGGTGGAATACGATCATCTTCTAATTCTCAAGAATGATTTCAACTTTGACTTATGATTTTCATGTAGTCCTCTTCTAAGAATCGAGCATTAGTGCTAATAATGACCTTCCGATCCTTAGACTATAGAATAAACCACCTTCGCTCCTCTAGGATAGCCAATAAATTTTTGCGCCGGATCTAGCCTCCAACTTGTCGCCTTTCTTGTTCAAGACATGTGCCGGATCGCCCATATCCTTATGTGGTTTAAACCGGCTTGCGCCCAAACCACAACTCGAAGGGGTCTTTCGACCGACTGACGGTACTAGATTTAGCAAGTATGCCGCCTCTAAGGCATATCCCCGTAACGAAATAGGCAATGTAGCATAACTCATCATAGATCTAACCATTTCCAAAAGAGTCCTATTTCTTCGCCCGACACACCATTTTGTTGTGGTGTGCCTTGAAGTGCGCTGGGATGTAATCCCACACTTCACTAGATAGTCCATAAACTCGTTATCGAGGTATTCGCCACCGCGATCGATCAAAGGACTTGATACTCTTACCTAGCTTCGCCTCCACTTCGCTTTAAACTCTTTGAATTTCTCAAAGCATTCGCACTTCGCGTGAAGGTATATGTATCCGCACTCTCGAGTAATCGCCAATGAAAGTGACAAAATACTGCATTCTCCACGAGCTTGTGTGGACATCGTCCACACAGTCGAATGGACTAACCCAACATTTCTTTGGCTCTATAACCCTTCGCCATGGTCCGGTCGACATCTTACCTTCTATACAGATTCGCAGACCGGGAACGGAGTAACCGTGAGATCACCCAACGCCCATTCTTAGCCGCCTGGATCCTATTTAGATTGATGTGACCTAATCTAAGATGCCGAGAAAAGTAGAGTCATCTGCTAAGAAAACTTTCTTTTTAGGTTTGAATAAGATGCAACATAGTTATAGGTATTATGTTTTGCGTAAATAGTATAAAGCTTAATTATATAAAGTGCCAACACGTATAACTTCGCCATTTCTTATGATAGAAACACCACTATCAAAAATAATAGAATATCCATGAGTAAATAATTTCAAACAAACAAGGTTCCACCGAAAATCCGCACATATAAACGCCTTTCAAAACTAAAACTGTTGTCCCAAAACATAAAGAAACATCTCCAACTCGCACGCCTTCGACTTTCGCAAGGCTGCCCATGGAGATCGTTATCTCGCCATCAAACAGCCTCCTTGTCCGCAGAACCCTCGCAAGGTGTAACAAACATGATCACTATACCAGATCTACTACCCAAGAATGGGTAGAACAAGTCGCTAAACATGTTTCACATTAAAGCAAACGGCGCACTGAGCCTCGAGCATAGGGCACTTGCCTTCCAATGCCCGCCTTACCGCACTCAAGCACTTGCTCTTCTCCTTCGCTTCTTCAAGCCTCCGTGGCAACCATGTTCTCGCTCCCATTACTCCCACTATTTCCTCGCTTTACCACCTTTGGTACCCCTTTTCTATTTCCATTTTGCGATGAAAATTTTGGGCCCTTAGATGTGCTAGCAAGAGCATGTGCTCATTTTCCCATAACTCCTTCCGCCGCAACGAGATCATTAAGCAACCGACTAAGTGTAAACTCGGTCTTGCTCATGATCGCATTCACGAAAGTTCTCAAAAGACTTGGGCAAAGGTATTGAGGATGATATCGACCTGGCTTCGTCAATACCTCCTCCCAACCGATCAAGACTATCCATGAGATGAGTCATGGGGAGACATGTTCATGGACCAACTTCCTTCTTCCATCTTACACGCTAAGATTTCTCTCATTGTGTGGAAGTCGATCGTCCGATCCGATCGCCCAAACTTACCTCGAGACTTGACCAAATATCGCCGCTCACCATCGATCGATGTCAGCACCGCAAGCCTTTGACATCGTAGTCATCATATAGATTTAGCCATATTGTTCGACTTATTCCAAAGTCCGCCGACTCTCCGCTTCATTAGTCGACGCGCCGAAGGGCATCGGGTTTAGAGTAGTGAGAACAAACATGTGTTCTTCAATGATAAGAACATATTCCATGTTTCGCTTCCACTGATGAAATTTGGACCGATAACGGATTTTGTGCGAGCATATTGATAATCGGCGAAGAGACATATCTCAAACGATAATGTAAACACATAAGCATACGATCGCAAATAATTCGTGAATAATAATATTGTAACCTTTGATAAAACAATATTAATTGAAACCTCCAATCGCCCAAGGAATTCCACATGCAAGCCACGCGCAGTGACGCCACACACGAACCCCCACTGCACTAAAATATACCTTTAGTCGCTTAATTTCAATCCATGTCAACTTATCCTTATGACAAATGAAATTAATGATTGGACCTTACTAGACCACATCACTATCGCAAGAAGGACTTCATGAAGTTGTACTTGAGGTGATGTCTAAGCATCGACCACAATTTTAATAAAGAAAATGAATTCTAGAATTGGTATACTCACCGACCATACCGCCCAATTCAAATTCTTTTGTTATCTCATTTTATATCTATCTCTAGAGAACTTATGAAAATCGCACATGCAAGCCACGCGTGGATCGCCATACATGAAACTCCCACTTCTCAATAGATTTAAAATGTTTTATTTAGAAATCTCATCTAACAAACTTATGATAAACAAGGCAAGCAAGCCACGCTGTGGGACGCCACTCACAAAGGCCTCACTTTGTTTAGAGATCAAAAGTGGAGGTCTTGACATTTTAATTTGAAAAATTAATTTGTCGGGTTGCTTGCTTAGTCTTTTATTCAAAAGGTTTGTCCATGCATCACGTAATCCTAGCATGCTTTTCTATAGAACTCAACATGTAAAACATGCTCGCAGTAATTCTAAAATATGCTTGATAAACGCGATAAACCTAGCATGCTTACTATGCGCATCCAATTACGTAAAACACTTAAAGGTTTGTCAACGTAATATAAACATACATAGCATGCTACCGCATAATTTAAACATCCACGACATGCATATGAACGATAAAAATAAAATAAACGCTCATCGCGCCCAATCGTGAAACCCGCACATTTAAATCTAATCTATTACATAGATTTACAAAGTACGTAATTAAACTTCAAAACGGGCCTCGCGTGCACCCGCACGGACCGGATTCAACACCGGGGCCTCGCGCACGGGCACGGGCCGGAAAATCTGAAAACGGGTCCGCCGGTCGGTCGGCCAAAATGTCTTGGGGTCGCTGCTAGGCAAAGCCCGCCCACCCTGCCCGCCGCCCGCCCACGCTGCTCGCGGGCTGCCGCGGTCGCCAAGGCGATCACGACCGCCGAGCACGCTGCGGCGTTTTCCCGAGCGCCGAACGCCTCGCCGAGACGCCGCCGCCACGTCGGCCGAAACTCGCGATCATGAAGTCCGCCGCCGCGCCGGTAGCTCGCGCGCGAACGCCGCCTGCCGCCGCTAGCTCGCCGCCGCTTGCGGCGGCAGATCTCGCGATCGCCGATCTCGATCGCCGCGGGCGCCAGGATCTCGTGCGCGAACGCACGCCTGCCGCCCGCGCCGCGATCGCCTCGCGATCGCGAGGCTCGCCGCGAGATACCGCCCGTGGACCGCCGAGACCTGCTTTTTCCGCTGCTTCGCTTCTTCGCTCTTTCGCTCGTTTTTCTTTACGATAAGATTTACATAATAAAATCTAATCTAACCACGGATTTTCTCGTGGTGTAAAAACAAAAACCCAACAAAACAATAAACGAGCCACGATGAACGACAAATCCACAATTATTAAAACGCACGTAATAATCAAACGTGAATTAATCCAACAGAGCCAAGATTCTGATCCCAGGCTCTGATACCAATTGTAGGGAAAACGTATGTTAACCCTCGCCCCGAGGATCCATCTTGGGTGTTTAATTCACCATACATTGATTATAAACCCAGCATGCCTATATAATTAAATCGCAACACGCTGGGGTTTTCACGTGTTTACCTCGATCCGCCGAGGTGGATCGAACGGATGAATGGATCGAACGGATCGAGACTCGTGCTGACCTTCGGATCTGATCCCGATTGCCCAATCTCCAACGTCGAGTGAGGACGATCTATGGAGAATGCTTCGGAAAATCACCCAATGCTCTCTCACAAAACTCACGAAAAATCTCTCTCAAAACTTATGAGATGGCCGAAATTTTGTGTGTGTTAATGAGCATTAACCTAGACTTTATCTCATACCTTATATTTATAATGCACTACCTTAATCCTATATGGAATATTACCATAATCCTATATGGAATATTACCATAATCTTAGATTATTTCCATACTCTTAGATTATTTCCATACTCGTGATTATTTCCATAATCTTATATGGAAAGGATCTATGCATATACCATAAATATAATTATATCCTTGTGGATAAAGAGAATAAAATCTTCCTTTGAGAGCACATAGGCCGATTTTCAGAAGCACGGGCCGATGGGCCAGCCAGGATCAAATGCAAGGAATAAAGACGGGCCTCAAATAAATTAATTATCTTATGTTCACCCAGAACATAAATTAATTTATAAACATTCGATCATGCCACTAGAGAAAGAATGTCGACTTACCCTTTATTACCGGGTTGAGCCTGCTTGCACTTAGACATTACGAATCCTCGTATTTAAGATATCGAACGTCCATTAATCATTTATAGCAATGATCGCTAAAACGATTAATAACTTCATTTCTTAAGTAGTACCACTCAACCTTATTATTGTACTTGAGCTAACTCAACCCGCAGGTTTAGTACAATAAACCTTTGAGCTCCTTAAGGGACGCCATCATCCTAAACGGATACGGTGACTGACATGATAACTAGCGTGACATACAAGCATCGCCACCACCCAAGACGCGGAGAATTGGTTAGAACATATAACCTCACCCATAACAAGTCAAAGTGATGGTCAAGAACTCATATTCACCTAATACCTTATCGAGGTTTAGATCATCGTAAGTCACCGAGATCTTGGTTCTTCACGACGGTCGAAGAAGAACTCATCTCACCGTGATCCTTCAATACGCCGAGACGCACCAAAGATAGACAAGCAACCAAGTCAAGTCACTTATCTATATCGCAGCCCAAACCGACAACTCGCCCTAAGTCGCCTCACCGTGAAACTTTTATATCTCATTAAGCTCGACCAATCATACGGACTTCGTGATCTTCTACACATCGTATGATCTAACTTATATATGAGATAAGGGACACGATATAAGCAATCAAGTATTCAAATCGATAGGAGATTGTAATAGTGGTAACAGAAACATCAGATATACAAGCTCAACCAAACCGCTTTCAAGATACAAATCCAACAAAGGTAAACTCGAAGGAACCACGGACCCACAAGACGACCAAACACATAGAGAGAAAGTACCATGTCATACGAGAAATCGTTAGACGAGGTGACGCGGTTGATAGAAAAGATTGATACGACGGAAAATCTAGCTGATCCATTCACGAAGAGCTCGCCGCAAAAAGTCTACGATGGACACGTTAGAGGACTCGATTATGCTTGATGGCACCCACTTAGAAAGGAAACTTTTGTATAAGTGGGAGAAGCAAAGTGATGGTTGTTTGTAATAGCTAGTAGAGACACATTGTATACTAAAAGTTTGCTTTAGTATAAGTGAGATTGTCGATTTGTATACCGAAAGCGCTTGGTTGAGCTTGTATACAATGTTTCCTCGTTACCACTATTACAATCTCCTATCTCGATTTGAATACTTGATTGCATATATCTCGGTCCCCTTATCTCATATATAAGTTAGATCATACAAGGTGTAGAAGATCACGTAAGTCCGTATGATTGGTCGTTTAATGAGATATAAAAGTTTCACACCGAGACAACTTTAGGACGAGTTGTCGGTTTAGCCGCGAGATAGATAAGTGACTTGACTTAGTTGCTTGTCTATGCCGGATACGCCTCGACGTATTGAAGGATCACAATGAGATATGTTCTTCTATCCGACCGTCGTGAAGAACTAAGATCTCGGTGACTTACGACGATCTAAACCTCGATAAGGTATTAGGTGAGTATGAGGTCGACCATCACTTTGACTTGTTATGGGTGAGGGTTATATGTTCTAACCCAAGATTCTCCGCGATCTTGGGTGGTGGCGATCTTGTATGTCACGCTAGTTATCTCAGACGAGTCACCGATCCGCTTAGGATGATGACGCCCCTTAAGAGCTCAAAGGTTTATTGTACTAAACCCCGCAGTTGAGTTAGCTCAAGTACAATAATAAGGTCGAGTGGTACTACTTAAGGAAATGAAGTTATTAATTGTTTTAAGCAATGATTGCTATAAATGATTAATGGACGCTCGATATCTTAAATACGGGATTCGTAATGTCTAAGTGCAAGCCCGACTCAACTTCTGTTATAGGGGTAAGTCAACATTCTTCTCTAGTGGCATGATCGAATGTTTATAAATTAATTTATGTTCGGGTCGAACATAAGATAATTAATTTATTTGAGGCCCATCTTTATTCCTTGCATTTGATCCTCGGTCGGCCCATCCAGTGCCCGTAGCTAAGGAAAATCGGCCCCCTTATGCTCCCAAAGGTAAGATTTTATTCTCTTTATCCCACAAGGATATAATTATATTTATGGTATATGATAGATCCTTTCCTTATGGGATTAAGGTAGGCATTATAAATATAAGGTAAGAGATAGAATCATGTTAATCCTCACATTTTAACCTAGAATTTTCGCCCCTCATAGTTAAGTTGAGAGAGTTTCAAAATTGTGAAGTGAGAGCAAAGGGTGATTTTTCCAAGCATTCTCCATAGATCGCCCTCACTCGACGCTGAGATTGGGCAACCGGATACGATCCAGAAGGTCAAAGCACGAGTCCGATCCATTCGATCCATTCATCTCGCTCCATCGACCCCGATGCATCCAAAGGTAAACACGTGAAAACCCCTACGTGTCGCGATTAATTATATAGACGCATGCTAGGTTTATAATCAATGTATGGTGAATTAAATATCCAAGATAGATCCCGGGCGAGGGCTTAACATATGTTTTCCTACATCCCGCCTCCGCCTCCTCCTCCTCGCCTGCCCGCACTCACGAGGAGCTCCTAAACTGCAATCTTCGTCCTCCTCAGACCGGGCGCGACCTCGTCTCATCGTGAGGGTAGAGCTGATGCCGAGCCTCCAAGACTGGAAGAGCCACCCCGAGATCACCCGGCGTAAGCTTTGTTCAAGACGGCGGCAAGATCGGCAATAAAAGCCGAGAAGCTCTCCGACTGATGAGCTGGCCGGGCAAAGGCCCTCAAAGAAGGCCCCGGTCGGCCACCAGACCTCTCGTCCGCGAGGTCCTTCTTCGCCCGCCAGCCCTCCTGCTCTTCGACCTCCCCGGCGGCCTCCGCCAAAGCCTCTTCTTCTTCTTGGCCTCAGCGGCCCTCCCGGCCTCGGCCCCAGCGGCCTCGGCCTCAGCCAGCGGCGGACACGGCGGTCTCAGCCGCCACAGCGGCCTGACAAGCTCCCGCCCACACTGCATCTGGTCGAGCTCAACAAGCAAGCCCATGGCATGACCTGCAGCCCCCCAAAGAACGCTACCGCAGGCCCCCATCACCGAGCTCCCACCCCTCGAAAGAGAAGCACAAGTCAATAACAGATCGGAAAGCAAACAAATCTAAATATGAAAGAACCTATGTACCTCGTGGGGTGCGGCCAAACTGGGACTGCACCAGACTCACATGCCCCGAGGTCGAGGTCTCGATGCCGGGCTCGACCCGCCTCGAGGCCCACTCATCACCGCCCATGCTATCGACCTTCGGCCCCTAGTAGGTCCAGCCCGCCGCTTCTTCCTCGCCGCCTCGCTCGCGATCGTGAGCCCGCCCGCCTACCAACCTCACCGCATCACGTAAGAAAGACACATTAGCACCGCAAAATCGAACGAGGTAAGGACTAAGAAGATGGGATGCCTCACCCCATCCGCACTCTCGGTCCCGACGCTCCGACCAGAAACACTCACCCCTTCTTCAGTCGCCCCTGTAACTTATGGATAAGATCTCACCAAGTCGCGCAAAGACCTCCTCCATATGGCCCAAGAGCTTGATTTTCGGTCCGCCATCGCATCGATACCCCACTCATACCTCGGCCGCCTCACCAGAGAAAGAAATACCTATTCTACCAACGGGACACCTCGAGTGGAAGGCTACCTTAATTTCAACCGGGTGACAAATAGACACCCTCCTATGGTCTTCACGCTAAAACAGATCAAGACCTCAAGGACAACTCTCGGCAATGCCATAACAAGAGAGCCCCACCCCACCAACGACCTAATGGAATTCGAGGTCAATTGACAAATAGGATCCGAAATACTCTTGAAGGCTAAGGTAAACGGCAGAGGGTACCTAAGACCCGCCTCAAACTATCTACATAAATCAGAATAAACCCTCCTGGAGGGCCATCGCCTATCATCCGGATGCGGCAGACACCACCACGCCTCCTCCGGATCCCAGATTCCTCACAACGTCAAAAGTTCCTCCAAGGTCAAACCCGACCGCCACGCCCACCCTCAACCCATCCCATACCGAGATACCCATGAACCCTGAGCTCACCCCATGGACCTACCCAAACCATTGTAGCACACATAATCTTTACGGGGAACTCACGGCCGTAACCCGAGGCGGAAGGGAACTTTCGAGAGCGAGAAGAAGATGAAGAAAACATACTTACTTTTCAAAGTAGTATACGGCTCCTTCAATAAGATCGATCAACTCGTAGAATTTCTCGAAATTTTTCTCTCGTAATTTTTAAGCGTCGAAGAGGAAAGTGAATAGTTGACTTTTTTGCGCCTATTTATAAGACTAGGCGCCGCAAATTGCCGTTTAAATTCGACACGTGCTACACGTGATTGGATATTGGTACACGTGCACGCGGCTCGAGTGCCCAATCGCCGCGGCGCATGACGACGCCAGATAAGACGGACCGCCACCGACCTAGCAATCATCATACGAACCCCGGCCCCTCCGGATGGCGGCGCCCGTGTCGCACCCGTCCTTCCCACAAATAGCAAGGGATCCAGATCGGACCCCGGCGTTCTATCAACCAAGCCGCCTTCACGAGAGTATTCATCCGCATCGACCTCGCAAACCGGGCCCCAGACACGGTTCCGCCCAGACGCACCCGACATCCCCAAAGGGCGGTCTCCTGTGCCGGACATCGGCACCCACCATAGGAGTAACACCACCCAGATCGGACCTCGCGTAACCTACGCAATGGGCGATATCCGTGTCGGACTTCGACTTCCTTCTTGCCACATCTTTTCCAAGCGACGGACAATAGACCACCTAACTCGCCGGCACCAGATCGCCAGTAAACCCTCACATTAAAAGACAACACCTTCAACAAACAACTTCACGAGCCACACCTCACCCTACAAGCTTTCTTCACTCCACCGGCCTCGCCGTCCCTCGGCTATTCGGAGGGGCTATGATGGGATATGGCCCAACCGACTAGGCCCACTAACTGCACCCAAACGAGCCGGGCCTAACGTTGGTAGCGGGCCCACGCGGTTGAGCCCAAGGCGAGCCCTAATCCGCCAAAACCCAGCCCCTCAACCGCCACCTCGGCCAATGGAAGACGCCTGTAACCAGGTCGCGCCACCTCCACGTGGCGCACGTAAGGCGAAAGGTCCCCGCCCGGCCAATGGAGGCACGCCTGAGGAAGAGTCACGCCTCGACCAATGGAGAGGTTGAGCACGCCTTCCATTGTGCCCTGAGTTGTATAAATAGAAGGAAAACCGACATTAGAAGGGTCGACAACTTATCGAATACTAAGAGCTTGTAACTACACCGCATTATAGTGAAAGTATTGAGAAACACTCCTCCGGACGTAGATCTCATTAACGATCGAACCACGTAAAAGCCTTGGTGTTCTTTATCGCTTTTCATAAATCTCGCACACTCACTTAACCAGATTTATCAGTACCCCAAATACTCTACTTGTCTATGTCCAAAAGAGCATTTAAAAGCTTTGGCATGTAGTTGGTGATTTGATAATGTCGGAAAGACACTTCCAAATGCTGCAAGTGAGATTCCATATCTGAGTTGCAAATCAATATGTCATCAAAGAACACTAATACAACCTTACTAAAAAAATATCTTAAAAACTGAGTTCATTAATACATAAAATGTTGTAGGAGCATTGATAGGGCCAAAGGACACAACCTTGAACTCATAAGCGACTAGTAGTTACAAGGCTGTTTTAGGCAATCTTCAATAGCCATCCTTATTTGGTGGTATCTTGCTCTCAAATCCACTTTTAAAAAAAGTTGCTCCTCCCAAATCATGCAACAAGTCAACAAATCAACAATTAAAGGAATGAGAAAATTATCTTTAACAATGATGGAATTCATTTTCTGTGATCAATGTAAAAGCGCTAGGTTCCATCCTTTTTCTTGACTAGCAGAACCGAGAAGAGAAAGAGCTGCTTCTAGACCTAATTTCTCAATTTCTAACCTCTTTATGTAGGGATATCGGTTAGGATTTTGCATGAAGGTTTTGGCCTTTGGTTTCAGTTTAATATGGTTGTCATATAGGCTCGGTTTGGGGTAGTTCTGTGGGTGTATCAAAGATGTGGAGCTATTTGGACATTAAAGGTTGGATTTTTGGGGACGATTTACTTTCCTACATAGACAACCAAATATAACGCATTTGTCCTTTTTGTAAGCTATTTAGAACTGTTTCTCAATCATCATAGTTAAAGACATTTCTGGTTGTATCCCTCTCAAGGTCATTGTTTTACCTCCTCTTTGAAAAGTTATACTTTGCTCATTAAATTAAATGTGTTGGTCCAAGTTGTCTTAATAGATCCACTCCTATCACCATGTCACATCCTCCAACTTTTAGAATCCTAAGGATTGAACTGAATCTGCACTGCTCCATTTCTCAGTTTAGTTTAGAATATCTGGTGTTACACAATAACCTTCCTCCATTGACAACTGTTACATCGAGCGAGTTGGTGTACTCCAACTCGCTACCAATTTTCCTTGTAGTGAGTGCATCCGAGAAGCTATGTGTACTTCATGTATCAATCAATATAGTCAACTTATGTTTCTCAACCTTACCCTCCAACTTAATAGTATCTGTAGAAACATGCCCAACCAAAGCATGAACCTTAATAGTATAGAAATATGCCCAACCAAAGCATGGACTGATATTTTATACTCTTCTTTTTCAGAACCAGCATCCCCTAATACTTTCTTATACTTGTGCCCTATGTAATAAGGTTCATCATAGTTAAAAAATGCTTCTATCTCTTCAGGAGTAAGCTTTTGAAAGTGGTCGATCTACTGAAGTTCATCAGGTTCACACCTTTTTTTGATATCTCCTGATGAATCTTCTTACAGTGATTATATCCTCCACCAACCGTTGATTTACTAAATTATTTTGGACCCTTGTCCAAAGAACCAATTGACAGTTCTTGCTTCTTGGCTAATTATATAGCCAGATTATGTGTTTAAGAGCTAAACATTTTCACCATTCGTGCCACTTCTTTATTTAAACCACTTATGTAGCTCTACACAAAATATTCCCCAGCCAAATTCCTATTCCTATTAGCCATGAATGTTTTAAGTTCTTCAAACTTGACAGTATAACTCATCACATTTGTGTCTTGCCTAAGTTTATTAAACTGTGCTATCAAATTTTTCCTTTCCATGTTCGAAAATTGATCTAGAACTAGGCTACTGAATTCGTTCCAACTCAAATTAACCCTCCCCTCAATATACTCAAGGTACCAATTATCAGTTGGCCCTTCCATATGCATAGCAACAGTAATCATTTTATCAGCATCAGACATTGGATTAAACTAAAAATGCTTGTCACATTTCATGATCCATTAACTTGGGAAATTCAAGTTTAGGTCCTCTAAAATGAGTTTGAGAAGAATTACCTCGACTGTGATAAGATCTAGAAGCTGATGATTTTCCTTCACTGCGCCCTTCTCTGCACTTTCTTTTACCATCAACTCTCAACTCCTTTCTGAGCACTTTGAATTGTCGCTAGAACGTCGTCATTATCGCTTGATTCATTTAAGGTTTGTTTGGCTTTTTCAATTGATCATGTGCGAAATTGAGGTTGATGAAATCTTTAGTTGAATTATACCGTGATTATTATTTTTTTTGCAAGAAATATTATAATTATTTTATGGTTAAATTTGGAGGTCTGTTTAGTAGTTATTTTAAGTTACTTCTGCACGTAGGAGGTGGACAAGCAAGCATGGCGATTTCGATGAGAAAGTTGTTGCAGATTTTCATTATAAAATTTAGAGGTGACATTATTTAGGGGGTGTTTTGCTAAGCTTATTTTAGAGAGTTTATAAGCTCCAAGAGCTTATAAGATGTTTCAAGAGCTTATAAGAGATAATATCTCAAGTGTTTATAAGTTGTTAAAGTGTTTGGATAATTGATCTTATAAGTTAGAGAAAAATCGTGAGTTAGAGAGAGAAAATCATAGATAAAGAGATAAAATTGACGAGAGGTGAAATTGATAGTGTATGTGTAGGAAATAATGAACTATAATAAGGTTATTTTGGTAAATTCACGATTGCTTATAAGTTTATGAAAAAAATAAGTTAGAGTTGACCAACTTATTTTTAGGGGAGCTTATAAGCTGTTGGAGCTTATTTTCACAACTTATAAACTGTTTATGAGCTTATTTTGTCAAACACTTTACAACAGCTTATAAGCTCCTAAACAGCTTATAAGCTGTTTTAAAGAGCTATTGGAGTGAAGTTGAAGGCTGAAGATTGACGTCGTAAGAATGAAGACTGAAAATTGGAGACTGAAGACTCGACGCTGCTGAAAACAAAGAAGTCTGGATATGACTAACTGTCATACCAAACGGCTTATTGGCTTTGGTGTAAGTCAAAACTGACTACCAGAAGTCAATGCTAGCAATTGAAGTCAAAACTGCTGCTCAATAGTCAGAGTTGATGACAAGTAGTCAAAGTTGGTAATACTAAGTCAAAACTAGCTAATGAAAAGTCAAAGCTGACTACTTCTACGTCAAGCTGAAAGCATCTAACTGATTCAGGTTCCCAAACTAATAAAAGACGGAAGTTCAACCTGCTAATGAAAGACGGAGCAGTCTTGACTGACCCACCTAAAATCAACGCAGTGATAAAACACAAAGTCAACTCAACTGAAGAAACAAGAAAAGATGTAAACCTTGAGTGTTTGACTTGTCATGTGTCCGAGCGAATCTGCAGAAGATCCTGACATGCCATAAGACATTTTTAGAATTGTAAAGCTACAGTATACAATGATGCAGACCCTGACAACAACGTACAAGGATTCAAAAAGGAAGAATTCAAATGTCAAATAGAAGGATGTGATTGGTGCTCCCTCCAACGATACTATTCACCATCTTCTCTATAAATACATGCAAAATTCAATCTTTGAAGGTTGTCGAAACGTTTTGCAATTGAATTGTCAAACGTATTCAGACTCAAATATCAAGTCTATCAAACAACGATTTCTAAGAAGAAAGTTCGCAGTGCTATCGGTAAATCTCAAGAGCTCACATATACTTATCAACTCGAGGTTTCAGAATACACTTCAAGTCTAGGATATCCATATTGTTTATCTTAAGCCTAGACATACTGAGTTTGAAGTATGTGTCAACTCAGAATCTCAGTTGGAAACCCCTCTACAAACCATCCAAAAGTTTGTATAGAAGTTTGGACAAGTAAGCAAAGAAGTTGTAGTTTGCTGAAAGTTTGATTATCTAGCACCCGTAAGCTAGATGTTAGGTTGACTGCACCAGTAAGCAGTCAAATATTTCCTAGCACCCGGAAGCGTAGGAATAATGCAAAATGAGACGGGATACTGTAAGGTTAACTCAATATCTAGGTTTACTCTTGTACTTGTAAACAAGACCCAATCCAAAGTTAATGGATTGACTGAGCAATCAATCTGTGGATGTAGGAGTTGATCTCTCCAAACCATATCAAACTTAACGTGTTATTTACTTTATGTATAGCTATTTAAATTGCATGTTATTGAACTGTCATCACAACACATAACAACACATCATAGTTTTGAAACCCTCTAATAGTATAAGTTTGATACTGAAGAGATATAACTGAAAACTGACTAATTAATATTTGACTAAGTGTTTTGAGTTAGTTTGAGTTTTCTCTAAAACAAATTCAGTAACCATCACATTCCGCAAACACGTCAATTATCAGTCTAACTGACCAGCTAACTTAGCAGTCAGTAGATTTGCTAACTAATATCATTATGCACCAGACTTCCTTTATTCGAATTGATCAACAGTACTACCAACAGTATTGAATCGACAATTACTCAACCAGCTACTGCATCAGTAGTCAGTCAGTCTGTGTAAAGAAAAAATTACAAAATTTTTCTAACAGTTGTATTCTTTCCTCCTACACCAGTACGTACAAACTGGATCAATCAAAAGTCTATTTATTTGATTGTAAAAATAAAATTGTATCTTTTTAATATAGATTTTTATTTAGTGAAATCTCATAACAAATCAATGTGAGATTAATAGAGAGATATTTATTATAATTGGAATTCAAAAAATATATATGAGAATGTGAGTAATGTAATGAGTGGAGAATTTAAACTAATAAGAATTAAAAAAATATAAAGATTCTAAATAAAATGAAACAATGTGATATTTTTTTTACTACTCGTATATAAACATGATTTTACTTTTAAAATATTACAACAAGGTTTGACAAAAGTTTCTAAATAAAATCCGAAAAGTGTACATAGATATTAAAAGTGTGAGCGCAGTAAAATATTATGATATAGTACAATATTGCATTTTCTACTAGGTCGATATCACCATATTGAATATTTCGTTCGAGCCCGAGTTTCCAATTAACAAAAAAATATGATACTTGCCGCTCCTTAATTAAGATTTATGATATCGAGCACATATTTATAAAATAAAACTTCAAGATGAAAAAATATAAATATCTACCCCCTCTATCCTATTTAAAATATTCATTTTTTTTGGATTATCCCATTACAAATGTTCAATTCTATTTCAGAAAATAATTATCCCTTCAAAAAATGTGTATCATATCCACTTTTTATCACTTTAACTACTTTATATATTTATTCTAAATATCCGTGTCAAAAAGAAAAGGAACACTTTAAATAGGATGTAGGGAGTATAATACAACTGCTCAATTTGTGTACTTAAAAATCATTAGAAACTCCAAGCGCAAAGTCCTAAGGATACTCCAATGGTGAAAGTAAAAATTAATTTTGTTGCTGGCACATGCACATTAGTTTTTAAAATTCACAAACTTCGGTCAAACTTTCTCTCCAATTATATACTTATAAAACCAACTTTTATATATGTATTCCACTATAATATATACAAAATTATATTTATATATGTGTATATTCATTTATTTTTATTTACAATATTTGTGACATGTAATCAATTTAAATTCAAATTATATTTTTTACGATTTTTATGTAGAATGAAAGATCTCTTTGTCATCTTTAGTTCAATATAGACCTTAAATATATTTTAATGAATCTAAATTGGTTTATTTCAAAAAATAAAATTGAAAAAGAAAAAAATAAGAAAATGGTTGGACCAAACAAAAAGTAAAAAAGCCAACTTTTTATTTTGGAAGTTCGGAGCCACTTTCTGTCACATCATTGATGCTACAATGATAAAAAAGTTGGCTTCTAATTTTTGAGGGAAAAAAATTTGCCATTGATGATACCCTAATAAGCAAGATGAGTTACATTTTTTACATAGTCAAACTATTGCCCAACTCTTTCTCAGATTGTATACAACCAAATACTAAGGAGTTTTACATTTTACATGACATTGGGTTATATCCAAATGAGTATAGTTTAGTTTGACAAGGATTTTAACTTCGAAATCGATAAGTAAAAATCTATATTTTTTAAAATTAATATATTGTATAGCTGGATATGCTATATAAATATTAATTTTTATTGTTGAAGTATATTGTCAAAGTTAATAATAATAGACAAAATAGAAAGTGTTAATGGGGAGAATTGCCCCAAATATTAACATACATACTCAATTTAATCCATATATTAACATACTACTCTTTTTATCCAATTTACATTAAAATTACTAAAATATCCTTCTGAAAAAGCGAGTCACGACAACAGATCGATTTTGAGGGTGGTTGGTCGAGAAAAGAGGATGGATGGTTGGTCACGGGAAAGGGAGAGGAGAGAAGTTGGTCACGGGGAGGGTTGGTCACGGGAGTTGGCTGGGGAGGTTGGCCGCTGAGAGTTGGCTAGGGAGCCGTTGGGAGGGTTGGTTGTTGGGAGGGTTAAATTGTACAATTGATTAAAAAAAATAGCAATTTAGTATATGAGATAAAAAATAATGTCAAATTTAACATATATGTTATATTAAATTTTCGACCAAATAGAAATCATTTTTATTTTGCACAAATTTCAAGAAAAACACTTGCCCACGCTTGAGTGTATAGAATTCATGCTACTTGCTCTCCCTTCCCACTATCATACTCATATCTTAAAGTGGTCAAATAATCAAATAGAATCCTGAAACATTACTAATTAATTTCTTACGAGAAAATAATCCACCATTTATCAAACAAAATAATCAAAACATATCTTATAAACAAGATAAAATCCCAATCTTCAATTATTCTTATTTTATTTTGTTCATATTTATATGTTCTTTCTTGTTTTGCACTTGGCGCGTGGGTTTCAAATTTTTTGTAAGTAAAAAAGTTAATTGTGTTTTCTTAGGCACACAAGTGAAGTGCTGTTGTGGGAGGAATCTCTCTTTTTCTCTTCTTCGTTTCATAATTTCGCTACTGATTTTATCCCTCCCCAAAATCTCTGCGCTCAATTCTCTCATTCGTTCCGTTAGATTCTCTCTCATTCTTGATTTTACAGGTGTGTGCTTCTGTTCGATTAGGCGATGGGCGATTGCTTTCGGTTTTTGTTCTTGTTTAATAGTTTACTCGCATTATGATTTCCAGTTGTTGCATTAATTTTGAGTTGACCTAATTGCGTCAATCTGTTTTGTTTCGAATTACTGCGCAGAGAAATTATTTTCGGATTTCGTTTGAAGGAAAATTAGTGAAGAATTGGCGTTGGGCGTTAGGGAGTGAAGTGGTTCGGTTAGCTCTCGACCGATTTCCTTGTAAGTTTTTTTTTCCTTTCTCCGTTTTTCTTTTGTGGTATTTGTTTTTGGTGCATTTTGATTGAGTATGGCAATGGAATTATGAACGTGCAAATGTTTAGAGTGTTGAATTGGGTTCATTTCTGATCAGTGGTGTCACTGATATCCATAAGGGGTTACGACATAGGGTTCTATGAGTTTGGAGGACATTTAAGGGTTTAGTGAGTTCATTTGAATCAGTTTTGAACTTTCGTTTAATGTTCTAGTTTGTATATGCATTCCTCCTGTTTGATTTTTTGTTTTTAATAAACAACTAGGCTTTGTAGGAATTGTCAATTGGCTGTTTATACTTGTCAATTTGGTTGTGTTGTTGGAAAACTTTCTGGCAATTGTGTTTATGTGATATTGGGGGCAGCTTTTTTATTGTGATGTTGGTTAAATATAAAGCATGCCTATATTATTTGAATATATAAGATTCAATGCTTTGTTGAAATTGATGTGCTTACAATTGAATGATATATTGAACTGCTTGAGAGTCTTTGTGCAGTCAAATATTTTCTGTTTTATTAGGCAAGCGAAGTGCTGTCGTGGGAGGAATCTCTCTCTCTCTCTCTCTCTCTCACTTTGTTGAAATTGATGTGCTTACTTCAATTGTTATGATATATTGAACAGGTTGAGGAGGGTCTTTGGTCAGTCGAAATTTGGGGAGCATGGTTCTTCTTTCTCCTTTTTCTTACATTTTATATGGATAACTTGCAGATTTCATATTTTTCATTTTGTTGTCATTCATATGAGATACTAATAGCTTTTGCAAGTAATTTGGCTTAGTCTACTTCATTATATTCTATGTCCCTAATGTTTATGTTCAGGATGGAAATGTATCTGGAGGAGATATTTCTGATGTTGATTGGACTTCAGATGACGAGTCAGAAATTCATCTGGAACCAGTTGCATCTTCACAGCCAACTCGTACTGAAACTATTGTTGGCAATGAGGAGGTAAGCTGCAATCTTTGGTTGATGGCTTTAAAGATTGTCAACTATTGATTAGTAGAAAATAATTTCACTACTATAAAGATTACCTGGCCAACCACTTTATTTCGTTCATCATTAAATAGGTGACTTGTATTTCTGGGGAAAATTCCATATAGCTCTTTTCTTAAATGCATGATGGCTCTTCAAAACGAAACATGCTAGTTCTCTTTTGTTTGATAAAGAAAATTCCTTTTCTTTGTGCTTTATTTACAGCTTGATCTGTATGTATTTGAAGTGCAAGAACAAAGACTTTTAACTTAGCTACATGCATGTCTTCTCAGATATTATGATTCATAAAGTAACTTCTTGTTTTGTATGAAGGCAAGCTCATCAAGTGCTTCCCTTTCCAAGATGATTGGTCATTTTATTGGAATGGGGTTTCCCGAGAAATTGGTCTCGAAAGCCATTGAAGAAAATGGTACAAACTATTTTATAAATTGACTAAGCTTTGTTTGAGATATCTGTCTTTATTTTAATCGTTTATTATGCAGGAGAAGGAGATTCAGACTCAATACTCAACTGGCTCTTGACATTCTCGGTAAGTGATGTGTATATATTACTAAGATGTGGTGCGAAGTGTGCTTGCAATGTAGGTGACATAGTCCTACATCTTTTATTAAGTTATCATTAATTTTAAATGGTTCAACATACCTTGACATGCTATCTGAAAGCTAGTATTTGCTGTTTTCATGGGATACTGGGGATATGTGCTATCTTGTGCCTTTAATTTATCCATTTAGGTTTTCAAGAAGTGTTTGTCATAATTTATGGCTTGTGGCTCCATATACCTTGTAGCAAGAAATGACTGCTTTTTCCCTTCGCGGCCTTAGATAGTTTAGGTGTTAGTTGTGGTTGATGATTCATGTGGACTATACAATGCTTCAACTTGCTCCTTGGATGCTTCAACTTTCTATTTACTCTGGTCTCTGAAGCAAATAGAAAGACTGACAATGTGAATTCAAATTGGCTCTCACCTGTCCTTGTCTTCATTTTGTTCCATGAAGTCAGTTGCGCATTTA
This sequence comes from Salvia rosmarinus, assembly GCA_036937905.1. Lineage (NCBI taxonomy): Eukaryota > Viridiplantae > Streptophyta > Magnoliopsida > Lamiales > Lamiaceae > Salvia > Salvia rosmarinus. Next base: position 68,105,253 of record CM072817.1, read on the forward strand.
TTTATTTTTGTGAATCTTTTCAAATTCCTTTTCATGCACACTAATTTTGTTCCCATAACAATCCTTGGTTATGTATGATTTGGTTTTGCAGAGTCTTGAAGACTCTCCTCCACAACAGTTGAGCACAAATTCTGATCCATGCTCATCTGATTACAATGAGATCTATCCAAATGATCTTTCAGATATGGACACCTGGTCTGATGATGAAACAGTATGTGAAGCTTTACTAGTCTTCTCATACTCCACATTCTATCCTTATGCTTTCAGGTGTATGCATGAGATAATATCCGGAGCAACTCTTAAGTGAATCTGTTATTGCTTTGTTAAGCCTGTGGCAAGGCTACTTTTGACCAGAAATTTTCATGCTTTAATTTCTTTCTTTTGAATGTATTATAGTTTTATGTGTAAAATCAAAGGCCATAAACATTAAGCTGTCATTGGTGTATATTGTTTAGCCACTTAAGTTTGCAAGACTCATTTGATATCTTGACTTCACTTTATAGCACAGTATGTAAACTGCAAGCCACAATAATAGAACCAAAGGGTCCAGTCCATCTCTCTCTCTCTCTACTGCAAGCCACAATAATAGAACCAAAGGGTCCAGTCCATCTCTCTCTCTCTCTCTCTACTGCAAGCCACAATAATAGAACCAAAGGGTCCAGTCCATCTCTCTCTCTCTCTCTTCCTGAAAATGATGCTAGTTTGGTGACTGCTTTGTTAATACACTATTGCTACCAGTTTTTACCATTTTCTCTAAGAAGAATGGTATCAATCAAGTTGGATATATTTTAGGAATATTCAGCTAATCTGACAGGATATGAACCAGTGGGACTGGGGATTATATATGTTATGTTTAATCCAAATCTTGAAAATCTATGCACATTGACATTGTCTTGAATTACTGATGATTTTACTGTTATTTAATTTCTAGGGCTTTGCTTTGACAGTTATTTCATCATTAAGGGCTCCATGCACAGAAACGTATACTCTGCATTCGGTTATAAACTTATAATCATTGACATTTAGTTATTAAAATTTGTGACGATTTTCGTGTGTTTTTTACTCCTGGCGTGTAGGAGTGCTTGAAGGGCAATGGTGCTTATATATCAGAGAAGCACAAGATGTTGTTGTCATTGGCTGAATCTGGATTGTTGTCAGAGAAAGATAAAAAAAAGCTTGCCTTAGCAAACATGGGATACACTCTGGAAGAGGCTGAAATTGCTATGGAAAGATGTGGTGCGTACATAACTATGCTACTATTGTTTGGGCTGGTATAAATATGTTAATGTGTTCATCTCCTTTTACTGCATAATCTTTTCGAAATTTACTTTACATTTTCTGAATATTTTTCCTTTGATTGAGGGTGGTAACCATTGCAGATTTATATATATAAATTTTACCTTGTCTCACAATAGTGTGACCGGCATTGGGGTCAGTTTTGAATGTCTAGAAATTGTTCATGTGTTCTATGTAGGGGGATATATGTTATATGTTCCCATGAAGTATACTCGATCAAGATAATTGTCCTTTCAATAGTTATTGGATATATATATTTTTTTACTAAAGTTTATGTTTCATTTCATCTTTGATATGATTGCTTGGATACAACTTCAGTTGGGGGCGGGGGTGGTGATGGTTAAGTAGAAAATGGGGGTTTCATGACTTTCATCTTGATATTGTCCAGCTCTTGAACTTTGATAGATTACGAGCTTAATAGAGTGTTTGATAGATGCTATGTTAGTATTAAAACACTATCCCTTTTCTTAATCGTGATTTTACTTCTAGTTTTGAATACTTTTGTTTGTTCCCTCATAGTATTGCAAGGTGTTTAACATTCCCCATGTAGGTTCATGAATAATATTCATAGTAATCCTTAAATGTTCTTAAATTCTCAAAGGCATGCTTTGATCTTAGAAAGATCTCAGAATAATATCTACTTGCTGTTATTTTTCAGGCCCAGAAGCCTCAGTTGCTCTGTTGACCGATTTTATATGTGCTGCTCAAATAGCTAGAGAGGAAGCCTGTTACTTGCCTGAAGATGATCTCAAGGTCAACTTTCTACACCATATCTTCATTATCCATTAGATTTTAGAGACTAATGCTTAGGGGCGGGCACGATTTGGTTTACACCATAAATCAAACCGGATTAAACTGAATTTTTGAGGTTTTGGTTTAGTTTAGTTTACGATTTGAAAAATATGGTTTGGTTTAAGTTTTTAGAATATTATGATTTACGGTTTAGGTTTGGTTTCTTAAAAATTTTAAACCAAACCAAACTGTAAACTGTAATATAATCAGATTAATTATTAATTTATTATTATTATTATTATTATTATTATTATTATTTCTACTACTATTATTATTTAATTTATTTTAAGTATATATATATATATATATTTTTTATTTCTAATCAATATTCTTGCTACTATCTATTTACTGGGTAGCTCTAATATTAAACCTTTATTTTATCATTATATTCTACTAGTACTAATTATAATCATATTTTTTTTTATAAAATATATAGGTTGTTATTTTTGTGCCAAAAGTTGAAGATGTGAAATTGTTTTTTTTTTTATAAATTTTTTTGCTAGAGAATGCTACCCTGATATAGGTGTAATAGTGATGTTATCCTAGTGTTGGAGACATTTCGACTCATTTCATTGATATATTCGAATTGTTCTTTGTATTTTTTTTGTTTTATTCTTGAACGATATCATGTTTTTTCTTTCTTGAAGGGTGTTAGATATTTGATTTATTATTATTATGAAGAAGCAAGAAAATGAAAATATGTGTAAACCGCAAACCAAACCGCACGAAACTGTATTAGTACAGTTTAATTTGGTTCGGTTTTGGTGATACAGTTTGGGTTACTAAAATCACCAAACTGTATTTTACGGTTTGGTTTTGGTGCCAAATCGCACCAAACCAAACCACAACCACCCCTACTATTGCTGACCAGTTTCTACCATTTCTCACAGCCAAAGCATCTTCTTAGTGGGAGCAGCAAGAGCAAGAAGAGGAAACTTATTGAGATGAAGAAGAATATCATCGAGGAGTCGATTCGCTTGCCTAATCCAATGATTGGATATGGTGTGCCTTCCATGCAGCCAGAACATGTTCATCGTTCCTTGCCAGAAGAAGCAAAAGGACCCCCCTACTTCTACTACGAGAATGTAGCCCTCACACCAAAGGGGGTCTGGGACACCATCTCACGGTTCCTCTACGACATCGAGCCGGAATTTGTTGATTCAAAGTTCTTCTCGGCCTGCGCAAGAAAGAGAGGCTATGTCCATAATCTGCCCATCGAGCACAGATTTCCCCTCGTACCTATCCCGCCCCTTACCATCAAGCAGGCTATTCCCTTTTCAAGTAAGTGGTGGCCTCAATGGGATTCACGAGAAAAGCTGAACTGCATTCAGACTGTTATAGCGAGTGCGAAACTGACCGAGAGGATCCGCACTGCACTGGAGAGGCATGAGGGTGAGGGTGACCCACCAGAGCCAGTCCAGCGCGATATTATGGAACAGTGCAGAAAGTGGAACTTGGTGTGGGTGGGACGGAACAAAGTTGCCCCTTTAGAGCCTGATGAAATGGAGACACTCTTGGGCTTCCCAAGGAACCACACAAGAGGTGGTGGGATTAGTAGAACAGACAGATACAAGTCTCTTGGAAACTCTTTTCAGGTCAGCAATTTTTAACTCTTTTATTCTTAATTCAGTTTTTATAAATATGCCATTTTACTTATAAGCAAAGTCTGCATCTTGATCCTTGATCCTTGATTCTTTATCCTTGATTGTTGATTATTTATACATTGTTTTGGGTTTCAACTTAGGTTGATACTGTGGCGTATCATCTGTCTGTGCTAAAAAAAATCTATCCTCACGGCATCAATGTGTTGTCCCTCTTCTCTGGCATCGGCGGAGCAGAGGTTGCGCTCCACCGACTTCAGATCAAATTGAAGAACGTTGTTTCTATTGAGAAGTCCAAAGTGAACAGAGACATAGTTCGGAGTTGGTGGGAGCAGACCAACCAGACGGGGAACCTGATCGATTTTGATGATGTGCAGCAGTTCGACGCTGCCAGAGCCGAGCAGATCATTAGGAGCATCGGCGGTTTCGATCTGGTGGTCGGTGGAAGCCCGTGTAACAATCTGGCCGGGAGCAACAGAGTCAGCCGAGATGGTCTGGAGGGTAAGGAGTCGGCTCTGTTTTATGATTATTTTCGTATATTAGATTTAGTCAAGTGTATTATGCGCAACAATAGGCAGGTGTAGATGTATAATTAATTGAAATCAGATGGGTTTGGACTTTGTGTACGCCCAATTATTTATGAAATAATTCTGTAACTGGAGATTCTATATTTTTTTCCCTTTGTGATGAATGTAGTGAGCAATGAATCTCGAACCAATCAATATTATAACGGGGCTGTTTATGACCAGATCCAGACTGGATAAATAAAATTAATCCAGTTTAATCTAACATTTATTTTAAAGATTAACATTTTAAGATATCCAAAGTTAAAGAATATTTAACCTTATTCTTCATTAATTTTAATCCAATTAATATATGTGTGATTAGAGAAATCCTCCAAAACAAAGAGTGAGTAATTCATCCCAATTTTAATTTCTACTAATCTTTTGTAGTAAATAAAAGATTGATAGATAAAAATTATCTTATCATACATTTAATCCATCAAATATTCAATTCTTCACAATGTTTATCATGAAAATTAAACGGTCCCTTACTTTAAAATGAGTTATGTAAGTTCCCAAATCTCTAATTACAATTGTAGAATTTAAATCTTATATGTTCAACCTAAATTACACATCTAGATTCTCGCAATAGTACGAGGTCTATATAGTGGTAAGGTCAATCCAAGTCTTATCTCTCGAGGAAGACTTGCATGACTTATATTTCGTGTAAAAACTAAAAATAGAAAGAAATTCTAACGTCTTAACATAACTGAGGTTTTTGTCAAAGAACTTTGAAAAACATAAAATAAGACAAGTAAATAAGAAAATACGAATTTGCAGACAAACACAAATAATTCGATTAGATTTGACGACTAGGGCTTCGGGGTTCTCTCCTCGTGTATCAATTAATCACATATCATTACGCATATTAGAATTAAATGATTTTATTAATAAAAACCTAACCTCTCTTCCCTGGAAATCAATATAATTTGTTCTCGGCTTCTTCAGCTGGGCCTTGGGTTTGTGCTGATTCTGCAGGCAGTTTGGGTTTATGCACGTGTTGTCGAGGTGCACGAGTGTGCTGTCGAGGTGTAAAGAAAGTTTTACTGTGAATGAGATGCCTGTGATAGACTGGAATGTATGCTGGAGCATACTTCCTGACAAGAGGCGCTTTCATCACAGACTTTCTTTGTAGAGTAGACTTGCGCTAAGAGTGCATCAGCTGTGTAACCTAGGGCTGCCTAATAGGACCAGGTCTTCTAAGTATTTTATATTGAGGCCCTGAGTTTGACACAACTTTTCTTGTATCCATTCGCTCAATTACTGGAGCTTTCAGCTTCTCAATTGACTTCACGAACATAATTTTGGTGTCACTAGTGGATGCACCATTCACCTCTGGACCAGGATCATACCATAATGCAGTTCGGATCAACGGACACCTCTGAACTAATTGAATGGACTCCAGTTTCTTTTTGGCTCCGTTAAGAGTGTCGATATTTTATTGGAGTGAAGCTTTACTCTGCTAAGTGTGCTAAACTTCAGACGGGTCTTAATTAGTTCAGTTTGAGCTAAACTATTTCTTTCTTTTGTCGAGACCGCGTAGCCTTCAGTTCCTTGATCATGCTGGCTTGATCAACATGTTTATGTTTTACCTTCGTCAGCTCAGCAGTGAGCTCCATCTCTGCTTCCGAAGGACTAGTTGACTGTTGACTTTTCTCAGTAAGCTGGAGCTTTTCAGTCAGCTTGTAGTATTCAGTCATGGCTCCTTCGTGCATCTTCATGACTGTCCCATAGTCAGCCATGATCTGCTCCATCTCGTTCTACTTGATTGAGGTATCTTCAGAGTCGGACACCTGCTCAGATAATATGATAGTATGAGAGAGATTTTCAGTAGAGAGACGGGAAGTTACCTCAGGTTCGTCCAGACCATTATCAATTTCCACCATGCAGGTTTCCTCATAGCTATTGATCTCTCTGATCATTAGGCATTTGCTTTCATCATCAGTGCTGGAAGAGCTGCTTGATGAGCTTGAAATATCGGTCTTCTCAACAACCATAGCCTTACGCTCGTTCATCTTCTTATCGCGCTTGACTCGAAAAGAATTTCTTTCCTTGTGGGTCAGTTTTGGGTAGTTGTGTTTGAAGTGCCCTTCTTACCAAAGTTGAAGCACTTATCACCTTTATACTCGGGTTGTCTAGGCTTCTCGTTAGATCGATCCCTGTGAGTTTTTCTTTGCGGCTCATGTCGTGTCCGCAACTCTCTTTTAGGTACTTGTTGTACCTCTTCAATCGATCTTTTATTTTTTCGAATCTTTTAGCCATTAAAGTATACTGGGTCAACAACTTATCGTTGTTGCACTCAGCTTTGTCCTTTGCTGTCTTCTTAGCTTTCTTGTTCTTGTCAGCTTTAAGGGCAGTGCCTTTGCTCGTGCTAACTTGAGCATTTTCTTCAGAAGCTTCAACCTTTGAGACTTTTCTGTACATTTAATATCGTGCTCGTTAGCTTTCAGCGCTGAGAAGAATTTATCCGTAGATATCTCGTTGAATTCGACTTTCTTCTGAAGGGCTACTGTATAGACTTTTCAGTCAGTAGCTGGGAGTGCCCAAAGAACCTTGAGATTGATTTCTCTTTGAGTGTACTTGGCGTTCCTTAGAAGTGAGATCTCATTGATGATGATTAAGAATCTGAGTTCCATATATCAATGGATTCTCATTTCTTTTGTTTGAAGTTATCAAACTTCTGACAAGCTATCGTAAGCTTGTTCTTCTTGATCTTCTCAAAGCCTGCACAGAGGCTCTCTATCGCATCCCATATCTCATTAGTTGCCTCATACTTCATCAGCTTCCCAATGTGAGAGTTAGAAACTGTTTCGGAGATGATATTTTTGGTGAGGTTTGCATTCTTCTGAGGCGAAGTCCACTCGATCCTTCGGCTTGAAGTCATAGATAGGTTCTTGTCGTGGTACCGTGCTTACTTTCATTATCTTCTCTCAGATAATGATTAAGCCATTGGTGATAACCTCCCACATGCGACAGTGTTGGCCAGTAAGGTAGTTCTTGAGTCTGAACTTACAGATCTCATAGTTGTCTACCGCGAACATGGAGAGAGAAGTTAACTTGCTATAATTAGTTTACATCAAAACAAAATACATCAATATGCAACATATATATGATTTTATGGATCAGTTCGGAAACAACGACCACTGGGAGAGTTAGTTGTTCTTGTGAACAACCAGCTCTAATACCAATTGATGGGTCCCGCTTGGTATGTACTGGTGTAGGGGGATACAACAGTTAGACAAATTTTTAACTTTTTCGTATGGCAAGACTGACTGGCTACTAGGTATAGCTGGTTGGGTAACTGGCAATCCAGTACTACTGGTAAGTTCAAACAAGGGATGTCTTGTGCTGAGTGTTATCATTTAGCAAACCTACTGACTGCTAGGATAGTTGGTCAACTAATGTACTTGTGGAATGTGGTAGTTAGCGTATTTACGTTACTGAAAACTTAAAGTCAGTTTGAAATACTTAGTCAAATATTGATTAGGCAGTTTTTAGTTTATATCTCTTCAGTATAAAAAAGATACTGATAGAGAGTTTCAAAACTATGATGTGCTGCTGTCTACTGCTGATGAAAGTTCAATAACATGTAATCTTAAAGCAATACTAAAAGTAAACAACACATTGATTTTTACTTGGTTCGAAAAGATCAACTCCTACATCCACGGACTCATTGCTCAATCAATCAACTAACTTGGGATTATGTCTTTTTTACGGTTCAAGAGTAAACCTAGATACCGGGGTCATCTTATAATATCCTACTTAATTTGACGTTCCTCATACACTTGCTGGGGCTAGAAACCACTAACTGCTTTCAAGATGCAGTCAACTTAACCTCTAGCTTATGAGTGCTAGATGAGAAAGCTTTCATCAATTAACACTTGGTTGCCTACTTATCCAAACTTCTACTTAACTTTTTGAGAGGTTTAGTATAGTGTTTTCCAACTAAGGCTCTGAGTTGACATAGACATCAAACTCAGTATGTCTAGGCTAAAGATATATAAGATGAATACCCTAGACTTAAGAAAGTGTATACTGAAATCTCGAGCTAATAGATATATGTGAGCTCTTGAGATTTACTGATAGTATTGTTAACTTCATTCTTCGAAATCGCTGTTTGATTAGCTTGAGCTTTGAGCTTTGAGCTTGAATGCTTTGAGATTTCAATTGTGCAGCAATTAGGTTACCTTCAAATGTTGGATTATGCATAATATATAGAGAGGAATAAGAATGGAGCCGTTGGAGGGACTACCATTCAAATCCTTCTAATTGTCGTTTGAATTTTTTCATCGAGAATCCTCGTACATCGATGTCAGAGGTCTGTATCATCGTACATTGTAGCTCTGTAATTCTGAAAAGGTCTTCTGACAAGACTGATCTTCTATAGATACGTTAGCACACGTAGCGAGTCAAACACTCAAGGCTTAATTTTCTTTCGTGTTTCTTCAGTTGAGTTGACTTCTTATTTTATCAGCATTGCCTTTAGGTTGGGTCAGTCAAGACTGTTCCGTCTTTTGTCAGCAGGCTGGACTCCCGTCTTTTGTCAGCTTTGGACACCTGAGTCAGTATAATGCAGTTAGCAGACGTAAATAAATGGCAAGCTTTGACCTTTCATCCGCCAATTTTGACTTGACTACTTGTCTCTATCTTTGACGATTGATTGACAGCTTTAACTCCAGGACGTCAGCTTTCACTCATAATTTTTAGTTTTGACTTCATGAGGGACGATCGGTTGCGATATGATACTTAGTCATATCGACCACTTCACTCTTGAAGACCGAGTCTCGATCTTGATCTTGATCTTGGTCTTGATTTTACTCTAGTAGCTTTGTTCACCAGTATCACCATTCTTCAGTTCTTCAGACATCAGTTGACCTTCCGTCAGTCTTTAGTTCTTCAGTCTACAATCCTTCAGTTGAGCTTCTATCAGTTGCGATGAACTGATAATCCTATCAGTAAGGCTGACTTCAGTACTGCTTGAACTCTTTCAGTCTTAGGTCTGTCCAAGTTGGTAGTTCTATTGTTGAAATCTATAACACAAATGCTTTAGGTTAAAATAGATTAATTTCTAATAATTTAGGAATTTTTCCAACAGAGAGCATTGTAAATATTAGAGAGGAGGGAGAAAATTAGTTATGTTCATCATACTATAATTTTCAAAAATTGCAGGAATAGAGACGATAATTTTTGATGTTCTTAGTAGACTATTGTTCGTCCAACATCAAAGTTCAGGCACCGAGATACCGAGATATCTTTAAGAAGATCAAAATTAAAATTTCAAATTGATCAGCTCTATCAAAATTCACATATAAACGTAAGAAAACCATACATATTCAAAATATATACTCAGGAAAACAATATCAACAATTTAGTTTACAACATTCCATCAATTTTTTTTCAGAGTTTTTTTTATGATACAGATTTTGACACACGACAACATAGATTGAGAAACCACAAGAAAAATGATATAATTACAAAAAATATTATTTATATATTAAATTTATTTATATCTACATATTATAAATATTATCCGATTTTAGATAAATAGACAAAAATATCTGTTAATTTGCATTGAATTTTGTTAAAGTTCGTACACTTTTCTTATATAATTATAGTTGTGTAAGAAAAATATAAGAATACGTCGGTGTTGGTTGTTGAAAACAATAACTTTGATATAAATTCTAAAATAAAAATTATACAATTATCAATTAACAATATAATGCAAATATAAATTTAAAATAGTAATTTAATGCCAAAAAATATAAAATTTGATATTCGAGACATAAATTTCATTTTCTTGAGATTTAAAATTATTAATTATGACTAGAAACATATCTAACTGCTTTCACATAAGCCGTCCATGCATGATTATGACGAAAAACCATAACTAGCCGTTGTGTCTTCTCTCTTATCCAACAACTAGTCAGTATGGTGGCTAATTAGTCCGACGACTGGTTTTAGTCATAATCAATTAATCATATATAAATTGACTAAAAACATAGCTACACTAGTTGTCGTGTCTTCTCTCTTTCTCTTAACCGCCGCTAATTATCTGCCTTTCCGTCCCACTCACCGCTGTCTCACCGTAAATTTTCAATTTGTGACTAGCTCTCTCTCATAATTTGTCCGAGTTCAGTAAAGATTCCTCAAATTTGTGTCCCATGTGTGCATTTCCAAGAATTTCTGAACAGTACTGATTGTACAAGTATTTGTCAGTAAGTATCAAATGATTGAAATAATTTTAAGGGTAAATTAACAAGTGACAGATATAAGTATACAAATTATGAATATGACAAAAGAATTTTCCTCGGAAGAAATAATCAGAAAAACAATGACATTTCAAAATCATTGGTATGACTTCACCAAGAATTAGAACTAATTCTATAAAATCAAATATATACCTCTCAGCTGTAAGGAAATATAGATACTATAGATACAACTATCAGCAGCCAATCTTGCTCCACAAATCCCAGTTTTTCCGTGCAAAAAGATGTTCACAAATAATCGCTCCATTCCTCTATATAGATGTATATCACACAAGGGATTTCTCTATAGCACCATGTGTTTTTCCAATCATCTTTTCAAGGCACAGAATGGATAATCTGCCCTATTACCAATTGCTATTTTCTCTTGGTTAGCTCGAACGAAGAGAATGTCGAATGGAAGTAAGCGACATCCAACACTAGTCAAGGTACAAGCACATAGGGAGGATTGGAGTTTACCAAAACACCCACATTTTTCAAGTAAGATATGATTGTCTTTCAGTATTTAACAGTTGCAAAATCCAGTGCATTTCTATCCATCGAGTGTGAGTTTCATCCTGCGAATAGAACAGGTGCACTCGATTTCTCAGCTCTATCCAACTGCATCCTCCGCTTTTCTTGATCCCTTTCCGGCTCATAATATTTCTCGTGTTCATCGCATCAAGCCATCGCCCTCCTGCAGCATAACTATTTGACAGGAGGACATATGCTCCAGGCTTTGCCTCCGCGAGTTCTGAGAGCTTCTGAGATGCCCTCACACCTAAATCCTCGTCCCCGTAAGTCTTACAACCACTGAGCAGAGCAGACCACACATTCGCTTCAGGTTCACATGGCATGCTCGTTATGAACTTCTCCGCCTCACAGAGGCGTCCTGAACGAGACAGCATGTCCACTACACAAGTGTAGTGCCTCTGATTTGGCCTGATGCCGTAAACCTTCTCCATTAAGTTGAAGTAAGCAAGCCCTTTATCAACTAAACCGCAATGAGAGCAAGCAAATAAAACTGACAACATAATGAGCTCGTTTGGTGCAACGGATGAGGTTTTTTCCATTTCTTCAAACCGTTGAAGCGATTCCTCAGCAAATCCATTTTCAGCAAGCCCTTGAATCATAGCTGTCCAAACAACGTCATTCTTGTTTTGCATCCGATTAAAGATCTTCACAGAACTCCCAACTTCACCAGATTTCGCGTACATATCAAGGAGCGCAGTGTCAACAAAGATATCACTTTGAAAACCAAGTTTGACAGCTTTCGCGTGTGCATACTTGCCTCTCTCTAATGAGGCTAAGCTGGCGCAAGCTCTCAATACACTCGAAAAAGTGGATTTACTCAGCTGCTCTCCGCACAAGATCATCCAATGGAACACTTCAAAGGCCTCACCAAAATCCTCAACACCTAAATGGCCAGCAATCAATGAGTTCCACGATACGTTATTCCTCTGAGGCATACGATTAAACAGCTCCATAGCTTCCAAAATCTGGGCATTCAAACTATAACCTGAGACCATCGAATTCCAACAGACGACATTCTTGTGTGGAAGTGCATCAAACACCAAGCGCCCATCGTTACTATTCCCACATTTGCAATAAAAGTCTATCAGCGAGCAACCAACAAAAACATTCATATCCACACCACTCTTCAACACATGCCCATGAATGTTCTTCCCACTTTGCAAAGCCTGCAGGCTGGCCAATGCACTGATCACACTAGAATAGCAAGATATATTCGGTTTGAAACCACACTTAACCATCTGTTTGAACAGCCTTGCTGCCTCCTCTGCATTGCCACTCTGGCTCAATCTTGCTATCATTGCACTCCAGGTAATTTCATTTCTCTCCGGCATCTCATCAAAGACCCGACGAGCTTCTCCCATATCACCCATCTCGACGTACATGTCTAGCATCGTCGTCCAAGAAACAACATCCTTTACTTCCATCCTATCAAATGTCTTCCTTGCAGAATCAATGTGACCTAATCTCAGAAACAAAGTAACCAAAGAATTCAAAACACATACATTTCCCTCAAAACCAACCTTCACAATCAAACCCAAAACACTCATTGCCAATCTGAAATCACCTAACTCGATACAAGCCTTAACAACAGAAGTAAAAGTAATGTCATTAGCCGAAACCTCACAGCGAAGCATTTCCTTGAACAACATCATTGCTCGAAAGCTCAATCTATTTTGGACAAGCCCACTGATCGTTGCAGTCCAAGAAAATACATCTGAAAAGGGGTTCCGCTCAAAATAATGGATCGCTTCATCAACTTTCCCATGTCTCAGTAAACCAGAAATCAGTGAAGTCCAAGAAACCTCATTTCTTTCAGGCATTTCATCGAACAACCGGCAGGCGTCGGCCGCATTGCCCCATTGAAGGTTTACATTGATTAAACAGTTGTGAACAACTAAATTGAACCCATCAAACTCCTTCAGCATCTGATTAATCTCGAGCGATTTCTTTGAATCTAGATACATTATGAGTAATTTGACGGCTATGTATTTGTGGGATGAGAGGCCCATTTTGATTAAATGGCAGTGGAGGGCGTTTCCGTGATTGATCAACTTCTCATTCGTGCAAGTTTCTAGCAGAGAAACGCTTTTCCGAAGAAATGCTTTCAAGTTTTTTCCTGCATTAGTCGAAAACAGTGTGTTGATCATATTTTAGACGAATGTTTTCTGAATTTTATGAATCTCTTTCTCACACATACACTCCTTTTTGTTTGTGTACTTCTCACTCTACAAATCTCTCAATAAAGCTGTGTATTCGGGTTAGTGGGCTGCATCCGAATTCAACCCAACTCATTTTGGGCTGCAGTTTGTTGGGCCGTCCTGTCCGAATCACTTCTATATCTTTATATGCCTGAGATTATCACACGTGATTTGTCCGATATACATAGGGGTGACTATTTGAGTATCGATAAATTGAGTACCCCATATTCAACTCGAAATTTTTTGGATATTGGGTACCCGATTATCCGAAAATCGGGTGTAGGGGTCGGGATCGGGTATGACTATTTAGGTGAGATCGGGTATCAAGTATACCCAAAGGATAGTCGGGTATTATCCGATACCCGATTTTTTATAAATATTTATATTTTATATATTTTTATATATAATTAATATATTGAAATTAATATATTGTAATATAGTTTTGTTATTCTTAATTTTAATATGTGAAATTTATAAATGATAACTTAATATTAAAATAGCATATACCATTAAAAACGTGATATGCTATCATAACTTGACAAATGAGAGTATATATCTAACATTATATATCTAAAATTATATACAAAATAAAACAAAGAAAAAATACTATCATAACACCCTAGGAATATCCAAATATAAATCTAACATAGTTATTAGTAACATTACAACATATATATAGATTTATATACAAATATAAAATAAAATAAATAAATACAAAAAAACAAAAACAAAAAGTGCATCTAGGAATAATTATTATTATTATTTAATATTATAAATTCTAATAAACTAATACTTACAATAAATATATAGATTTATACATAAATTTTTTTTAAAAAAACTCAATCGGGTATTAGGGTACCCAAATTACAAAATCGGGTACCCGACTCGAGTATTAGGGTACCCAAATTACAAAATCGGGTCGAGGTGGGTATCACATTTTATGCAAAATCGGGTCGGGTACCCGATTTTTTCGTGTAGGGTACCCGACCCATACCGAATAGATAGCCCTAGATATACATAAGGATGGATAACCAGGTACTGGATATTACCCGTATCGGGCCGGGAATCGAGTATCCAATTGTCCGATAATCGAGTAATCAAGTCTCTACCAAGTAGTGAATATCCGAGGGGTAATCGAGTATACCAGAATATCGAGTATACTCGAGGGGTAATGGGTATACCATAATATCCGATTACTAATGATTTACATTATTTATATATATATATATATATATATATATTAATAATTAATAAAAATTTAAATATATAGATTTAAATTTAATTTAGAATTTCTAAAATTCTAATTCTAATTCTAATTCTAATCTCTTGGACCTCATTCCTCTCTATCCCGATCGAACTCTCGCACCTCTCATATATGATCTTTTTGGCTTTCTCTATCGGTGTCGTCCACTGATAAATATGGATTTTCAATAGTTTTTTAAGTATATATTTGACTTAATTGATAGTGAAAATCATGTTTGGAACGAGTATTTGATTAATTTTATTTATATTTGAAGAAATGATACATGTTGACATCTTTTGCCATTTTTGAGAAAAATTGGAGCGATAGTTGATGAGATTAGACTTCATAGGATTAAAGTCCAGTTCGAAAAGAGTTTGTAAGCAAATACGGTGCACGAATTGGAGTTCAAACAAATTAGAACGAGTCAAAACAAGAAAGTTGCACAGCCTGCCGTAGACTGTGACGAGAATTTCCGATTTTTCACTATTTTCATTCCCCCCCTATTTTGTGTATTTTAATTCCTACTTAGACCTAATTACCTTCTCCACTATAATTGATCATACTTGAATCAATTACCTTATCCAATTATAATTGATTCCTATTAGGATTCTTATACTTAAACTCAATCCTTTTATAAATTTTCTCCACCTATAAATACACATTCCACATATTTGAATTTTTATTATTTAATTTTCAAGTTCCCTACGCAATTCCTTAGAGCTTTTAGTTCTAATTTTTAGTTTTCAAGTCAAGTTTGTAGACTCAATAATTTAAGTTTGTCATCGCGATCATCGAACACATGTTTTATTTAAATCAATATTTTCATTATTTCTTTTATATATATATTTTTATTTTAATTATGTTTAGCTAAATTATTAGTTGATCCTATGTTTTGTATGACTTAGCACAATTATGTGATTGATCTTTTAATATAAATTTACCTTTCACTTCATAATTTGTGATTCTTGAAGCTTATTTTCCTGTTGAGATAATTGACCACTATTGATGCAAGCTAATTACTTAGTTAAATACTTAGAGGGTTTAATTGCGTAATCGAATTAAAGATTACACAATACAAGTGGGTTTATAATTAATCGTAGGAAGAATTATCTTTATGAACCTTTTGGAGTTAATATATTTTGGAGATTGAATTTGTGCTAATCAATGACTACTTGAATTGTCGAGAGAGTTTGTGCTTATTTATGTGATCTTCCACATGATTTGAATTAAATAGTGGTAATTGGATTAATTGATTAATTGCATGATTAGGTTGAGTCAACATATTCCCTAAGGCCAATCTTTCCTTTTGGTTTATTAAATCCAGTTTTTCTAAATTCTCTGTCTAGTTAATAATCATCATACCTCATAACTTTGTTTCGCTTAAAAATTTGTTCCGATCAAATTGTTCTTTTCAGTTGCTCGCAATAGTACGAGGTCCTTATAGAGCGGTAAGGTCGACCCAAGTCGAATCTCTCGAGGAAGGCTTAACAGAGCTACGGTTCTATGTTAAACACAAAAACATAAAAGAAATACTAACGTCCTAAAATAAGGGGGGGTCTGTCACGAACGGACGAAAACAGGAAATAAAATAAAGCAGGTAAAAAGGGATGCACATGGACAACAATAGGAATTGGCAGATACACGGAATTGGAGACGGTGTTCTAGGGTTCAAAATCTATCCTTGCTATTAATAAGCCAAAGACCGGTATACAATGCATAAAACACCCACGCCTCTTACCAAACGTTCAACACTAACTAATCTCTCGACTACGTCAATTTAGACTCGAACTTAATGGCGGAAAATCTCTCAATCAAACCGCCATCAACTACGAAGGATATTTAACTACACATCACACGATAGCAAAAACCCAATCCATATATATTAATTACTCAACAACAAATCAATCTCTCGATCACTTTCGTTGTCAAACTCATATTTAATATAAATATGCTCTCGCATAATTTCATAATCAAACATAAGCACATAATCAACCTACACTATTCTCTCGAACATCATTTATGAAGATCATGAAATAAACAATTTATATGGATAAGAAAATCGCAAATCATCAACCCAACAATCACGATTCAAGATGAGAACAACCTAACATGTATTACTCTACAAAACAATAATTTATCTCATGGTAGAAATTATTCCAATCCCAATTACATAGACATAATGAAAACGAGAAAAACTTACAAACCATTCATAGATAAATTCGTCTTCCAAAAATCCGGAATCGCACAATCCAATTGTTAATCCAATTATAAAATAATTAAATGGAAAGGAAAAGGGGAAAAGAAAAGAGAATGCGTGCGCGTGCGTCCGTGGAAATGTGAGTCTGAGAGAGTCTGCATCAGAGGACGAATTCTTCTATTTATTCAACCCTCGAAAAGCCCATTAAAACGCCGAAATTGGGCTTCAAAAATAAAGTCCAGCGTCGGACGTGGGCGAAGCGCCGGACACGAGCACTCTCTGGAAATTAGAGCGAGCATCGCAGCGTCGGACGGAGCGGGCGCCGGACGCGTGGGTCAAGATGGAAACCCAGCGCCGGACGCGAGGCGCGAGGTAGCATAACCCAGCGCCGGACGGACATCCAGCGCTGGACGAGGCGTGCGAGGCGAGAGCATGCACGGAGGGTGCGCGCTGGAGGCTGAACGCGCGCGGCGGTGGGCGAGGGGAAGCACGCTACGGGGCGCGCGGGCGCTAGAGAACGTGCACGGGGACGCTGCGGGCGAGGCGGAACGGGTGCTGGGGCGAGGCACACGTGGTCGCGGGTGACAGAGCGTGCGCTAGGGCGGACGAGGCGCTGGCGCGCGGGCTGGGGCGAGCCCAGTGCCGGATGCGCTTGCGCGTGCACGTGCGCGACTTCGCTGTTTCGTTCCGTTCTCTCTCGTCCGAACTCTGAATTGCGATCCGTTTACGCCCACGGAATCCTATCGAAATGCTCTTAAATATAATTAACTCTTGGAAGATCAATTTCATCCTATTTAATACTATTTTTCTACAAAACATCGAAACAAACCAAATAAGTTCGAATCGATAAATACTAATCAAACCAACGACATAAATAGGACAAACCACTGAAAATGACATGCAAAAAAATACCAAGAATACGCACAAATTCATACTAAACAATAGTAAAACTTTTTTGTTTAATTACTCGTGTGCTCAAATTACACTCTCTATGGATACGATACTCAATTTACTTACAATTGGACCGATTAGTTGTGGTATTTATTGCTAGAAAATTAGTGATCACCCATCCTCATCGTTCCCTTCGCCTCACCGCCTTCATACAGAATGCCTCCATCTTCTCACCTTAGCTCGTTGCACCACCTGTAACGCCCCCAACCCAACTCTACACTACGCCTTGTTGCCTCACCCCTTCACGAGTCCATCTAGCTTTGACATATCAGCCAATAGAACACATCTTGGTTTGGTTAAGTTACAATTTGATCATTTTTATGAATGTGTTGTGTGCTTGTTGTGTTTTGCAAATTTTGGGAATTTTTTTCTTTAGTTGTTGAATGCTATGTTTTCTTTCATCTGTAAGCAAGAAGGTTAGGTCGATTGCACTTATAGCAATCAATGGTTTTCCTGCACCAGTAAGCGAATAAAGATACGACAAGTTATTCAAGATACATGTAAGGTGACGTTCTGTATCTAAGTTTCTCTTGCACCTGTAAGCAAGACCAATCCCAAGTAATGGATTACTGATTTATCTGTAAATATAGGAGTTGATCTCTAAGAACCATATAAAAAGTAAATGTGTTCTTTACTTTCAGTATCTTACTCTACATGTTAATGGATTGTACATCACTCAGTACACGCAACACATCATACTCGCAAAAAACCTCTATCAGTAGCACTTTGCTACTAAATGAGAAAACTAATACTAAGTGAAAATTCGACTAAGTATTCTTTCAATATCAATTTTCAGTAAAGGCAAAACGTAACCACCAAAATTATGTACATATATTAGTTCTCAGTCTAGTTGATCAACTGCTAAAGCAATCAATTATGATTGCTAACTGATTCACTCAGTACAAGACTCACCATAACTAAACTAAAGTACAGTACTGATTAACATCAATAACCCGATACCTACTGACTTCAGTAGGACATCCAGTCTTGTTTAAGTAAAAGTTTTAATTGCCTGAACTGGTGTATTTTCCCCCTCCCATGCACCAATACGACCTCCAAGGGACCATCAACGAATATGTAGTGTGTGGAGTTTGCCCCAATTTTCAACAACCTCAATTCAATCTGACTCTCTCGTTCCATCACCCATCCTGTCATCGATCTTTCATTTACCGGTCTTATTCGATTTCTTGTATGATTTCTGGGTTCGCAAAAGATGGAATTGAAGAAGAAGAAGAAGAAGAAGAAGAAGAAGAAGAAGAATAAAAATAAAAAGCAACGCTGAGACTAAATGTGACTAGTGAGGAAGATGTCTAGGTAGGGTATCTTAAAAATTGAGTATATTCGAGTACCTTAGTACCCGAACTAGGTTCCCCAGTCGGATATTACGATGTCCGATTAAAATAAATGGATAGGGATAAGATATTAATTTGGGGAAAACTCAGGGTTGGGTATGACATGACCGTTGTTTAACCTTGTGAAAAACATATTATAAGTTTTCTTGTTGCCCACCACAAGCATATACCAACATTAAGTATAGAGTCAATCCTACAAAGAGTTGATGTAGTTTTCTCTTAGTTATTTGTCACAGGAAAAAAGAGGTTTAGAATAGACCAATCTCGATCAACACAGACTTCTTCTTGGTCAACACGAGACAGAAAAGGTAACCTGAAAAATCATAAGTAACTTGATCAAAGTAAAACAAGTTTTAGATCCGGGTCAAATCGTTAAGCTTGGTTGAGCTTGATCATAGTGCTATAATTAATTAACATATGTGTGATATCTTAAATACAAGGATTTGATAAGTCTAAATACAAGTCCGACTCAACTTCGACAATAAATGGGTAAGTTAGCATTGATTCTCTAATGGAATAAATTATTTTTATGAATTAATTTGTGGGGTTGAACATAAGAAATTAATTCATTAGAAACTCATATTTATTCCCTGTTTTGATCCCTGGACTGGCTCAATAAAGCCTCAATTTGGTACGTAATAAATTCTCCCCTATATGAGACCCATTTGGACTGGACCCAATTCAATGTATTATTCAATTAATAAATCTCCTAGGCTCTAGATAATTATTAAATTAATAAATCTCCTAGACTGCTATCCATTCAACATCAAAGTTCAGGCGCTGGAATACAGTTAAGAAGACCAAAATATGAATCTTAGATCAATCAGCTCTGGCAGAAATTCACAAGTAAACATTAGAAAATCCATATTTATATAGTTATTTATATAAGAACATACTAAGAATATAATCAATATATTGTGATACTGAGAATTTGGAATTGAGATATGTTTTCATTGGCCCCTAAAACCTACTGAAAAGATATGCAAACTTATATCTTTATGATGATAGCTGCTAATGTATTGTCTGTTACTCAGCTTATCTATTAGGGAGCTATACTTTACTTAGACAGGTCTTAATTTGAACGTGAACCATGTTGAAGACGTCGAGTCGAGACCTATTCAGATGTACCCATTTGACTCACCAGAAGATAAGCCTCAAACTTTGAAGCAGTCAGAACGAATCGATGAAGTTAGGATCAACGGATAATGCGCTTAATGCCAACCAAGTCAAGCGTCAGAAGGAAAGAACACAATGTTGAAAGATATGATATTAGGAAGATTGAGTTGAGTGGAAGGACTCAATGTAAAGGCCCACTTGATTGTGCCAACAAGATTGATCGAAGAACTGATCACTTCAAGGAATGTCTCAGAAGCAAAGCTCAATTGATGTCTGCCATCGTTCAAGCTTGAGCTATATAGGAACTCTTCCAGTTGAAGACCAAGTTAGCTTACTACCTTAGAGCGTAATCCTTCACTCGCTGAAGTTGTTATAGGAACACCTCTGATCGAACTACCTAGCTGAATGAAGTTAGATTGCCTTCACGAAGATCAGAGCATTGCAGTAGCAAAAATGGGATCAAGTTTTAACTTAATTTCTGAATGCCTCTCCCTATCCCCAAATTCAAGGACCATGGAAAAAGTCCTAGGATGTTCCTTAACGAACAATAGAGCATATGTTATCTGACTTCAATCACCGTTGTGCATCATTGGTTTCTTACCTTCAGTCGATTTCAAGATAAGCAATTGATATCAAGTGTTTTTAGATAACTAATATATACCAACCTACATTTTATATCAAGTTCAACTGGTATCTGACGTTTGTGATCTCTGACAGGGGATGAGTAACAAATCAGGATCCAATGTGTTAGAATACCTAATTCTTGTCTGTAGGAAAAAACTTCAGTGAATCAACTTGGAGAATAAGACTAAAATCATGACGACTATCTCGTACTAGATAACAGCTAATAAAGATCAAAATTCATCTCCCGAGCTGAACTGATAAAAATCCATTGGTAACCCTTGGTGATAACCTCGTAAAGGGGAACTAAGAGATCAAGTATTGTTGGGAATTTTCCATCAGACTCCCAAAGCTTTTGATGAAGTTTTCTTCCAAAGTGCATGGATAAACACTGGAGCTGATGATGATTATGAAGGAACCCTAGGTACAGTTGAAGGGTTCTGAAGGTATTATCAAACACCAAAACAGTGTCAGCAAAAGAACTTCAGGTGCAGTTGAAGTTTTTAAAAGTTGATTCAAGTCTACCCCTATCAAGAGATCAAAACCAGATACACCTAGCCAGTGTATCATCAGTAGAGAGAGCTACTCAATGAATCGCGTAAGCCTGGTGTTAGCAAAGGGTTCCAAGACGGTCGATGAATCTTACCTTTCTGAAAGGTAGCTGAGAAACTTGTGAGGGCCAATCAATAATAAACCTGGAGACCTCACAAGCTCGCCGATGATGCTGAACTAGATGATTGAGGTAGAGACATCCTTACCAAGACTTCTATAAACTACAAACTTCTGAAATCGTCTGAATTCACCGTGAAAGCGTCTGAATTCGTCGTGTAAGTGTCTGAATTCAAAAAAATAAAAATTCACCCCTCATGAGATTCGAACCACGTTTGAATTCATTAAGTAAGGTGATGAATTCACCGTAGATCTTCACGAATCAGTGACTAAAAATAATTCTTATTTTATACTTTAAGATTGGTTTGTATTTGATCTCATTTATATATATGGTAATTTCCGTCACTGTAATAGGAACTAGTACATACTAATATATTGCGGTATCATTTATAGCGTTTTAGTTTAGATCGTAGATATGCTAAGAGTTCATTTTTTGTAGAATATATAGATCATCTAAACTTGAGCAAAATAATGATATAGAGAATCTGATTTTTGCACGAGTTTGTTTCACGAGTCAAAGATTCCTATGATGAGTATAACTTGCAAAATGAATCGAGAGTGCTCTTTGTATTTAAATATTTTTGCTATTCTTGATTTATATACTTTTATTAATGATTATGTATTTGATGGCAAAATGAATCGAGAGTGCTCTTTGTATATAACTTGCGAAATGAATCGTGAGTTGTGTACCTTTTTTTTTGTGCCCTTTAAAGTACCGAAGGCACCTATTATCATATAGAGATAGATACCTCAAGGATTCTGGAACAAAAGATATATCATTTGGTTTGTTATAAAAACTTAGACCATCAAATGCAACCAACGCAACTCACAAGTTTATTCTTGATTTATATACTTTTATTTGTGTACAGGTGGCTTCTTTGGATAGCCACATAGGTGTCGCAGCATGCCTGAGATGGGCTCCTCGTAGAGTCATGTTTGCCGCTGCTTCTGCTTGATGCTTCGTTCTAACCTTTTGGATTCCCGATGATGCCAAGTCGATCTTGTTGGGCGCCCCGCTCCGCCCTTGACCACGAATGTTAACATTGACACAATTGTAATCGATGGGATATGGCCCAACCGACTGGGCCCACTAACAGGCCCAAACGAGCTGGGCCTAACGTTGGTAGCAGGCCCACGCGGTCGAGCCCAAGGCGAGACCTAATCATTGCCCAAAACCCTAGCCCCCAGAACCGCTACCCTCGGCCAATGGAGGGCGCCCGGAACAGGTCGCGCCACCTCCACGTGGCGCACGTAAAGCGAGGTCCGGCTCGGCCAATGGAAGGCATGCCAGAGGAAGAGTCACACCACGACCAATGGAGAGGTCGGGCGCGCCTACAGTGGCAGATTCGGAGCTGTATAAATAGAAGGAAAACTGATGTTAGAAGGGTTAGCAATTTACTGAATACAAAAGGCTTGTAACCAATACTCTCTGTACTAAAAACTCTAGTAAAAGTATTGAGGAATCATTCCTCCGTGGACGTAGATCTTATTAACGATCGAACCACGTAAAAAGCCTGGGTGTTCTTCATTGCTTTACATAAATCTCGCACACTCACGTAGCTAGATTCATCATTGGCGCCGTCTGTGGGAACCCCTGAACAAGAAAGCTTCGTTTCCCTCTACAACTTAATGGCGAGAACACGCACAACCGCCGTCAACGCTGGCAACAACCGTCTTGAGACCGACTGGTGGTCACTCAGCGTCGCGGGAAGGAGGTCGCAGACGCCACGAGCGCTCACACTCCTGAGGGCAACATGGAAAACGTCTCCATACACCCTCAGGACCGCCTCCCCAACGTAGGGGGAAATGCCGACCTCAACGAGGACGAACAAACAGCTCACTCGTCCCACGAGGTCCTCGGCCGAGCTGTGACCGAGTTCCTCCACGCCAATCTTGGCAATTCCAAAGCTTCTCAACCGGAGGACTAAAGGCGGGCCCTCGAGGGCTCCCGGACTGAATACCACGGCCGCCCGAGGCCGCTCCCCCATCCGAAGCAGCCAGCGCTCACCTCGGCGTGATAGCCGAGAACGCGCATCACGCCCCGATGCAAGGGGTCGCTCACCGCGACCGAGCCGCCGCCCTCATTCTCGGAGCCGCTCACCGCGGGCGAGCCGCCACCACCAGTCGCCCCCTCGTCATTCGCGGAGCCGCTCTCCACCTCGTCATGCCGACCAGAGAGCCGAGCAAAACAGGAGGGAAGAAAGGCGGAGTCGAACCCCCGGAGGGCGATAGGCATCGCTATCGATCCCCACCCTCCGAAAGAGATGGCAACGATCTCCGGGGTTCGACCGATGCGGAGGATCATTTCCCTTTCTCCATGGAGATTCTAGACACGCCCACCGTGATGCGGGCACCCAATATAGCGACTCACGATGGCCTCGGAGACCCTCCGACTTCCTTTTCGCCACACCACCAACATGGCGAATCAAGGAATGGAAGATTTTCACATGTGCAAAATCTTCCCGAGTCTTCATCTCCAACGCGCGCTGGTTCACCTCGCTCGCCTGCGAACACGCCTGCCTTCCGTGACCTCATGGATCGCCTCAAGTGGCGCTTCTATCGAAGAAGATGCCCAAAGGCACCTTCCTCCGACCTGCTCACAACCCGCCAAGGGCGGGCGAGACGATGTCAAACTTCGTCTCGAGGTTCATCAAAGAGTCGCTCAAAATTGACGACGACAACGACCTCTACATCATCAACGCGTTCAAAAACGGATCCGACCGCCATTGAACAAAGAAATCACCGAGGGAGAAACCAAAGGCGGCGAGTAAGCTTTGGAACCTGGTGGACAACTTCGTCGAGGAGGCGAGTCGGACCGGAAGAAGGGAAATGGGACGACGGCGGTCCGAGAAAAAAGCGGATGATCAAGTCGGGCGCCTGATCGCAGAGGCGCCTTGACGAGAATCAAGAGAGGGCCATGGAGTCTGGCTCGGACCTCGGCCCAACCCCAGTGGCAGAGCCCGCTCAAATTGAGGCGGAAATATTCGAGCTCCACGCCGAGCTCTTCCTCAAACCCGCCCACATGAAAGGGGATCGAAGAGGTCCTGATTTAGTATTGTGACTATCACCAAGGGTATGGTCATGATACCGAGGATTGCGAAACACAGGCTCACGGATCGACGAGCTCGTTAAAGGGGGCCTCAAGAAATACCTCGGACGAGCTGGTCCAAGAACGAGCCTTGAGAAGGAATGGGCGGCAACAGCTGGGCCGACCCGGGCGACCCAACTCGAAGACGACGAGGACGAAGGTCCCAGCGCTATGGAGCGTGTCTATGTTGTTACGGATCCCCTCGGGACGGCGAGTCGTCCCTAAAGAACGACGCCGGAGGCCGGCCCCCAAGAGCCAAGAACAGCGACTCGGGATGGTGAGAACATAACGTTCTCCAGGAGGACCCGTGCCCAAGATCATGCCGCACGGGGCGCCATCACGATACAGTGCGGTGGGCAACAAAACGTCCACCGGGTCTATATCGACGCCGGAGCCTCCGTCAAGATCATCTTCCGAGCTATGCGGATAAGCTTGAGTCGGAGGCATTCTGTGTACTTCCCGCGCCTCCCGCCACGGAGCTTCACTCGAGGCGATCCCAACCCGAGGGGTCATTACCCTTCCGGTCACGGTAGGGCGGGCTCCTAGGTCGGTCACCAAGGCCATCCGATTCTTCCTGGTCCGAGCTCCCTCTCCGTACAACATCATCCTCGGGAGAGATTGGCTATACGCCACCAAGGCCGTCTGTTCGGTCTACCACCTCACCGTCAAGATTCCCACCCCGGTGGGAGTGCTCAGCATCCAGGGAGACCAAACGGCAGCAAAAGAATGCCTACGACTCTCAACTCAAGATGCGGCCTCGCCCCAGGCATAGCAATTACCGAGCCCTCGGAGACCGACACCCCGGGATGACCTGACCGAGGGCCTCCAACTATACGACGACGATCCTTCGAAGGTCATCCAGGTCGGCACCCAGGGCCTAGCGGACGTCCGTGGCACGTCATACGACTTCTGAGAGAATATAGGGACGTGTTTGCTTGGTCCCCGCTCGATATGACCGGAGTGTCACCCGAGCTCATAACTCACCGCCTCAACATCGACCCGGCTACCAAGCCAGTCCGGCAGAAGAAAAGGATATTCGCGGCGGAGCGCAGCCAGGTCATAAGGGACGAGGTGACTCAACCTCTGAAGGCCAAGATCTTGTTCGAGTCGAATACCCGACACGGATGGCTAATCCGATCGTGGTCAAAAGCCAGGAGGAGGGTGGCGCATGTGCGTCGATTATACCGACCTCAACAAGCACTGCCCAAAAGATTGCTACCCCCTCCCTGATATCGACAAAAAGGTGGAGGCATTGGTGGGCCACGAGATGTTCGACTTCACGGATCTATACAAGGGTACCACCAAATCTGATGAGCGGGAGGACCACCAAAGACCGCATTCATCACCGACTTGGTGTCTTTGCGTCATCGAAAGATGCCGCTTCGACCTCAAGAACGGCTGGGCTACTTACGGAGGATGGTGGATGCAACATTCAAAGACCACATCGGGGAGATCGTCGAGGTCTACGTCGACGACATAGTAGTCAAAAGTCAGAAAACGGAGAGCTACGCCGACGACCTCGGCACCATCCTCCAACTCCTCAGGTCGGCCAACCTCAAACTCAACCCCCAGAAATGTACATTTATGGTGAAGACCGGCAAGTTCTTGGGATGCTGGGTTTCTCAGGAGGGCCTGAAGGCCAATCCCACCAAGGTGAAGGCAGTGCTCGACATGCAGGTGCCAAGGACCATCCGTGAGATCCACAAACTCACCGGGTGCCTAGCCGCCCTCAGCAGATTTCTCTCTCGAGCCGCGAAACAGCCCCATTCTTCAAGATCCCGAGGAGAGCTCGGGACTTCGCTGGCGGGAAGAACACCAGCCGCCAGCGGTGAAGGAGTACTCTTGCCGACTTGCCGACCTGTCCCGCCCCAAAGCAAGGTGAATCTCTCTCCATATTTGGCCACCTCGGACGAGGCCATCAGCGTGATCTTGTACGAGATGAGGTGGGGCGACAACTCCCGTCTATTTTATCGGCCGAGCTCTTAAAGGACCGAGACAAGGTACTCGGTCTCGAAAAGTAGCGCTAGCCACAGTGAGCATGACGGCGCCCAGACCCTACTTCCAAGCTCACTCCGTCCGGTGCTAACCGACTTACCCTTGAGACAAGTCTTGTTGAAACTGAGTCGTCCGGACGTATAGCTAAGTGGGCACTTTGGAGCTCGGCGAGCACGACATTTCGTACTCACCGGCCGGCCATAAAGGGCAAGCTCTCGCCGACTTCTGGTTGAGGCCAAATTCACGGTAGGCTCGCGGCGGTAACTCAGCCGCCCCTCACGGCGGAGGAGGCCGTCCTAACACCACCGGATGGTTGTTTGGCGGATGTGCGTGGGCGGAGCATCGTGCGACGTGCGGCGGGGGCGAGCATCCTCCTCCTCGGCCCGGATAAGCAAGAAGTCACCTCGCCCTCGGTTTATCTTCCCACCACCAACAACGAGGTGGAGTATGAGGCCACAATCTCCTGACTCAGCCTGCACGGGCGAGGTGGATAAGATCCAAATCTTGGCGATTCCCGGTCGTCGTGAACGGTGTTAGGCAAATCTGAGGCCAAGGAGGACCGAATGAAACAATACCTCGAGAAGGCAAGGAGATGTTGACCTCGTTCGGTACTTGACATCCACGAATCCCCGAGGGAAAGCAGTAGGTGGCGTCCTCGGCAAGTTAGCTACGTCGTCAACAAGTCCACCATGGAGGTCCGTTCGGAAGCATAGCGGAGTCCCACGTCGGCATCATCACCGAGATAGAGCTGAATTGGATGTCTCCCCTGAAGGCCTACCTGGAACACGGCGCACTACCTCAAGATCGTCTCGAAGCCAAAAAGATGATGGCGAAATCCCAGAAGTATCTCATGCATGAGGGCGCTCTCTACCGGAAGTCTTACCTTCAACCCCTCCTGAGATGCCTCGGGCGAAAAAGCCGACTACGTGCTCAGCGAAATTCACCAGGGTCTTGTGGAAGCCACGTCGGGCGAGCCCTTTCAAAGAAGGCGAGGTCGGGATATTCTTGGCCCACCCTCGTATAAGATTCGGCCGAGCTCGTCGAGAAGTGCCCAAAGTGCGGATTCACTCCACACCAAAAGGCGCCTCGGGCGATTTGAGGCGACTGCGAGTCCGTGGCCTTTCATGCGGTGGGGATCGACATCGTTGGCCCGTTCGGCCGAGCACCGGTCGACCGATACTTAGTCGTAGCCATAGACTACTTCACAAAATGGGTCGAGCCGAGCCACTTTCGAGCCTCACGAGCGAAGGATTCAGACCTTGTGGAAAAATATAGTGCGCCGCGGCATACCGCACATCTGGTCTCGGACAACGGCACCCATTTGTCGACAAAAACTTCAAGGTGGTGCGAAGAGCTTCAGATCGATCAGCGCTTCACCTCGATTACACACCCGCGGTGAATGGTCGCACCGAGGTGACGAACCGCACGATCGTACAAGGATTGAAGAAAAGGCTGGACCGAGCTAAAGCGATCGGGCTGAAAATCTCCCAAGTCCTCTGGGTCTCAGGACCACACCTCGACGGCAGCGCAGGGGAGACCCCTTAGCCCGTCTCTGCACCGAGGCCGTCATACCGGCCGAGATCGGCGCCAAGCCCTCGCACTCTTCACTTCGACCGGTGGGAGCGAGGAAGACTGCGGGCCAACCTTGGCGCCCTCGAGGAGAAGCCACGAGCTCGCCTTCATAAACGGCAAGTCTGAGGCCAGTGTCGCACGGTACCACAACAACGGTCAAAGCCTCCAGCGCCCATGTGGGCGACCTCGTCTAAGAAATAATGAAGCCGGTGGGGAGGCGTCTTAACAAATGGATCCGACATGGGAAGGCCCGTGCAGCGTTCACGAGGACCTCGGCAAAGGGGCTTACAAGTCGGCTCACTTGTCCGGGCGCTTATCCCGAACTCGCACATTATGCATTTAAGGAGGTATTTTACATAGCTTCGATTTAAAGTCGGCATCATGTTGGTTCCTTAATTGTTTTGCCAAAGCACGATGTTGTTACATGTTCAATAAAACACCGCTTTTATAATGAATATTTCACTCGTTTCATACATATGTGAACATCTGTTTGGATACACCACATTTAAACCTTCTGAGGGGCGCCTACGAAGATGAAAATCCCACCAAGTAGGGTGCAGCATCAGATTACCCATTAAGTTGGGCGTCTACATGCAAAGCGTCTGATTACCCATTAAGTTGGGCGTCTACACGCAGCGTCTGATTACCCATTAAGTTGGGCGTCTACACGCAAAGCATACAGATTACCCATTAAGTTGGGCGTCTACATGCACGCGACATCGGACCGATCTCGCCATCTCACACCCTTTATTTGGGAAGATATGCACTCGGTACAAAGTCTAAATGCATTAACGACTATCGGCCAAGTACCAAGCTATATACAAATCAACCGGGCTTCGAGCTCGTTTATATCCCTTTATTTGGGAAAATACACACTACGTATCTGATGTAAATGCGTTTACGACCAAAACGAAGTCTAAGCTATGTTTATACCTCTCAAGGAGGAAATATACACTTGACGAGTCTAAATACATTTATATCTACATACAAAGTTCTACACTATACATGGCCTCATTCGGCCTCAGGACTCCATGCCTTGCCGGGACTTCTCAAGCTGCACCAATTCTCTACAAAATCTCCGGCCGCGGTGTATGCAGGAGCGAACTCGGTGCCTTCAACCCGGTCGATAAGGCGGAATCACCACGGCCTGCTCCCCGGCTCGGCGGCGGGCTCGGGCGGCCGAGAACGAGCGGCGACTCGGTCATCTTCACTGCCTCCAGGACACTTGAGTGGCGAAGGCTCCAAGACGGGCATTAGGGGTGGGAACGTGCAGAGGTCACATCCCGACCCCACGGCCGGACACCGGACCGGAGATGCGACCTCGCCCGCCCGCCTCCCCTGCCGACTGAGGTCCCGGTCGCCGACCGCCTCCCGGAGGATCGCCCACGGATGATCCACCCCATGCCGGACCCATCAACCTGAGCACTTCGGCATGATCGGAGTAGCCGCCCCTCTGCGGGTTCTTCTATGATCGGGTCGGCGAGCCCGCCTCGCCGCCGCCGTGCTCGGGCATCTGCGACGTTCTTGACGATATCATACATCTCCATAAACTTCACCACGGAGTTGTGCGCAGCTTTGAACTTCTTGCTGTTGGGCCCTCCTCATCCCAAAGACCATGCCTCCGCCAAGAAGCTCGGACTCGGTCGTCGACTTGGATATGGTAGTCCCACCACGGCGGACCGCTCTCTCTGCATGCTCACGAAGGAAAACATATGTTAACCCTCGCCCGAGGATCCATCTTGGGTGTTTAATTCACCATACATTGATTATAAACCTAGCATGCGTCTATATAATTAAATCGCAACACGTTGGGGTTTTCACGTGTTTACCTTTGGATCCGAAGAGGTCGATGGAGCGAGATGAGCGGATCGAGCGGATCGGACTCGTGCTTTGACCTTCGGGCGTATCCGGTTGCCCAATCTCCAGCGTCGGTGAGGGCGATCTATGGAGAATGCTTGGAAAATCACCCTTGCTCTCACTAGAATTTTCGAAAATTCTCTCAAGAGAAACCCTCTCAATCTCGAAAATAGTGTGTTAATTATGTGTGCATTAACTAGACATTATCTCATACCTTATATTTATAATGCACTACCTTAATCCCATATGGAAATTACCATAATCCTATATGGAAATTACCATAATCCTATATGGAATATTACCATAATCTTAGGATTATTTCCATACTCTTAGATTATTTCCATAATCTTATATGGAAATGATCTATGCATATACCATAAATATAATTATATCCTTGTGGGATAAAGAGAATAAAATCTTTCCTTTGAGAGTACACGGGGCGCCGATTTTCTTGCGACTACGGGCTGGATGGCCGGCCAGGGATCAAATGCAAGGAATAAAGATGGGCCTCAAATAAATTAATTATCTTATGTTCAGGCCGAACATAAATTAATTTATAAACATTTATTCATGCCACTAGAGAATAAATGCTTGACTTACCCTTTATTACGAAGTTGAGTCGGGCTTGCACTTGAACATTACGAATCCGTAGTTTAAGATATCGAGCGTCCATTAATCATTTATAGCAACTCATCGCTTAAAAGCGATTAATAACTTCATTTCCTTAAGTAGTACCACTCAACCTTATTATTGTACTTGAGCTAACTCAACTGCGAGGTTTAGTACAATAAACCTTTGAGCTCCTTAAGGGACATCATCATCCCGAGCGGATACGGTGACTCGTCTGAGATAACTAGCGTGACATACAAGACGCCACCACCCAAGATCATCGGAGAATCTTGGGTTGAACATATAACCCTCACTCATAACAAGTCAAAGTGATGGTCGAACTCATACTCACCTAATACCTTATCGAGGTTTAGATCATCGTAAGTCACCGAGATCTTGGTTCTTCACGACGGTCGAAAGAAGAACTCATCTCACGTGATCCTTCAATACGTCGAGACGTATCCCGGCATAGACAAGCAACTAAGTCAAGTCACTTCTTATCTATCTCGCAGCCCTAAACCGACAACTCGTCCTTAAGTCGTCTCACCGTGAAACTTTTATATCTCATTAAGCTTGACCAATCATACGGACTTACGTGATCTTCTACACTCGTATGATCTAACTTATATATGAGATAAGGGGACACGAATATATGCAATCAAGTATTCAAATCGGATAGGAGATTGTAATAGTGGTAACAGAAACATTGTATACAAGCTCAACCAAACGCTTTCGATACAAATCAACAATCTCCCACTTATACTAAAGCAAACTTTTAGTATACAATGTGTCTTTCTACTAGCTATTACAAACAACCATCACTTTGCTTCTCCCACTTATACAAAAGTTTCCTTTCTAAGTGGGTGCCATCAAGCGCAATCCAAGTCCTCTAACGTGTCCATCGTAGACTTTTTACGGCAGGCTTTTTGTGAATGGATCCGCTAGATTTTCCGTTGTATCAATCTTTTCAATCAGCACGTCACCTCGTCTAACGATTTCTCGTATGACATGGTACTTTCTCTCTATGTGTTTGGTCGCCTTGTGGGTCCGTGGTTCCTTCGAGTTTGCCACTGCACCTGAGTTATCACAGTAAACTATGATACTCTTGGGCAAACCAGGTACCACATCTAGATCCATGAGGTAGTTCTTGAACCATACAGCCTCCTTAGAAGCCTCTGAAGCGGCTACATATTCGGCTTCCATGGTAGAGTCCGCAATGCATCGCTGCTTTGCACTCCGCCAGGATACGGCTCCACCTCCCAAGGTAAACACATAGCCCGAGGTTGACTTTTTCTCATCACGGTCAGCTTGGAAATCCGAGTCTGTATAACCCAAAGGCATTAGACTATCTGCATGGTAAACTAGCCTATAATCTCGAGTCATTTTCGTGCTTGAGTATATGCTTTCTCGCAATCCAATGAGCTTATCCGAGGTTAGGCGATATCAGCTACTATGCTACCGCATGCGTATATCGGCCTCGTGCATAGCATTGCGTACATAAGACTTCCCACGGCGAGCGTAAGGAACTTGTCTCATTTCCTCTATCTCCTTTGGTCATATAGGTATTGCGTTTAGATAAAGGAACGCCATGTCTCGAAGGTAGCAATCCTTTCTTGGCGGTGCATACTAAAGCAGTAATCACGATATCAATGTAAGGCGCCCGAGATAAGCTCAACATTTTCTTCTTGCGATCTCGTAAACCTCGATCCCAGAATATACAGCTGCATCTCCTAAGTCTTTCATTTGAAACGATCGGATAGCCAACTCTTTCGTCGATAATGACTTCACGTTGTTGCCAACTAGAAGGATGTCATCTACATAAAGTGCAAGAAATACCACATCACCGTTGACATCTAACCGATACACACAACTCTCGCTAGGCAACTGGGTAAATCCATAGGACTTTACCACCTCGTCAAAGCGTAAGTTCCATGATCGGGAGGCTTGCTTAAGTCCATAAATGGACTTCTTAAGCTTCCATACTAGATGCTCTTCACCCTTTACCACATAACCTTCCGTTCTTTGCATATAGATGTCTCTACCTTCCTCAAGGTAACCGTTTAGAAAAGCGGTTTTAACATCCATTGCCAAACCTCTAGGTTCAGTGGGCTGCTATGGCTAGAAGAATTACGATGGACTTGAGCATTTCTACAGCGAAAAGGTCTCATGAAATCGATGCCCTCAATCAGTGTACCCTTTCACCACAAGCACGGCTTTGAAAGCGAAACCTCTCCATCGGATCTCTCTTCCTCTTGTATATCCACTTACTACCTACGGCTTCCTTGCCATCCGGTAGAGGTGTCTTTCATATACATCCATAGCGTTATGGACTCCATTTCTAAGTCCATAGCGGTGTGCCATGATCTTGCATCAATATCTTGTATACGCCTCCTCAGTATGTCCATGGGTCGCTTATTGCATGTTAGCTCTTTGGGACTAAATCCAAGATTCACCCACGAACATAAATCGCTCGGGTTGACGAACTACCCTCCCACTACTGACGAGGTTCTACAGGGCACTATGGCAACGGTGGGTGCGAGATACTAGTGGTTCTCTAACTTGCACAACTTGCGTGTGTAGGTACCACTTGTACGGTCGGTATCTCGGTGGAACTCGACCCACTTCAATTTCTTGAAGTATCGGTGTCGATCCTCCCACTAGACTCGACATCTCGTACCTTTGGCTAATCGGTGGTGGATTCGATCATCTTCTAATTCTTGAAGAATGATTTCAACTTTGGACTTATGATTTTCATATAATCCTCTTCTAAGAATCGGGCATTAGTGCTAATAATGACCTTCCGATCCTTAGGACTATAGAATAAACCACCTTCGTTCCTCTAGGATAGTGATAAAGCGACCTTGCGTCGGATCTAGCCTCCAACTTGTCGGCCTTCTTGTTGACATATGTTTGGATCGCCCCATATCCTTATGTGGCTTAAAGCGGGCTTCGCCCAAACCACAACTCGAAAGGGTCTTTTCGATGACTTGGGCGGTACTAGATTTAGCAAGTATGCCGTCTCTAAGGCATATCCCGAGCAACGAAATAAGCAATGTAGCATAACTCATCATAGATCTAACCATTTCCAAAAGAGTCGTATTTCTTGGCTCGACACCATTTTGTTTGTGGTGTGCCCGGTGAAATCTTGTTGGGATGTAATCCCACACTTCACTAGATAGTCCATAAACTCGTTCTTGCGAGGTATTAGCCACCGATCGAAACGCGATGACTTGATACTTTACCTAGCTTCGTCTCCACTTCCGCCTTAAACTCTTTGAATTTCTCAAAGCATTGGACTTGCGGTGAAGCGGTATATGTATCCGTACCTTGAAATGTCGTCAATGAAAGTGACAAAATACTGTACCTCCATGAGCTTGTGTGACATTGGTCCACATAGGTCGAAATGGACTAATTCAACATTTCTTTGGCTCTATAACCGCTTCGCTTTGAAGGTGCGGTGACATCTTCCCTTCTATACGAGTTAGCGGTCGAGAGCGAGTGGCCGTGAGATTCCCCAACGCCATTCTTAGCGGTCTTTGGATTCTATTTAGATTGATGTGACCTAATCTAAGATGCCCGAGAGAAAAGTAGAGTCATCTTCTTGAAGAAAACTTTCTCTTTTAGGGTTTGATGAAGATGCAACATAGTTATAGGTATTATGTTTTGCGGAAATAGTATAAAGCGAATTATATAAGGTGCCTACACGATAACCGTCATTTCTTATGATAGAAACACCACTATCAAAAATAACGAAATATCCATGAGTAAATAATTTGAAAGCGAAAACAAGGTTCCATGAAAATCCGGCACATATAAAACGTCTTTCAAAACTAAAGCTGTTGTCCCAAAACATAAAAAACATCTCCAACCAACAACTTGACTTTCGCGCGTTGCCCATGGAGATCGTTATCTCGCCATCAAACAGACTCCTTGTCGCGAGGAACCCACGCAGGTGTAACAAACATGATCGATTCGCCGTATCTACTACCCAGAATGGGTAGAACAAGTCGCTAAACATGTTTCCGTTACTAAAGCAAGCGGCGTACCTTGAGCCTTGAGCATAGGGCACTTGGCCTGATGCCCGATCTTTACACTTGAAGCACTTGCCTTCTCCTTTGGCTTCTTCTGCCTCGGTGGCAACCATGTTCTTGTTCCCATTCTCCCACTATTTCCCTTGCCTCTACCACCTTTGGCACCCTTTTTCTATTTCCATTTTGCGATGAAAATTTTGGGCCCTTAGATGTGCTAGCAAGAGCATGTGCTCCTTTTCCCATAACTCCTTCCGCGACAGCGAGATCATTGAACAACCCGACTAAGTGTAAACTCGGTCTTGCTCATGATCGCATTCACGCCGTAGTTCTCAAAAAACTTGGGCGGTGTATTGAGGATGATATCGACCTTGGCTTCGGTCAATACCTCCTCCCAACCATCAAGACTATCCATGAGATGAGTCGTGTGGAGACATGTTCATGGACGAACTTCCTTCTTCCATCTTACTGCCAAGATTTCTCTCATTGTGTGGGCGGTTGTCGATCCGATTGCCCAAACTTACTCTCGAGACTTTACCAAATATCGATCAGCGTCTACCATCGATCGATCTGCGGTACAAGTCTTTGGACATAGTAGTCATCATATAGCATTTAGCCATATTGTTTGACTTATTCCAAATCACCTTGACTCTGCGCTCATTAGTCGATCGTCGATGGGGCATCGGGTTTGGGAGTAGTGAGAACAAACATGTGTTCTTCGTGATAAGAACATATTCCATGTTTCATTTCCACTCGATAAAATTTGGACG
Source organism: Salvia rosmarinus (assembly GCA_036937905.1). Taxonomy (NCBI): domain Eukaryota; kingdom Viridiplantae; phylum Streptophyta; class Magnoliopsida; order Lamiales; family Lamiaceae; genus Salvia; species Salvia rosmarinus. The sequence goes on from CM072817.1 coordinate 68,140,547, forward strand.
GATAGCGGTTTTGTGCGAGCATATTGATAATCGGCGTAAGAGACATATCTGAAGCGATAATGTAAAACACATAAGCATCGATCGCAAATAATTCGTAACAATAATATTGTAACCTTTTGATAAAACAATATTAATTGAAACCTCAATCGCCGAGGAATCCCAATTGCAAGCCACGCAGCGTGTGGGCGTTTACATGAACCCCCGACCCGGACTAAAATATACCTTTTAGTCGTTTAATTTCAATCCATGTCAACTTATCCTTATGACAAATGAAATTAATGATTGGACCTTACTGAACCACATCACTATCGCAAGAAGGGACTTGGCGGGAAGTTGTACTGAGGTGATGTCTAAGCAATGACCACAATTTTAACGTGAAGATGAATTCTTAGAATTGGTATACTCACTCGGACCATACAGCTGAATTCAAATTCTTTTGTTATCTCATTTATATCTATCTCTAGAGAACTTATGAAAATCGCACATACAAGCCATGCGTGTGGGCGTTTACATGAAACTCCCACTTCTCGATAGATTTAAAATGTTTCATTTAGAAATCTCATCTAACAAACTTATGATAAACGAAGGCAAGCAAGCCACGCGTGTGGGCGTTTACTCACGGTCGTCTCACTTTGTTTAGAGATCAAAAGTGGAGGTCTTGACATTTTAATTTGAAAAATTAATTTGTCGGGTTGCTTGCTTAGTCTTTTTTATTCAAAAGGTTTGTCCATGCGGATCACGTAATCTAGCATGCTTTTCTATAGAACTCGACATGTAAAACATGCTCAGTAATTCTAAAATATGCTTGATAAGCGATAAACCTAGCATGCTTACTATGCGCGTCCAATTCGTAAAACACTTAAAGGTTTGTCAACGTAATATAAACATACATAACATGCTACTGCATAATTTAAACATCCACGACATACATATGAGCGATAAAAATAAAATAAAGCGTTCATCAGCGGCCCAATCGTGAAACACGCACATTTAAATCTAATCTATTACATAGATTTACAAAGTACAATTAAACTTGACGGGCCTCGCGTTACGCAGCGCGGACGGATTCAACAAATGGGCCTCGGCGTGCGCGGGCGGATCGGAAAATCGGAAACGGGTGCGGGCGGGTCGTATGTCATCTTTGGGCCGCGCTGGCAGGCAGGCCAGCGCCTTGCTTGCGCCGCCGTCGCTTTGCGTGTCCCGCGGGCTACCCGCGGTCGCTAAAGCGACGCGACCAACGAACGGTTGCAGCGCTGCCATCGCCCAGCGCGAGCGTCTGTCGAGACGTCGTCGCCGGCCAAACCTCGCGACCGCGAAGTGCGCTCATGCCGCCGGGTTTCGCGGCGCGACAGCGCCGTCGCCGCTTCGCTGCTCGCGGCCGCAGCCTCGCGGGTAATCTCGCGACATGAGCTCGTTCGCTAAGCGCCGAGGATCTCGGCGAGCAGCGCCCGTCGCCGTAGCCCTCGCGATCGCCCTCGCGACCGCGAGGCTCGCTCGTGAAACCACCCGAGATGGCAGATGAGAGACTGCTTTTTCCGTTGTTTAGTTCTTCGTTCTTTCGTCTTCGTTCTTCTTTTACAGATAAGATTTACATAATAAAATCTAATCTAAACACGGATTTTCTCGTGGTGTAAAACAAAAACCAACAAAAACAATAAACGAGCCACGATGAGCGACATATCCACAATTATTAAAGCACGTAATAATCAAACGTGAATTAATCCAGCGAGCCAAGATTCGATCGAGCTCGATACCAGTCGAAGGGAAAACATATGTTAACCCTGCCCGAGGATCCATCTTGGGTGTTTAATTCACCATACATTGATTATAAACCTAGCATCGTCTATATAATTAAATCGCAACACGTTGGGGTTTTCACGTGTTTACCTTTGGATGCGAAGAGGTCGATGGAGCGAGATGAGCGGATCGAGCGGATCGGACTCGTGCTTTGACCTTCCGGACTGTATCCCGGTTGCCCAATCTCCAGCGTCGGTGAGGGCGATCTATGGAGAATGCTTGGAAAATCACCCTTTGCTCTCACTAGAATTTTCGAAAATTCTCTCAAGAGAAACCCTCTCAATCTCGAAAATAGTGTGTTAATTATGTGTGCATGTCTTAGACATTATCTCATACCTTATATTTATAATGCACTTACCTATAATCCCATATGGAATATTACCATAATCCTATATGGAAATTACCATAATCCTATATGGAATATTACCATAATCTTAGGATTATTTCCATACTCTTAGGATTATTTCCATAATCTTATATGGAAATGATCTATGCATATACCATAAATATAATTATATCCTTGTGGGATAAAGAGAATAAAATCTTTCCTTTGAGAGCTACAGAGCGCGATTTTCCGATAACTACGGGCTGGATGGGCCAGACCAGGATCAAATGCAAGGAATAAAGATGGGCCTCAAATAAATTAATTATCTTATGTTCAAATTGAACATAAATTAATTTATAAACATTTATTCATGCCACTAGAGAATAAATGTTGACTTACCCCTTTATTACGAAGTTGAGTCGGGCTTGCACTTAGACATTCACGAATCCTCGTATTTAAGATATCGAGCGTCCATTAATCATTTATAGCAATCATTGCTTAAAACGATTAACTTCATTTCCTTAAGTAGTACCACTCAACCTTATTATTGTACTTGAGCTAACTCGACTGCGGGGTTTAGTACAATAAACCTTTTGAGCTCCTTAAGGGGCGTCATCATCCTAAGCGGATGCGGTTTACTCGTCTGAGATAACTAGCGTGACATACAAGACCTTGCCACCACCGAAGATGCGGAGAATCTTGGGTTAGAACATATAACCCTCACTCATAACAAGTCAAAGTGATGGTCGGCAACTCATACTCACCTAATACCTTATCGAGGTTTAGATCATCGTAAGTCACCGAGATCTTGGTTCTTCCACGACGGTCGAGAAGAACACATCTCATTTGTGATCCTTCAATACGTCGAGGCGTCACCGGCATAGACAAGCAACTAAGTCAAGTCACTTCTTATCTATCTGCGTGCCTAAACCGACAACTCGTCCTTAAGTCGCCTCGGTGGTGAAACTTTTATATCTCATTAAGCTTGACCAATCATACGGACTTACGTGATCTTCACACAATGTGTGATCTAACTTATATATGAGATAAGGGGACACAGATATATGCAATCAAGTATTCAAATCGGATAGGAGATTGTAATAGTGGTAACAGGAAACATTGATACAAGCTCAAACAAAGCGCTTTCAAGATATACAAATCCAGCAACTCGAATGGATCACTAAGAATATCTTCCCTAGAATGTCTTATCTCGATTCAGACTCGAGGACATTAGGTATCATGCATTCGAATCGATTGACAATTAATACTGATTCGTCGTTAGCGGCGACTAGATATCATCGAGGTGTAATCGAAATCAACACATATAAATAAGCACCATGAATCATGAATCGATGCACGGAAGGTAAATAACAATAGCGAGGAATCACAACATATAGGATCGAATCATACGAACCTCAGTTAGAGCAGAAAACTAGCGGACATAATAAGCGGAATGAAATACGATTTAACCATAAAAGCGGAAATTAAATATATAAAACTCGTAGGGAAGCGTTGGATGAACAATGGTTGGTCTTGAATCAATCCCAAGCGAGCGAGCGGAAAACAACGGAAAAGCGATCGGTAAGCGTTCGATCGATACAACGATAAACTAAACTAAACGGAAAAACAATACTAGAATTAAACTAAATGAAGATTAAAGACTAAAAGGCATGAAAACGAGGAAAACTTAATAAAAAGCTGAGCAAAATCTAGGGTCTCGCTTTTTAGGCGCGAGGTGTTGCCCGTATATGGCGCACCCAAACCCTAATTTGCCTTCTGGAGTGCGGTCTTCACTTCGCATGATCGCTAAGAGTGCGGTCGCGAGTAAGTCTCATGTAGTCCCTCCTTCTTGCGCTCGTATGGTACCTCCTTGACCGACTAGCGATCGCTAGCAATTCTGCATCGCGAGTCGTCGATGAGTTCTCGGCGCTAGGCTTCGCTCGCAGACACGAGGTTGCGGTCACGGACTCGCTGGGTTCATGGCGTGTTCCTAGCGGCCAGCTAGCGACCGTTAGGCTAGTCGCTAAAGCTACAGAATTATATACTTTCTCGTGCGTGTTCTTGCGATTATCAACATATAAACCTACAAAAGCGTCGAAGGAGCACGAAGCGTTATCTTCTAGAAATAGATAAAACATTAAAATTGATACATAAGCGCATTAAAGAGCTAAACTCGTCTTCAAATATCAACTATAAGCGTGTAAAATCTTGCGTTTATCAAACCCCAAACTTAAAGCATTGTTTGTCCTCAAACAAAAAGCGAACAGAAAAACCAAACGAAAGATCAGCAAGCATAGCAAAGAGGATAACTATTCTGGCACGGAAACATATCAGCTCAAAAACATTGGTGCACATGGCGGCGTTAGTCCACTCAACACAAACAACAATTTCGGCAAAAACTCATTTAATTGACCCTGCAAGGCATGTGCGTAAAATATATAGGATACACTCAAACTCGTAAAAGAAATTAGGGCGTGTATACACTCGCGATCAATCAATGCAACGTCTTACCATAGGCTCACCGTTTCTCTAACATCTCCACGCGTCAAATGTGTTCAAATAAGGATCAAAGTCTTTTGATAGGTTATAATGTAGGCACATTGGTTAAGGTAAGATAATATATGGCTAAGTGACTTCGAGAATATTTCAAGCACCATCGTTTATACATTTCGATACATATGGACTTTGTCCATTTTCTCTCTCTCAGCGTGCTAAATCGGTTTAATGCCACGGGAGATACCTATATTTGATTAAAGACCCTTTATGCTCAACACTCATGTAGAACTTAACATTTTCTTTTTCTTTTCTTTTCTAGAGCTTATGGGTTTAACTTTCACAACAAAGGTACTATTCTTTACCACGGATGTATTTTCTAAAAGAAACTTTCTCGTCATAACTTACATCAAAATTTCCTCCTTTTGATTCCCATATCCATCCTCACCTCCTATCATCGGTTAATCGAAGAAAAAGTCTAATAAAGGCTCGAAAGCGACAAATGGTATATAACATCGGGTTAGTGTTTGGGTGAATATGTGGTTAACAAAGATGGCCTTTTATCCTTTCCAAATTTGAAATACATATTGCAGTCTCGAAACACGGAAGAGCGACAAGTTCTAGAAGATAATCACATGCATGATATCACACAATTAAAAGCATATCAAGATGTTTATGGAGTGAAGCTCGAAGTCTCACAGGTTAAGCAAATGGTGAAAAACAAGCCTAAGCCGTCTCGCGTCGTTCATCGTCATTTTCTAACATATCATGCGCACTATCATTAAATTTCACAAAAATTTTCTATAGTCATTGGCCACATGGTTAACACACTTCACTTAGTCGTTGATCGACGGGCAAACAAACGAAAAGAAGAAGGAAACACGACAAAAGCGGCCTAAGCGAAAGACAAATAAGCGAAAACAAAAACAAAGCGTTGGGTTTACTCCCGACAAGTGCTTAATTGCGTCTTTAGCTAGACCATCACTAACACTTGTCGATCCGTTTTTTTGTAGCAATAGACATCTTTCCCAACTTGTGGATCTCTGCTTAGCGTTCACGGATGACCTGTATGGAAGTGCCCCAACTTGAATGATCACTTCGGAGTTCCATCTGAGTCCACTTCTTTCTTCTCACAGATTCCTCGATTGGTCGAGTACCTCACTTGAGGCGTGAGCGGCCGCCCAGATCATGATCGAGCAATAATCTTCAGCTTTCCAACGTCGTGTTGCTTGATGGCGTCGTATATAGAAATTTTGAGCTCGCAAGCGTTAACACGAAGCGTGAGATTCCTCCGCGCACATCAATCGGCCTACGACCAGTTGCTAGAAAAGGTCTACGAGTTAGTGGTTGTTGTTTGAATTTGGGAATATCTAGAATAACAAAGTCGGCGGGGAAAAACAAAATCTCAATTCTTACCAACACGTCTTGATGATACCATTTGGATATGTGGTGGCCAGGTCGGCCATCATCGATGAAATCTTAAATCGGCCATGCTCAGGTGTAGCGGTTGAAAACGTTGATAGCATCGATTTGATGCTCCCCAAATCGCACAAAACATTTGGAAAAATGCGCGACGATCACGCACTCTAACGATGAAGCGCGGGATCATACACCCGGAGGAGCAGCTGAAAACTGACGCTGCGTTAACCGGATAGGGAAATTTTCTCAAATTTCCCAGTTTCTATGCTACTGTGCTCTTTAAGAATTTCATGTAGCAGCATGTGGCGCTTGAGAAACAAATTTATCTCAACTTTTGAAAAACCTCTTTGAAGCAGGCAAACTCCTCGTCATATTTTAACTTGATAAGTTGACTCGGAAACAGGACCGGAGGAGTGTGCGTGCGAGATTTAGCCACAGAGCTGCCTCGCGGTCGACCTCGCTGACATTGGGGAAAATTCAAGTATCTGTTGTCTGCTGGACTCCGTCTTGTGTAATGCGAGCTTGCGGGCCGAGCTGTGTTCGGCCATGCTGTTGGTGCTCGCGGGCTGGCTTGCGGCCAGGTCACTTTCCTTGAACAAATCTGCGCTTACACTCTGATGGCTCGCGGTCGGGTCTTGTGAGACGTGCTCGATCATGAGCCAATGGCAATTTCTAGACTCCTCATGATCGGGCTCGTGATCCTTGGTCATGATTCTGAGAATGCTTTCTTGCTCGGTAGGGCTCGGGTAAGCTCGTCCTCACCGTCTGGATAGCAAAGCAGATTCTTGGGTTTACCTCCGTATTACTCGGAATTGGCCCATCTTTTGTAGTTCATTCACTTGCGGCTATTTGACCATTTGATTCTCCAACGTCTTCATGTCTTCATAGCCGTCGCGATGGACTCAGTGATTTATCTTACGCGGTGTTGCTTATGAGCGAATGCGATTCGTTGCCAATTGATGGTTGCTTACAAACAACTGCTTGCATCATGTTTTCGAGGCAGCTTCGGACTCTTGAAGCAATTACGAACATTGAAGCTTCTTTGGAGTTTGTGGAAATCGAATGATTCCTCGATTGATGTGGTGGCGTTCTACATCTCGTCGACTCTTCAAAATAGTGAACTTCTTCATGAGATAAATCATATTTTGAATCACTCTCAACGTGCCAACTTTGAGCGATGGCGTTCTCCGTTGGCGTTGATAGCTTGTGGCGACCATCTCTACCTGTCTGACTTGCCTCGTCTCTGGTCGATTCGATAGCAGCACCAGCGGCGCGTCCACCATGCTGCAAATGCCATGTCAGGTCCACCCAGAGTAGAAGCGTGTGATTTGTTGCTCCTGGAGAACCCGTATTGTGGACATCGTCTCGATAGACCTCTGAATCTCCCATGACTCGAATAATGATTAAGTCGTGGTTTTTAGCAAAAATGAGATATTTGGCGATGATCTTGTGCTTTAGCGAGGCGGAGAATATTGAAAAAACTTCTATAAAGTTTCCCCAGTGTATCGATGCTTGGTCCAAACTCTTGGACCAATCTTTACTTTGACTGGCGGCGAAACCGAACATCTCGCATCTGATCGTCTTGTGGCACCCCGTTACATTTGATGGTGTCACAAATATCGAAAATGTTTCGAGATCTTGCATTCGTCTTCCGTGACTCCCCCCAAACTGCTCTCTCTTGGACCATCTTGTCGGGGCGGTTTGAGCTCAAAATTGTTTGCATCTACGTGCGGGCCCCAACCGCCTCCTTGGAAGCATTGGGTGGGATGTCGGTACATGTGATTGAGGGTCTTTCCTCGGAGCAGGGACAATGATTCCCATATTCGCCATCGTATTTGCGTCTCGCAAAAGTCCGGCTAGCATCGTCTGCTTCTTTGAGGAGGAATGCCCCGATTCTGCGATTGGCTGCCATTGCGGCCGTCTCTTCTCTCGTCCTTTTCTCCTTTGAGAGCTTTCGATCTCGGGATCTAATAATATTTCGGGAGGTCCACGAGATCTTGTGCCATACTACGAGAAAAGATAGAATTCACCTTGACAAAAATAAATAAATATAATATAATAAATATAACTTGAATTAATAAATCCAAATCGTCAAATTATTCTATATGATCTTAACAATCCCGGCAACGGCTGAAAATTTATTCTCCTTTTCCTGCGTAAAAGTGTAAGTATAGGAGTAAGTCAGTATCGTATCCATGAGGATTGTATCAGAAAACATAGAAGCTACTTTCACGAAATTCATCATTATTCAAGCGAATTTGGGTGAAGGTTTAAGGCTTGAATTAATCCAAGCAAAGGTAACCATGCGAAAATAAAAAAAAGCATAAAATCACGGAATATAAAGCAAGAAAACTAACCCAAGGGATCACATATCTATCCACGATGTTTATCTTCTATTACGTTTTAATCGAGAAAAGGAGGAAGATCACATATATAACCAACAACTTGATTCACGACAATTGCGGTTGATTACTATTTTCCCTATTCACTATTCGTCTGGTGAAAATAAGCAACTCCAAAGCGATCACAAAGAATAGCTTCCTGATGTCATATCCATTCTGACTCAAGGTTTAGTATCATCATTCGAATCGATTGACAATTAATACGATTCGTCATTGAGCGGCACTAGATATGCATCAGATTGATCAAATTAACACATATAAATAAGCACCAGAATCATGAATCAATGCACGGAAGGTAAATAAATAGGAATCACAACATATAGGATCGGATCATGCAAACCTAGGATTAGAGCAGAAATTACTAGACATAACGGAATAAATACGATAAATAAAAGCGAAATTAAATTCATAAAACCGGAGAAAAGCGTTGGATGAACAATGGTTGGTCTTGAATCCAATCCCAGCGACAGCGGAAAACAAAGAAAGCGATCGGAAAAGCGTTCACGTAGACAATATGATAAACTAACACAGAACAATCTCAGGACAAACACAATACTGAAATTAAATGAAGATTAACCCAGCTAAAAATTGTAAAACCGATGAGAAAACTGAGAAAGAGCAGGTCTAGTGGTTCCTCTGGCGCAGGTAGCACATATGACAAACCCTAATTTTGCCTTCGGTCGCGAGCCTCACCATGATTAGCAGTCATGATCGTGAGTAAGAATCCAGCATTCAAATCTTGCTCATGGTCCCTCCTTGCGCTCGCATGGTACCTCATGACCAGGGCTAGCGGTCGCTAACAATTCACTTTTGATCGTGAGAAATCGTCCGATGGTTCTCGGCTGGAAAGCTTCGCTCGCGAACGAGGTTGCGATCGTGGCTCAGCCGGAGTTCTCGTAGCGTGTTTCCTAGCGGACGGCTGAGCGGCCGCTAGGTGGTCGCTAGAAACTTAACAGTGCTTATCTTTCTCGTGCGTGGTTCGCTGGCCGGATTATCAACATATAAACTACAAAACATCAAAGGAACGAGCGTTATCTTCTAGAAATAGATAAAACATTAAGAATTGATACATAATCGCACATTAAGCAGGCTAAACTTCGTCTTCAAATATCAACTATAAGCGTGTAAAATACGTTTATCATCCAGCATATACCAGCAGTTAAGTGCAACTCAGCTGGCGCGTATGGCGTCACGCGAGGATAAGATAAACCGCCGATCGATCTAGCAATCATAATACGGACCCGTCGTCCCGGATAAGCGCCTCGGGTCGCCCGTCCCTTCCCACAAATAACAAGGGGATCGAGATCGGACCTCGGCGTCTATCAGCGGGCTTCGCCCGTCTGGGGAAAATCTACATCGGATCGGATCTCGCAAACCAGCCCCTAGATTTGGTGCCGCCGAGCGCCCAGACATCCCGAGCAGGCGGTCTCGGGTCGGACCTCGGCGTAACCTCCGCGGAGGGTGATATCAGTCGGACTTGACTTCCTTGGTACCACATCTTTTCAGCGGACGGACAGACCATGTTGACTTCGGTTGGCACCGGATCGCGGAATAAACCCTCACGCAAAAAACGACCACCTTGCAAAACAACTGCCTACGGCCACAGCCCACCTCGCAGCGGTTTCCTTCACCTCACCTCGGCATCGTGCCCTCGGCTATTCGTGGCTATGATGGGATATGGCCCAACCGGCTAGGTCCCCCGAGCTCCAACGAGTCGGCCCACGCGGCCTAGCGGCCCGGTTGAGCCAGCGAAACCTAACTCAGCTCCCAAACCCAATCAGAACCAGCGCGACCGCCACGCCAACAGTTGCTCGAATGGAGACAGGCCTGTAACAAGTCGAGCGCCCTTCGGCATGGAGGACACCGCCAATCAAGGTCGCGCCACCCGCAGGGCTGTAACCGTAGTCGCACCCACGTGCGCACAGCCCGCACGCATGGAGGCACTGCGAGGAAGAGTCGCGCACCAATGGAGGTTGAGCACGCCAGGTTTGAGCTGGATGTGTATAATAGAAAGAAATCTGAATTAGAAGGGTTGGCAATTATCAACTACATAAGTGCTTATCCAACGTACTAAACCTTGCTATAGTGAAAGTATTGAGGAATCACCTTTCTCAGTGGGCGAGATCTCATTAACGATCGAACCACGTAAAGCGCTGGTGTTCTTTGTGCTATTACATAAATCCCACTACGTAACTAGATTTATCGGGACACGCTCCGACTAGAGTATAACCATTCTCACATAATCAGCTAGGCTTCAACATTTTATTTTTTCTTTTTAATGTCTTGACTACTTTTCTAACCACTGGCCTTTCTTGATTTTCTCTTTTGCCAACAATAGCATGGAACTTGTATTCCTTGCCTTATACCATTTCACTTTATTTTCGTTTTTGAATCATCGTTGGCGAGAATGGTGTTTCGATGCGGAGTGCGGGCTTGCGTCTTCTTCTTTGCGGTTTTAAATCGCGTACCGGCGTCGATGGAGTGCAGGCCGACTCTGTATAAGGTGGTGGCGGAAAAAGATGAAGGCGAGGCTGATGGCGAAGCCGGCGTCGAATCGGCTTGCCGTGGAGAGGACCAAGTCGAGGCGGCAGTGTCTGCGGAGGCTACGAGCTACTTGAAGTATTTGGAGGTGCAAGCGGACTTCTTGTGTGGCTTCATCGAGATGCCGGCGGAGGCGGCAGTGGTGGGCGGCGCCGGTGGCCATTGTTGCTAACGTCGAACAAGTAAGGAGGAAGCGTTGCTGCTGGAGTTAAATCCACGGCGGAGTTCATGGTGTCGAGGATGGAAGCGTCGATGGTTGCGGCGCTTCTTTGGAAAGAAAAGCGAGCCGGAGATGGATTGGCGGCGGCGATGCATGGCGGAAACGATGACATCGACAGGCGATGGCGGATAGGCTGCCGGATGAAGTTGAAGTCGGTGCTAACTGCTTTGTAACTATGCTCCATTCCGCAAATGCTAAAGCAGGCGTAAACTTTGTCGGTGTGTGGTGGAAATGTAGAAAATTTGGGTCGAGCATAGTTTTAGAGCGGCTTCTGAGAGAGGACTTCTTCTTTGGATCTTGACCATCACTTCCTCCGGATGTTCGATCTTACGCACACTCTACCGGGGTAGTTGATGTTGCATCGGGCATGGTGATGAAGTGGACTTTGCCGGCATGCGGATGCATAAGCGAGAGGCAGGCGGTGAGATGGAGGCGCGCCACGGAGGCGGAGGTTGAAGAGTGCGGGCTCTATGTGGCGGTCTTGTGGCGATTGGAATCTTGGCGCTACCGTCTTCTTTGTGGTGGCGAGGAATGAGGCTCTTTGAGCAGACTCGGGCGTGGAGCAGAACTCTATCGACATTTGGAGAAGCGGCGCTACCGTCTTTGCTTTATGGCGGGAGCATCGGGCGGCAGTCTTGTGAGCCAGTGACGTCGAGGAGTAGAGGGTGGCGGCACGGCCCAGGCGTCGAGGGCAGGCGTGGTGACCGGGCGGAGGATTCTTATTTGGAAGTTGTGAGAAATCATGGTGGAGGTTCCAACTTGAGCCACTGGCGATTGGAACCCCGTTTTGAAAAAATGAGTTGGGACCCCACTGATTGAATTTTGCCAACCCGTCTATTTCTAATCATAATTTCGTTCTCTTTTTTTTTTTTTTTTGAGTGTATTTATTGGACATTTTTGGGTAACTTGAGAAGTCGCTCGACTCCATTTTCCATTTTTTAATTGCCTTTTTTTCACATTTTCATAATTTTATACATGTATTTGCCTTCCGGGTTGCAGTCCATGCGATTCCTCTTCAAGTCTTGCTCAAAAAGTAAATCAACTAGAGACTTCACGTTGGATCAACTCGAAGACTTGACCTTTTGACGTTGGCGTCGTTAAATCGCGGGCGTCGGCCTCATTTTCACGGGAACAATGACCTTTTTCTTAGAAGGCGGCGATGCAATAATGAAGATGATATCACATTACGATGGGAGGCAGCGGGTGGCCTTGCATGATATTGCATCACGATCTCAATGAGCTAAGCATTGCGAAAAAAGCTAGAGATGGTGGCGGTAAGAAATGTTCGTGATGATATTGCTGCAACATATCGACATCGTGAAGCGAAGAGAAAGCATGTTAGTGATATAGAAGCTGCGGCGAGAGAAGACATGTTAAATATAGAAGCTTGGCGAGGAAATGAGGCATGTTCGTGATATAAAGCGCGGCGAGAGAGAAAGCGTGTTCGTGATATAGAAGGCTGCGGCGGAGAGGCATGCTCGTGATATAGATCTGCGAGAGAGAAGACATGTTCGTGATATAGAGGCTGCGGAGAGAAGGCATGCTCGTGATATAGAAGCTGCGGCGAGAGAGAAGGCATGCTCGTGATATAGAAGCGTAGCGGGCGTGCTCGTGGTATAGAAGGCTGCCGAGAGAAGGCATGCTGTGGTGGTATAAGCTGCCGTGAGAGAGAGAGCATGTTAAGTGATATAGAAGGCTGCAGCGAGAGAGAAGGCATGTTCGTGATATAGAAGTGCGGCGAGAGAGAAGGCATGTTCATGATATAGAAGCTGCGGCGAGAGAAAGCATGTTCGTGATATAGAAGTTGCGGCGTGTTCGTGATATAGAAGCTGCGGTGTATCGTCGGCGTGGGCGGAAGCGAGCTGGGAGCTATTCGTGATGTAGTTGGCGACACGGCGAAGGCGACATCGAGCTAGAAGCGACAGCGAACTTGGGACGGCAGCGTGGCGGTGGTGATGGTGTCTTGACTAGGCTAGAGCTACGAGAAGGTGCGGGAGCTACGGAGGAAGGCGGCGGGACGATGGCGGTGCGTCGATGGAGATGAGAGCGGACTCGGCGTGTAACCATGGTGGCCTACGACGGCGTGAACCGGTGCGAGCTAGAAGTGTCGGGTCGTTGGCGTGAGAGGTCGTGCATGAGGGGAGAGGAAGGTCGAAGGCGATGAGATGAAGTTTGGAAGCACAACATGCAGCGGTGATACAACGGTGTTGCCATTTGGTCATGGTGGATGTGAAGCGGACGGCCCTTGAGAGGTAGCAGCTACTGAAGGGAATGAAGTTGTGTACCATCGAGCGGAGATGAAGGCAGTCCATGAGAGAGAAACTAGAAATGCATCATCAGAGTGAAGAGAATTGAAGCTGGCGTCGGTGGAATTGGTATCACGACCTCGGTGAGCTAAACAATGTTCTCAATGGCGAGCTTGATTCATCAGGCGCGCCATCTCCGAATCGAAATCAGCGATATGTTATTGGGATTATCAGTTGAAGCCATCCTCAAAGCAAGGCGGTGACGTGGAGTTGGACTCGACAAGGTAGAACCATCTTCAAAGCGAGAACTAGCAACATCGAGCTAGACTTAAGAAGCATGAGTTATCTTCAAAGTGTAGCACCGGACTATCATCTCATTTGTTGCCCATGAATATTTTGCTTCACAATTTTCACCATACGTCTCTTCCGAGTTCGTATCATTTTTCTTTAATATTTTGAGCTTGAATTTTGATCACTTCTTGAAGGAGATAAACACTTATCATGGTGAACTTAGCGGATATCTAAAGGCGCCTCGTGCCGCTTTGAAGGGATCGAGTCAACGTAGTTCGAGATCAACTTGTGTTTTAAGGGAGTCTGGTGCACGATTTATACTAAATGCGGGCGGGGTAACATGCAGTTATGCTTTAAATGCGTCATGGAATTGTCTTGATTTTGTTTGATTTTCTTCATAGTGACGTGCGGTTTAGGCTCTTGCGTCATGGGTTGTCTTGTTCTTTGTTTGATTTTTTCTTTGGCGTGACATGCAGTTTAGGCTCGTCTTCATGGAGCTTGTCTTGCTTCTTTTTTGTTGATTTTTTGGGTGGCGTGCGGGTTTAGGCTCGTCGTCATGGGAGCATCTTGCTCTTTCTTATTGGTTTTCTTGTTTTCTCAATTTTTGACTTTTTGTTTTTCTTCATGTTTTGTGGTTTTTTATCTATGCACATATAAACATCTTCCTCGTTACATTTCGGGAATAGTAGCACTGACAACTTTTGAGTTGTTGCCCCGACTTCAAATAAATCGTCGAAGATTGACTTGCATACCTTGTTAGAAATATAGTGAGATGAAGCCGCCCTTGATGGTGATTGAATGGGCGCTTTTGGCACAAATCCCAACCCACTTTGATATTAAGTTCACACCATCTTCTTCTTTAAGTGAGGTTCCGTGAAGCTTTCTTGAGGATTGTACATTGACGAAAGCATATGCCTGGACCAAATGCTTCGTAAGTTCGTTGTCGAAGATTCTCCATGTTCGATAGCATTACTTTGTTTGGTCGAACAAACCGAAGAAGAGGTGGAAGAGGTGGTCTTTTAGCATCGATCTTGGTCGAGGCATCGTCGGTCCTCCGAATGAGTCCGTCTTGGGGAGAGACATTTTGTTCTTGACAATCGGAATGACTTGAGTTCTTTGTCGTCTCAATTTCCACTTCTTTTGTTTTCTTTGTCATGTAGAATTTTGCATCGGCAAAATCGACTCGACAATAAAAGGCTTTTGATCGCCGATCAGTGTCCTTCGCCGTCTTGATGATACTTGAGGCATTGGTGCAATGTAGAGGATTACACCATTTCATGCAACCACGGCCGACGAAGCATATTGTAAGATGTCTCGTCGATTACATGGCAATGCAGTTGAACTCATGTCTTCCATTATGAGTTCAACCTTATGGCGTAAAGGAGCCGCTTTGTCATAAATGGTTGAATCCTTGGATCATTAGTCATTCTTGGAAAAGTCATCCTTTGGAATTTCGGTTGCTTGATATTCTTAATGGCGAAGATGTTGACTGCGATCCTCGTCGATGAGAATCTATTGACTTTACGCTCGTGGGTGAAGCAACTCACTGAACAACGACATTATGAGGCTCGGACCAGTACGATCTCGTTTGAGAATGTAATTGCCAAAACATCTTTGTCATTGATCACAGTTGACTCGACTTGATCTTTGACTTGATACTGTCGTGTCGTACAATGCCCGACACCTTCGGTATGTCGTCGGTCGGGATGATGACATTTGTTGCGGCATTTTTCTCTTGGTGATATCTTCCGCTTGAGCTAGCCGCATGATCTTTTCTTTGAAGATAAAGCAATGCGTGTATAGGATGCCCGATCAATCGATGGTATTTGCAATATCTTGGATCATCAGTTCGTCCAGCCTCGTTTGGTCATTTCATTTGAGGACTCGGCGGTCATTCTTTGAAGCGGTCGTGAAGATTCGGAGGCGTCAGTCAAGAAAGGATATTGTTTTTTTGCATTTCTTTAAATGTCGACCTTCTTTGCCCATGTGTTGAGAAAGAATCGCTTGTCGCTTTTGTTGTCATCCTTTCTTAGGAACTTGGCGGGAGTTACTTTTGTCGCCATTGACTCTTCTTTTGGAGCATTGTTAAAGGACTTGGTTTCCTTTAAATTCTTGTCTTTCTTTGAACCGAGGTTCTTGGATTGGCCCTTTAAATCCACTTGCTGCCATGCCAGCTCCATATCATGAGCTCTGGTGTGACTCTTAAACGTCTTGGGGTTTTATTCCTCATGCGAGAATATATTACGAAGCTGATGCATTCCTTGGATGCACATTCGATGTGAGGATTCGGATAATCGGTCGCTTGCAATTGAGGCATAGATTTCTCCACTGTTGATGTAGTCGATCGGCTCTTCTTTGAGGCCAGCGAGAACTCGTGAGCTCCACCATCTTGATTCTTCTAGTCTTTGTAGAAGCGATTGAGAACTCGTGCTCATTCTCCCAACTATCAATGAGTTTGCTTCCAAGTGCGTATATAAGAGGCATTTCCTTTGAGTGAGCAGGCAATTGCTTGACAGACGATCGCGAATGTTCAGCGTTGTTGCGTCTCGACAAAATGAGCTACATGTTGCCTTGGATTGCCTTACATCAAATTGTTGGAATTTTGGTGGTGATAACCAGTGGCATTCTCAAATTATCAATCCTTTGGGTATCTGACTTAGAGTATATCAATGATGACTTGGAGTTTCCATCAAATTTGTTCTTCATGGTCACCTCGATGAACTCCTTGAGTTGATGCCTTGATGAAACCATCGGAAGAGATTTGGATGTGTTGCGGCTTCTTTCTTTGAGTTTCTTGCCTTTCTTCTTCTTCCCATCGTCATTCGTTCCTTAGCGTCATTGATGTGGCTTGACTACGTCTTCTCTCCTTTGAGCTTGTAATCTTGGCATCTTGCTCTTGGATGTGCTTGTTCAAAGATACCCGATCTTGTAAGATTTGCAAGCCGTTCTTCCATGGTGGAGGTGTTTGTCATCATCATGCGCCTCGAGTGGGTAACATGATAGATTTTGCGATAGGGGATGTGAAGCTTCCTTGAGCCAACATTCCGTTTAGGTGGCGATGTGTTGCTCTTTTCCTGACGATGGATGACTTGAAGCTTCTTGAAGTTGTTTGGCTTTGCTTGTGATGAAGCGATCTCTCGAAAAAGCTTTTGAAGAAACCTTTACATATTGTTGGATGAACATCGTTAAGATTTTTAGGTGAAGAGTAGAGATGAGAGGTAGAGATGTCCCACGGTGCAAAATTTGTAACACAAATTTTTGTATTTAAATTTTATAAATACAATTGTATACAAAAATCGATTGAATTTGGATTTGATGAATTTGAGATGAGTTCGATCTCATCTATCCTCGATTCTTCTCTTCATGTTGATTTCTTGAGCGATCTTGATGTTCTTGAGTTTGGAGGATATGATTTCTTGATCTCCTTGAGCGATTCCTTGATCTCCGAACTTGAAGTTTGGATTTGGCGCGTTGATCGAGGACCTTGGCCTTTTTAGAGCAGTATCGGTTTTGATATGTTGAAGAACGTTTGAAGATCTTGAGTTTGGCGCAATCGGAGGCTTCGCTTGTTCGAATTGAACTTCAACTTGGTTTGATTTGGAGGATGATCTTGGCGAAGAGCGTGGTGATTTCCTGACGCCTTAGATATGAAGAGACTTGAATGTCAGAATGCTTCCGAAGGATTCTTGAGTGTCTTGAGCTCTTGAATCTTCACTTCATTCACTTGATTCACCTCTCTCATTATGAAGCCCGTATTTATAGATTTAAATTAGTGGGCTTGTGGGCTTAGTGCTTGGGCTTATGGGCCTTTGACTACCAAACCATGGGCTTAAGCATGGGTTTGAGCTTGGGCTTGAGCTTATGAGTTTGAGCTTGGGCAGGCTTATGGGCTTTGAGCTTATGGGCTTGAGCTTGGGCTTAAGCTTATGGGCTTTTATGGCTCATTTAGCACAATTTGAGTTATTATTCCTCTTGATGTCGTTGCCACATGTTATTCTCTTATTGTCGACAAAATTAAATATTAATCACATATCTATTTAATTTTGGAATAAATTTCATTAATAAAATAGAAATATAATTAATTATTTAATTTGTAATTTACACGTGGCGATCGTTTGCTAACAATTTTAATTGTCTGAGTGTCCTTAAAATTCGTGTTGAAAGCTTTATGTTGAAACACCCAGTGACTATATTACGACACGATATAGGTAGTTATCATTTTGCAACAAATCGGCTAGGTAGATTCCATTTGATCACCCAAGTTTCCTTAGTCTTCGAGGAGAAAGAGATGAGAGTATAGATGGTCTTGATGAATCTAGCTACGTGAGTGTGCGAGATTTATGTAAAGCAATGAAGAACACCGGGCTTTTCGTGGTTCGATCGTTAATAAGATCTCGTCCAGGAGGAATGATTCCTCAATACTTTTACTAGAGTTTTAGTGCAGTATTGATTACGCCTTTGTATTCGAAAATTGCTAACCCTTCTAACATCGGTTTTCCTTCTATTTATACAACTCAGATCGCCCTGTGCGCCCGACCTCTCCATTGGTCGTGGTGTGACTCTTTCAGCATGCCTTCCATTGGCGGGCGGGACCTTTCGCTTCGTGCGCCACGTGGAGGTGGCGCGACCTGGTTCGGTCCTGCTCCATTGGCCGAGGTAGCGGTTGGGGCTAGGGTTTGGGCAATGATTAGGTCGCCTGGGCTCGACCGCGTGGCTGCTACCAACGTTAGGCCCAGGCTCGTTTGGGCTGTTAGTGGGCCCGGTCGGTTGGGCCATATCCATCATAGCCCACGAATAGCGAGGACGCGAGGCCGAGGTGGAGTGAAGAGCGTGACGCCGAGGTGAGGTGTGGCTGGTGAGTTGTTTCTTGGATGTGAGGTCTACGGTGCCGATCGGGTTGGGTTGTTTATTGTCCGTCGCTTGGAAAAGATGTGCACGGGAAGTCAGTCAGCCGGATAGCAGCCTCTGCGTTGGTTATACCGTGCTGATGCGAGTGGCGTTCTCACGTGGTGTGCGGTGTCCGAACGAGACCATCTTTCGGGGATGGTAGTGCGCCCGGGCGCACGAATCTGCGACTGTTATCCGAGTCCGATCGGATGCGGGCCGCACGAATCTGCGGCTGGTTATCGAGGTCCGATCTGGATGTAGGCTTTCCGTAAGGCGAGCCCGATGACGGGCGCCGGGTCCGGCGTGGATGGGAAGTCGGGGTGCGATCGGCGCAGCCATCCGGAGGATGCCGGGGTCGATATGATGATTGCTAGGTCGTGGCGGTCCGTCTTATCTGGCGTCGTCATACGCGGGCGTGTGGTTACTCGAACCGCGTCTTGTGTAAGCACGTCAATCACGTGTTGGCGTGTGTGAATTTAAACGGCAATTGCGGCGCCTAGTCTTATAAATAGGCGCAAAGGCAATGTTCACTTTCTTCTTGCGTTAAAAATTACGAGAGAATTTACGAGAGATTCTCGAGTTGATCCGATCTTATTGAAGTAGCCATATACTATCGAAAGTAAGTATGTTTCTTCATCTTCTTCCGCTCTGAAAGTTCCCTTTCCGCCTCGGGTTACGCGTGAGTTGCCGGCGTAGAGATTATATGTGCTACAATGGTTTGGGTAGATGATGAGGTGAGCTCTGATGTTCGCGGTATCCTCTGTATGGGATGGTATGAAGGTGGGCGCGAGGTCGGGTTTGACCTGGGAACTTTTGAAGTTGTGAGAGTCCGGATCGGGAGGCGTGGTGGTGTGCGCGATCGGACGATAGGAGCGATGCCCTCGGGAGGTTTTTCTTCATGTGAAGCAGGTTTGAGGCAGTCTTGGTACCTCGTCCATTTATCTTAGCCAGAGTATTTCAGATCCCATTTGTCGATTGACCCCGAATTCCGTTAGGTCGTTGGTGAAATTTGGGGCTCTCTTGTTATAGCATTCTGGGAGTTGTCCTCGAGGTGTTGATCGTTTTTAGCGTGAAGACCATAGGAGGGTGTACTATCTCGTCCGGCTGAAATTAAGGTGGCCGTCCTCCAGGTGTCCTTGGCGGAATAGGTATTTCTTTCTGGTGAGCGGGCAGCCGGGTATGAGTGGGGTATCGTGCGATGGCGGACCCGAAAATCAAGCCCTTGGGCCGTATGGAGGTGTTGGGCAGCCTTGGTGAGATCTTGTCGATTAAGTTACACAGGGGCGACTGAAGAAAGCGGGTGAGTGTTTTCGGGTCGGAGCGTCGGGACCGAAGTGCAGACGGGGTGAGGGCATCCTTTTCTTAGTCCTTATTCGTTCGATTTATTTGTGCTAATGTTCTTCTCTTGTGATGCGGTGAGCGAGGGGATGAGGCGGGCTTGCATGGCGAGCGAGGCCGTGAAAAAAGCGGCTGGACCTAGTAGGGGCCGAAGAAGGTGGAAAGCATGGGCCGGTGATGGCGGGCCTCGCGGAGGTCCGGCCGACATGGTCGACCCGGGGCCAGTCTGGTGCGCCCCAGTTTGCCGCCATCCAGCAGTCGTGGTTTCTTCCTATTAGATGTGTTTGTGCGTCTGTTATTGACTCTTGCCTTCCTTTTTCAGGGTGGGAGCTCGATGATGGGGGCCCTGTTAGCGTCTTTGGGGGAGGCGCGGTCAAGTCGCCGGTCTTGCTTGAGACTCGGCCCGAGAGGCAGAGACAGGATCTTCCGCCGGGTGGGCTGAGACCGTCGCGTCCGCTACGGGCGGAAGCCTGAGCCGGGCTCTTGGCTGGGAGGGTTCTTCTTGAGGCCGCCGAGAAGAGACCTTGGGCTTGGGCGCCGGGGAGGTCGGGAGCTCAAGAGCTGGCCGGGCGAAGAAGGACCTCATGAGCGGAGGAGTGGGGCCGACCGGGGACCTGTTGAGGGCCTTTGCCAGCCGGCTCATCGAGTCGGAGGCTTCTCGCTTTTGCCGATCTCGCCGCCGTCTTTGGCCGAAGGTGGTGCGGATCACCGGGAAGGCTGGCGGCGCCATGCAGTTTGATAGGTCGAGCATGGGTGGACGAGGTCGACCAGAGAGGTGGACAAAGCTTACGCGGGTAATCTAGGGGCTGACTCTTCCCAGTCTTGGAGGCTCGCTCGACTCTACCCTCACGGCTTGAGGTCGCGCCCGGTGTGGAGGGCGAGGATCATGACCGGGGCTCCTCGAGGTCAGGGAGGCGAGGAGGGAGGAAGAGGCGGAGGCGGGAGGAGGAGGTGGGGTTGGAGCTCCGGAGGTGGGCGGCCGAGGAGCATCGAGTCGTCGAGAGGCCATAGGCTGAGTCGATGGACTGATGTAATAGCGTGAGTGCCAGGTCGATAGGACCACAGGTGCTTAATAATTTTCCCTTTTTGAGTAATAAGCCTTGATATTTTGAAGATTTGTGTTATCTTGTTTATTTTCGATACTCCACGCTTTGAATGGATCGAACTTGACCATGAATTGTTGACAAAGTTAAAGATATCGAGGTGCCTTGGTAGGAAGGAGAGTGCTTTCTGGAGGAGCCGGTGTGCAGTGACCCAGTTTAGCCACTATGGAAGTCGGCTCGGCCGTCACCTTGATCTGAAGAGGAAGTTGGACGAGGTGATCGGGAAGTGGCCCGCCTCTGGTGGAAGCAGTAGCTGAGTTGAAGGTCGCGGAGGGAGTCAGGCGGACATATCTGCCGGCTATCTAAGGGCGTTTGATGCGATCGAGGAACAACTTGAATTGGCTGGAGAGGCTCTCGGTTGTCGGAGGCTGCTGG